>CM040745.1:20712905-21167905 GCA_022829145.1 Albula goreensis
ATTATTTTATTTACATATACTACCTCATTCGGACCATAGAGATTTCCACGGAACCACATACTCTCTCACTTGCACACAAATGCTACAAAAATAGCTTTGCATTAGTCTAAATGTTGCTGCTCAAAATGATCACATAATTTTATGAATAAAATTGGAAAGGCAACATTACTGTGTACCTACTGATTTTGTTATGCTTTAGCAGTGCCTGTAAGCTTTTAATAAGCTATCTTTCTATATTGAATTCTGCCCAAAAAGTGTTATTCAGTGGAAAAAATGAGTACCCTATTCACTGACACAGTTGGTCTCCTGTAAGGCAAAACACTAATGTATTATCCGTGTTGCTTGAAACAGCAGCACACCTTCGGACCGATGGATTACGAGAGCCTTCAGCAAGAGCTAGCTCTCAAAGATACTCTGTGGAAAAAGGTCTCCCCTACTGAGTCCAATGAGGACAGCTCCACCACTGTAGTCTATAGGATGGAAAGTGTCGTGGACCGAAACTAAAGGATCTGCTGTCGCACAGCGCGTTCAGTGACCTCTGTGCTCATTATACTTTTATTTATGTAGGCCATTAAGAAAAATATTTATTTCCATTAGGTCTGCTGGTTTGTTCATGTCACAATGTACAATTGTCTGTGCTACTGTACATTTGTTTTCATGGGAAATGTTATGTTTTATGAACACTTTAAAAACCTTGATGAAGTAAAACAAGGATGGAAGATGTTACACATTTCGGTTTTATTTTAGTTTCTTTCTTTCTTTTAATCTTTATTTCTGTTTATCATTTTATGCCATTAAACCAAAGCAAACAGGGGAATGCTTTTATGCATAATGTGGAACATACAGTACCTTTACATTCTTATTCATATACCTGCAAGTGTATAATTGCAGGCTCTTTGTTGATAGGGCTATGACGTGCTGTTGAGTTTTGAAGTCCTGCTGCACCTTTTGCCTAGAGGAACCATGAATTAATATGTCACCTCAATAGTATACCATAGAATATCATTATTGTCTCCTCTTAATGTTTAGCTGCAACATTTGGGACTCAAGGATAAGGCCTAGTTTCTCAGAGATATGTACCACAGTGGCTCTACTGTGTTGGCCTTGTGGATTGAGAGGAAGCTGCTCCATCACATTCACACAAGGAAGCTAGCACAAGTTTCCAGCAGTTTCCCATGAAAGATGAGTATTACATAAATGGCAATTTCTATGTTAGTATATCCACTGTAAATCCATTGAGTTAAATCAATATTTAAAATTTAGTATAGCTGTTTAGCATAGCATTTAAGAACCTTAATAAATATACCTCTGCCATGGTATGAAAAGATACTTTGAAGAAGCCCTTGTTTAGCTAAACTTGGTTAGTGGGATAGAAGCTATTTAGCCATGGGTGCAGCATGGAGGAACCAAAGGAGCACTCATCAGCAGGTCAGAAACTCTGAAGGGAATCAGTTTTCCATAAGCTTTCCATGACTCTTTTCAAAAGCTGCTCCCTGCATTTTTCCCATTTGGATAGAGCAGACAACAAGAGGCCTTAGATGCTGTGCTGCAGTATATAGGAGCTATTTTCATTAGATGTATTAATGTCAGACCATGCTGGATATGTTATTCTCTAATTTATCTGCTGTCAGAAAAGCAGCTCTTGTGTATTTTTGGAACTGAGAGAGATTTTAACAGAGGCCTTAGATGTTGTTCTGCATTAAATAATATCTATTTTTAAATAGTTTGATATATTGATGTCAAATAATGATGGATACGTTATTGTCTAACGGGTACACATTCTGTCTATCTTAACAGTATGTATGGATTGTTAACTGGTTAATATTGACTGAAATGTGCATTTCTTTGTTATATTTATACCTCTTGAAGCTTTAACTGACAGTTACATTTGGGAAGCTGTTCATGTGTATGCTTGTATAAAACAGTATTTTTTAAATAAGTAGTTTCCTGTCCTTTCCCCATCTGGCACTTTGCATTCATAAACTTAACTCATGGTGGGTTCATTTGGGAGAAACTGATAACTTGTGTAAGACTGTCATGCAGTTTTTCACTATGTTGCTCATTCAAAACATAAGGCACTTCAGTTATTGTACTCTTGAACTAAAACCTTTAAATCTCCAGTCCAATATCTCAATATCTTAGGATGTTGAGAATGTACGGTTAATGTTTTTGATATAAAGTGCTAGCTTTTCGTAACTGCTAACCATTTCCTGAATTGCAATGACTTTATCCATTGAATAAAGTAATTTACAGGTTTTGCTTTATACTTGAGGTGGATGAATCTTTAACAGTCCTGTAGTCGTGTCATTAATAAAAATTGTTACCCATGAGAGAGTGGTTTTGAATGCAGTACCAGTATTTCTGTACAAATGGTTAATATTATTCCTCACAAAGTATGTAACATGTTTTCCCATTTCATTATATTTTAGAAATCTTATTTTTATTTGTGTCTGTGACATTTTTCCTCTTAGCATGCATATTTGTGTATCCTTTAATAAATTTTATTTTGAATCCTGCTTTTAAGTTGGTTCTGTTTCACTTAAATGTTTTGTCTTTGTAATCTCTACGTTTGGTTAAACAACTAATCCTTCTGTGAAACAAATTAACAGAAATTGAAAAGGGCCTGAAGGCTGTCATTGTGAATTACTTCTTGAACACATTGCTTGAATTGAAATGAGAAATGCACCATTAGCAGCTAAATGGTCTGGGACATGAAGGACTGTTGTTTCTCCTAACAGTAGAGATATGTACATGTATCACTGATAATGAGATACAAGAGTCATAATGTTCTGTATTTCGGGTTGTGTTTGTATGGATGGTTGGAGGAATCATTTTTCCACTAGATTCAGGCCATGAAAGTAAATTCTTAGGCCTAGCTTGTGTGATTGCAGCCTGTATTGTAACTGTAGACAAGGAATCTGTATTATGCTGCCTTGTTAAACTCTGTTTCATTCGAATAAAGAGGACCAGTAAGAAATCTCTGGATAATAATAGCTATTCGTTTGCCTTTTAAATTGCCTCACTTCTTCAGCCTCCCTCTGAATGCCAGCTGGTCAGACGACTAATATCGTTTTCCTCAAAAGTAAGATTTTGTGCTGATAGGTATAGCTCAAATTCAGGGAGCAGCTGAGAAAGGTAAAAAAGGAAGGAAATTTGAATGTTCACTGTCTATGCTTGACCTTTGTATGAATAATGCAGTGAAAAAGTAGTGTCCAGGAGATCTGAATGTTGTGTTGCTGAAATGTGTGCTTTGTAGTTTTTTTGCAGTATTTGCAAACACATTGTAGAATCACTCTAAGTGATTTGCGTTTGTTCTCTAAGGGATCACTCAAGGTTGTGGGAGGCAGAGGAGAGGGATGGGCAGCTTTTGGTGCTTATTACTATACAAGTGCATGCATTCAGCTATCAATGCACATATCAATGCATTTTATTTTATTCTTTTTGGTAACAATCCTTTCTTTTTACCCTGGTAAAACCCAGCAAGGCCAACTTGACTTACAGTATATGTAATTTTGACTTTAAAATGAACTGTTGGGGAAAAACACTTTGCTGTGCATGATGCTGGGTTGTACCATGGCAGAAATGCCTCTGTTTATTTTCATTGATGGGTCATCCCGTCAAAAGCTTGCTCACCTTATGAGCACATGTGAGGTTGCAGTGAGTTTGGATACAGCTCCACAAATGTGGTCTAACCAGCAAGTAAATCTTCTATATCAGCCTTCCAAGTAATTTGCCATATTGAAGGAATGACAAGTGGGGGTTGGAATATCTTGTCGTTGTGGTGTGTTTATGTGCTATCTCAGATCAATCCCTGACACCCACCTGTCCTTATGCTACCCCCAGCAATTTGACCCTAATGTAGCAACCAACCCAAGACTGCTGGTATCCAAACCTGCAGCGAGCCATGTGGCACCACTTGTGTATGCTGATAGCTATGTCTGTGTGTCTGTTGTGGAGGAGCTTTATCATTTCCTTGTGCTGCAGAAACCACTGCTATCCAAATGTGTCACTGCCTCTCTTTGCATCTGTACTGCTTCTCTTTGTTAAAAGGCAAATCTATGTGCTTCTTTGGAGGAATGAACCAAATAGGCCCATATAAGCTGTTACCTTGCTGGCAGCATGGCAACTTGTGAAAACAGTGCCATGTTGTTATTGATAACTTAAGTCTAGTACCAGCTACAGTCTGCTGGAGGTTTTTTTTTAGTGCCTACAAGGTGCATACAAATGTGAAAATGCATGGTGATAGTATTCTTGCTAATTCAGGCATGGTTTATTATCCTGAAGTAGTTGTTATCATAATATTTGATACAATTCAATGGAACCAGTGTTTACATGTTAATGCGTTATGAATGCATATGTTACTCTGCGTCACATTCTGATCCATGTTACTGGAGCCCACAGGAAGTACAACCTAATCACTCAAGAGAATTGTTACATGGATTTCGCTTCAAGGGTATATGCTCTGTGTGTTGTCAGAGGGTTACAAACTACTCATTTGGTCTAAGATTGTTTTTAAATAATCACTATATTTCTACATTTGGAATTTTGTGGAATCAAAATGGTCTTGTGTTTGCATGTGTCAGCCTTTCAGTAATTTATTGCATATGCATGAACTTCAGATGCCAAAGGAATATGACAGTTATAGTACCATCTCTAGTACAAATAATATGATGTTTATTAGAGATATGTCATTTAATCACTTATCTTAACATTAATACTGTGTTGTGCTTCACATAACATATGTATTTATTGTAAAAAAAAAAAAAAAAAAAAACAGTGGCTAAACCTGGAAGAATTTGTCATTAGTTTGTTTATTGAGCTATGCTGTGCTGTCAAATGTGTTTGACCCAAAAGAAAAAATGAACCGCTGTTTGCAGTGAAATAACAGTGAATGAATAAATTGTAACTGAGAACCTTCCATTTGTGGTAGTGTGGATGTGCAACAGTCCAAAACAGGTCTATAGTGCCACCTTCTGGCTATTTCTCTACATGTCAGCTACAGTGCTGAAGGCAGCAGTCCACAATGTAGCAATGTGCTATTTACTTAAAAGAAAGCTGCAGCTTTTAAATAAATAAAGCTGTACAGTTGGGAGCCAATTCATGAAACAAAGGAAGAAATATGCTTTCATGATAAATGTGTAGGAAGACCATTCCCTGGTTTTTTCATTTTTCTTTAGACAACTGGTACTAAGGTACATTTTAAGAAACATCCTATGTGATTTTGCTGCAACTGTAATCCACGCACACCGTCTTCCAATGCAGCTCCCAGTCTATAAAGGGCTCCTGATTGACTGAGGATATGACATGAGTCCAGATAATGGAGTCAATAACCTACCCTTAACCTTGCTTCCTAATAACAGCACAGCTTTAGATAGAATGTTTCCAACCCTCTTTCAGAAGACACCAAAGGCAAAACCTGTAAATGCCTCATTTCTTGGAAGCGTAAAGAAAGAAATCATCACTGCAAAAATACAGAGGAACATTTTTTTGGGGTAACTTCATGGTGAGTCAGTCATAATATATACTAGCTGGCATTGATTACCATGGGATTGGATTAGCTTGTGGTGTGGGTGCTGACTCTCAAGTGCTCTCGGCCGTTATTCTCCTTTTGTCTTCATTGTTCTGTAAACAGCTTTTCTGTCTCCCTGCAGGTGAAGTCGGTCATCAACCTTCTGTTTGCGGCCTACACAGGGGACGTGTCTGCCCTCAGGAGGTAGAGAGATCTTCAGTCATCCTCACATAGTTGTCGATGATGTTTTTACCCTGCTGTAAGACTGTAATGTTCTGTGCTTTCTCTTGAATGGTTAAATGCCCTGAGATAGATCCAGCAAAACCTCTGCCCATCCTCTTTTTTTTTCCCCCCTCATTCAGCATGACTCTGGGCTTTTGTCTCCATCCTTGGGCAATAGTGCAGTGCTGTCAGTTTTATTTAATCAGGCCTGAGTCTCAGCCCCCTCTACAGCTTTGTGGGAGTTGCGCTGTGCTGTATGTTTCACTCATTCAAACAGAGAAAGCAGAATGACTGGTTAATGCATTGTGAAACCTTGACTCATTCAGAGTGTGAGTACACTGGAAAGGCTGCTTATCTGAGGAGAGTAGAGAGAAGTGAGCTCTGTATCACACATTTATCACAGGTGTACATAAAAGTGCACACATATATGCACTCACTTATGCTACATGGCCAGCAACCTCTAAAAGACCAGTATTTGCTGAACCACAAGACCTGTATTTGCTGAAATGCAAATATTTTAGTTCATGGCACTTTTAAGCCAAACCTAGCTATGAGTACTAGTTCATCTTCTGCAGAAATATTTGGGGTTGTGGTTAGCCATCATGAGGCCTAGTTGACTGTGCTGCTGACTGCAGACCTTCACTTGCAGGTTTGCACTGTCCTCTATGGATATGGAACAGAGAGACTATGACTCCAGGACCGCTCTTCACGTTGCAGCTGCTGAAGGTACCTCTCCGGGTTAAACGTGCTACTTGGTAGAGATATTGAACACTAATATTATCTAATATAATATTACTAATATAAGTACAGTTATGTGAATATCCCCATTCTATAGCTCAGTCAAATCAAATCTCAAATTAACATCCAGTCTGTGATCATTGCTACTGTTCATTGACCATTTTCTGAGGAATCCAGAGTTCACCACAAATCAGGCAATAAAAATGAAAATAATTGAGTTACATTCACATTTGCTTGCACAATGCCAAAAAGTATGGTTTGCAGTCTTATTTGCACTAAGATAAGATGGTTATCTCGGCATTGACATAATCATGTAGAGTGAAAATCATGATGCCTTTGGCTGACAGATCAGTGCTATAGGGCTTTCAATGACGTCAGAAAGGCTGGCATCGACATTAAGCAACACACTGAACTGGAGGTGCATAAACATGACCGGGATTTGACATACAGGTTAAAGGGAGGCCTTACATAATGTCCTATTGGGATTGAATGGAAAAGGACAGTGCCCAACATCAGGGCTGGTACCCCACCAATGTGAGGCTCTGGCCATAGCCTGTAACAGCATGACCAACAACAAGACCAAGAACATGTGGCTGTACTTTGAGCACCACCTGAAGTGCCAGTAGTCAGTCTCATGGCTCTTTGGTGACTTACCCTGGCCTGGGTAGATTTGCAAACTGATGCTGCTTCAGCATGCCACCAATGGCACATTCACAATGTGAAAAATAAAGACTAGTCTCCATATGAATCACAGAAGTCACATGTAAGATGGAGTCCTCCCACTTCTGTAGAGAAGTTGCACCGGTGGGAAACGAAAGGGAAAAATTAAGTTTAGAAAGTCCCATTGTCAATTGTAGGAGTGATTTCAAAGATGCTTATTCTGATAACAACAATGCATTTGATGAAGCTTTTATGTCTGAAACAGGTTATGGAGTGCAACATTTGTATAGCAAAGGATAGTTCCCTTACAGTTAGCTTCAACAGGCGGGAGTTTCTTTATTTGAAGTATTTTAATGGAAGCAATTTTAGGAAGTATTATGGGGTCTAGCTAGATTTGCTGGCACATAAACCGTAAACATAAACCACCAAGGAAATACAGTACTGGGAAGAACTTGTGAAAAAACATGTACAAATAGCTTTTAACTGTTGTACAGTTAACCATTTTGAGCAGAGTTGCTGCTGTAATTCTCACATTGACTGTTCTGTCTGTTTTTAGGACACTCAGAAGTGGTACGTTTTCTGCTGGAGGCCTGCAAGGTGAACCCAGTACCCAGGGACAGGTCAGCTGATGTATTTATTAACATGCGTGAGTGGGTACGTGGGTGAGTGCGTGCACGCATGGATGTGTGGATATTTGCACTTGTGTGCACATGCATGTATCCTGTATCTGCGAGTGTCAATGTCTTCTGGTTGTCATTAGACCTTATGTTTCATATAGGTCTCTAAAATGTTTGCAACAGGACACTGTATACAATAAGTATTCATACTAGTTCCTGTCAGTGTGCTGTGATGCAGTCAAGTTTAGAACTTACTTTTTCTCATTCTGCTTCCCTCACACAATCAGTATTTTCTTTAATATGAGTAAAGCTCAATTTATGATTTTGTTCACCAAGGTGGGGCAACACTCCAATGGACGAGGCAGTGCACTTTGGTCACCATGATGTTGTGCTGATCCTCAAAGACTACCACAATAAGTACAGCCCACAGGAGACCACTGACGACAAGGAGACCGCTGAGAAAAACCTTGATGGCATGCTGTAGGTTGACAGCTGTGTGGGGTTAGGGGACTTGGAGGTGGCCAACAATCCTTCAGACAGTCTTGAATCTATGTTTCATTGGTGGGATGAGTCTTGTTTGAGTAATATTGACTTAGTATGTTAGTGTTGTAAACGTTTGACGTTTGTTTTCCCTTCGTTTTAAATGAGGTTTTTGGTGTAATGTCCCTCTCTCCACAAGCCTTCTTGCATCATCCTCAAGCTACAGGCACTATGCGGATTATAATCTCTACATCAAGCGTGCTCTGTGTTTTTATTGCATATACAATATATACAGTGATTAAATGTAAATTCATATACATGTAAATTATATACTTACAGAATCTCAAAGTCTCTTATATCTTTTAATATCACAGACCTGTAAGCTGTCAGTGTAAATAGTGTTTTACTTGTAGTGGAGCAATATCCCTGGTTTGACTGTAGTAGCTGCACATAACTTATAATAGGTCTGCACTATAAAATCAACAATCCAGTATAGCATGTATTTTTATGCTTTAAATAGTTTTCCAGTGTTTCATTCATTTTGAGATTGTAAACGTTTTTGTTTTTATAGCTTATGTTTTTATTGTTTTTCCCATCTTTATTTCAAAGTGAAGTTTGCATAGCACATGACATTCAGAAATCTGTGATCTGCCAAGTTTGCTTTGTTTCCTTTGTTTGTGTCATTTTGGTTTTACCATAACTGTAGGGAAAGAAAAATGCTCACTAGCCAAAGCTGCTGATGCATGTCTGGTCTTCCCCTCTTCCTTTAATTGGGTCATTTAGAAAGAAAAAGATCTGGACTGCAGAGGACTGGATCTTCCTCCTTCTCTAACAGCATTTTCACCCAGCCCCATAAAGACTTTTGATTTTTGCAGATTTACCTATTTATGTGCATCACTACAGAAGATGTGCTCTGTCCAAGTGCAGGCCAGGCTATTGGCCAACAGTGGCCAGGCAGAATCAGTCTTTGCTATTCTGTGAGGTATTTGCTTAGCAGAAAAACAAAACACGATAAAACAGGTTCAGACAGAATAATTTCCTCTCTGTTAACATTTGAAAAAAATCATTGTAATAAATCCACTTTTATTCTCCACTTCTTTCTTTTAATGTTCAACATTATGGTTGCATGCAGTTTAACAGTAGCTCAGCAAACGTTACTTTTGCATTCAGTATTTCAGCATTTGCCGTGAATATACAACCTTGATGCCGTAGCTTATTACTAGACAGCAAACGACATTGGTATGCATAATTAAATTGTATCATTCAGAAAAAATGACAGGTAACTTTTAGTTTAGCTAACAGAAAATGCATTAAGGAGGTGGTGTACACAATATTAAGTTAGTTATCCATAGCTATTTACTTTTCCATGACTACCAAAGAGATAATCCACTTGAAGAGCAGAGACACATTTTATCACAATGTAAGAATTTTGTTGCACACTAGGTTATAATGAATCCTACTTATCAATGTTTGCAAATGTTGGTTAACCTAAGCCTTGTTCAAAAAGTTCCTGATGGAAAAACTATTCACCAGGGAACTATTTGAGCCCCCATAAACCACATGACAGTGTGGAAAATTGCATCTCAGTGGTGCAACTCTTCACTATCAACAGCTTTGGCCTATGAGAGGTCCAGCCATTTGGAAGCAGACATGTAATAATAATACAATTTGTGATTCCTGTGAAAAACAGGGAAAAGTCATTCATCTTTTTGATTTTCCATTGAATTGGTTTTACATTATGTGGAAGTTCTCAGACTTGTTAATACTGGTGAATCCACAGTAATTGAGGTAAGACATTCTCAATGACAGCAAGAACATGTTTTGTAAGGAGAAAAGCACATTGATTGTTATATTGTGCAGAACAGACTGTGCGCATACTTGAATTGTCTTTCTGCATATCCAACCTTTTATCCTGTAGTGAGTGTTTGTGTGTGTGTGCCTTTGTCTTTGAGTGTGTGAAACATGGGTCTTCAGTGTAAATCATATGATGTACAAAAAAAAAAAAAAAAAAAAGTTTAAAAAATTATGTGTAAATACATGAGATGGCTAAGGCCTTTTGATTCACCATTAAATGAATGCGTTCTTTAAAAATAGTTTGACAAGTTTAGCAAACATCAAACTTCATTTGCACTGGAAACCAATAACACTTATATTGGTTTGTAAATCAAAGTTAAATGACCTAATAGTCTGATGCTCCAGCTGAACTTGAGTGCAGCTCTGAAGCTTTGAAATCATACTAATTTGCAAGTTTGTAGTAATGCCTATATGGACATTTTTTTTTGTTTCGATTTGAAATTGACACACCATGTAGGTGTGTATATTCTCCTTCATTCTCGCTAAGCATTGGCGGAGGTCATTCTCAAGCTGCCACATTTAGAGTTCTGAATGTATTGCGCTGTTGGTTTTTTCTTAATTTAATAGAGTGCCCAAAGTTTGGTCATGAAAGGGTGCTGTGTGTGCTCATCTTTGTTGCCTTTTCCTAAGTGTGATAATTAGTTGGTGCCCAGCCTAATTTACCATTCTCATACACTTATTGTATTATGGACATGAAACTCCAATATGGTATAAATTTTTCCACCTTCCAGGAATGTGTTTTGCTAATAAAGGAATGGTCTGTTACTTCTTACAAATTACGATCATGTAGATGTGGAACTCCAATGGGAGGAATTGGTTCAACCCTACTCAGTCATTGAACTGTAAAATCTAGAGTCATGAAAAATTAGTATATTTGCTGGCTGAAGATCCAAAATAAATAGCTAGAAAACTGCACGACTGTTCATTAAGCAAAACAAACCATTCAGAGACATCACGCAAAGCAGTGAGCCAAAGCTATATTGTTTAATTAAGTTTGTCCATGCTGTGACAAACCTGAAGAACTTGAAAATGGCAATACATCCTCATGCACAGAACTACTCCAGGACTAAGTTTGGGTGTCTCTGTTTTAGCATAATTATTTTTATTTCCATTGCATTTACAACAGTATGCATTGTGGAAAGCAAATGAGATGTATTTATTTTAATGACAAATGTTCAATAAAGCAAAGCTATCGAACAAATGAAAGTTTTTATTTGAAAAGTAGTGATGATATTGACATCAAGATGTAGAGCAACAACTGAAAGTGCTTTGTTTGGGTTCTACTCTGCACAGAATACACCTTTTACAGTACATTTTAAATAAACACATTCTGGAAATTGACGTTCATATAAATTCTTTAAGGAAAAAAAATGAAGACTGAGGCAAAACTGCACTGGATTTCCAATATTTAAAACCATGCATTCAAAAAATGTTAATGATTTGAATTAAGTATACTCAACCTTTTTTCCCCCAAGGATGTAAATAAATCACATTTACACAGCATCAACATTTTATAAAGAAACAAGGGAGGACCCTACAGAGAAGGCTGATACAAGGAATATATCCTTGAAAAGAATACTTGAATACAATTTCCAATGGCCTCTTGGGTTGGTCCTCAGTCTAGTATGGAGTACATCTAATTTGGGAATGGACTGCACATCTGCTGAGGAAACAAAATGTCATTAATTAGGTTGAAGGAATAATGCAGTTTTTAATTTAATTCTTACTCATCTGGACAGAGAGTCAAGTGGTATTGAAACAAACTGACTCCCTTTGGTCCACCTGTGTTAACTGGACTTAGAGACTACCAAATAAATGTTCAGTCGATCTTCAGTAATGTGTAGTAATTAATGGTAACAATCCCACTAGAAGTAATTTCACAGTATTGCTGAATACAAATCCACATTCAGTAAGAGGTCTAACATTTATAGAAGCCTGCAGCTTTTGTGAAACTTGCTTTTAGTTAAACATTAAAATGTTGAATGAATACAAGCCATGGTCACCTAAGCTTGTGAGCTTGGAGCAAAAGCACAGAAATGTTCAGGGAAAACTTTTGTTCAAGACATAATTAATTACTATCTCAAAGTGGCCATCTGAGAGTGGGGGCATTAGAGGTGGAATGCACAAACAAGCAGATACTTTCTTGGCAAGATGACCTAAACCTATACATCTTTACAGCCAAACGCATACAGAAGATATTTTTGGTACACGTCCAAATTCCAAAAATGAGTAAAAGGGTTTTGATGCCAATGAAGAGACTCCCAATATTTGGAGAATACAACAGGCATATTTAATTACACACCTGACTCAGGGAAGACAAGCAGAGAATGTTTGGCTAGTACGATGTGTCAGTCTCTTGTATAATGTTTTCAGGTGGTACATTTACATACAATGGCCAGCCATCTTCATTTACTCTGAAGGGTGCCTCTACCTTATTGGATTCCTGATTGTATTGTTACAAGACACATCTGTATGCAGCCAAATGCTGCGGCACACCTTTATACCCTAATACACATGCAAGTTCAAAACATTATTCATGCATTCCCCGACCAAGTGCTTTGACTTGTCTGCCGAACTGGTTACTAAAATTATCGATAGTGATAATTATTTGCACAGTAGGCACACTTTTACAGAGCAGGTTGGATAGCACGCATTTTTACAATGCGACCATTCATACCAGTGGGTATTTATTGTGACCTACAGCAAAGTCTTGTCCAGAATACTAGCATGTTTTGGCCCATTTTTAGCAAATGACATGCTCACTCTCTAAACCTGCATGCATGACATTGTGTATTACAAGGACATGGTTGTGGTGGTGCTCCAGCAATACTGAACTGCACATACCACAGTCTCAATTTCCGCAGGATTTATAATCCGTGAAAGTACTCCAAAGTCTTCTGGGGATAAGGGCAACATGTTGTCTTGAAGTCTAGAAGGATGACTAAAAAGATATAAGGAGAGTTATACACTCATTACCCTGGATTCTGTATTTTTTTCAGTGGGCAATGTATGACTTACAAAGCTGTGTCCCTCTAAGACAGGGAATTTGTCCTGCTATACCCATTCTATTACTTGTACCATTCAAACCCGTAAATTAAAATCACAAACCAATTAAGCCACAAAAGCCATACAGAAAAAGCCAACAGACCTAAACCAAAAAGACAGATAACCTTAATAATGTTGAATTTCAACTATTACCAGAAGAAGGAATTAATGTAAAATGGTCCACAAAAGTTGACTGAATGTGTCCTAGACAGGCTACCCAAACTAAATGAAAGCTGGCTAGTTATGGCCAAAATTACCTTGACTGCTTAACTAACCTTATGTTAGCTTTTACATTATGATGCCATGCCATCAGATATAATGAGAGCTGGGTAGACGTTTTCTAGCTAGCCAGCCATATTGCATACAATCCGCAGAATGTAAATACATCTGCAAGAGTACTGAAGATTTGTCCATGTAAACAATGTTTGTATACTCTCATCATTTCCATATCTTGTTGAAAACTATACATTAAAACATTAAAATATTAAGCCACAGAAGTGCAAATATGTTCAACACAGGCAGCAGTGGCTAAGAACCCTGCACAAAGCAGAGAGCAACTCGCTTTGAAAAAACAGCTAAATGCCTTCCTATGAAGTTAAACTAATGTTATTACATTAGCCCCTGGAAACATGACCAAACATGCAAACCCTCTGTTTGCATGTCCCATCTTCTAAAACAGCAAAATCCAGTTCCAATATCTGAAATCAAGGAAATTATTCAAATTTAAACTGAGCCTTCAAGAGTTTAAAACTATGGTAGCTCTTTATTTCATTTATTTTCATTTCATTCTTCTTCTTCATTTAATAACACAAATGGCAAGAATTGTGTACTGAGGTGGTAACTAGCTACACTGACTACCCTGGTTCCTTTCTGCTCTTTGTAATGTTTACATGTACAACAGAGCATTTGGGTCATCCACAATATGTTTTTACAATGTTTTGTTGCTTTAACTGGATGTAGAATATTCCAAGGGCATTCATACTCACTGTGGTCTATAGCCATTGACAATGCCCCTACCCCAATTGAATTCTTACAGAGCTTGGCCAGATCAATTTCTCATTTGTGAATTGGTCTGGTAACCAGGCTAAGTGTGGACAGAAACACAGTAAACTCAATTACTACAGATTTAATGATATACTTACACTTCTGACACAGAGATCAGCTCTGTCTTTATGTAACCAGGGCCAATGGGACTCTCTACATCCATGGGTTCTGGTTCTGTAGTAAGGAAAGAAAGTGGTGCAAAACAGAAAAAAGTCATACTCTAAGCTCACATTTCAATACCGTGGGGTTTAAGGCTTTAAGGTCCCTGTTTCCTGAAAATAAGTGGCATCCTGTTAATCATTCGTCATGAATAAAATGCATTACTGTGAAATTAGTTGGTTTTGCAATTCAGCAAAATTGCTTTTGTTTTTTCATTTCCATTTTCCTGCAGTGCTCCCTGCCTCACTGCAGTCACCCTCACATGGATTTATGAAGGAACAACAGCCTGCAAAAATCACCTATTTTATATTGCCTATTCTATTTGAGGAACATGAAGTCACTCAGCTTACTTGCTGATGCCAAGCCAGCCAGGAGTGGCCACTAGAAATGAAGAGGATGATGATTTTGTGGGCTTCGCCCCTTATTTTTCCCCAGTGAGGGTCTATGACCATTGCTGGTCATGGCACAGCTGGGACGACCCCCAGCTGCAGGACTCATGGCAATACCATTAACATAGGCCTAAACTCCAGAAGCCACCCAGGGAATCATGGTGTGCTTCTGAATATTTTACACCCCACATTGGAAACTGTAAATTGCTCATGTGTAATTGCATGTTTCAAGCAGATACCATTTTCTTGTTCAGCACCTATATCCTCTAAATAACAAATGACCTTAAGATTAAGTGGTCATGCACATTGTTAGTGTATTGCCATTTTGAATCAGTGCAAATCTATTATGTTAAGATTAACCAATCCCTTCTGTAAAACCATGTCAGAGTTGATTTATTGCTATGCTAAAGGTGCTAAGATGTGCTTGAGTAAAGTGTGGTGCATGCACTCCATTACTTTTCTTATAGAGGGAAGTTTAATTGTTTTGGTTCCGAGATCTGAAAAGGCTCGAATGCTCGAAAATTCTGAATCTCAATATAAGGTGACTATACATGGAGTTCACCGGAGCTGTTTGGCTTACGCTCTGTTGGCCTGCTGTAGTATTTTCCAAAAGCACTGTCCTTAGGGATGTTGGGGTAAAGAAACCGTAATGGGTTCTCTGGAATGTTCTCTGCAGCCATGACCTTGTAGTTGCGAATGATGTCAGGGAAGGAGACGGCTGTCAGCTCCTTCTTGGTGTAAGGCTCCACAGCATGAAACTGGGGCTCATCTGTTCACACACAAACACATGCACTCAAGTGAACACACAAATCAATATATCCAATCCTAAACCCTGAAAGTATGCTGAAGCTCTGTATGTTGATAAAGTAATTTAAAAATGAAAACCCAGCTCTCATGAGATCTCCTTGTTTGTCCATACTCCCCATCCTGTCAAATGTTATTCCCAGAGCTCCCTCCTGCCAGGAGACTCATGCATACTCCTTACCATTCATTGTGCGCTCCACCCAAGTGAAGGTGATGGCTCCCTCTCGACTGCTCTCACTGAAACGCAGGAGAAAGGTCCCAGGTTCCTTGTCTTTAAGCAAAGCCCGCTCACGTTCTTTGCTCACAAAGCCCATAATGCAGCTGCAAACCACAGACAAAGAGGTAAAACAGTGAGTTGGGAGGCATGAAAATGACATTTGACAGCATGGTATTTATTGGATGACATAACAGTTTAAACCAGTCTCTCAATATGTGTCATTCTGCCAGATCTGCTGTACAATGCTTCCAGTGGAGAGGCTTTCCCAGCCTCAAATGCATCACTCTTGTATTTAAAGGCACCTCTATGTCTCTGTGCCTCTATGTTTCTTGTGTGAAAATAGATATTTTAAACTCTGGACCAGCCAACTTGCAAAACTACAGATGTCAGGGTAACTTTAAAATAGGGTTGCTTCTGGCTACGTTCCACATGAACCCAATGAGACATTTGCAGGACAGAATCCCACCTTGTGGTTTGTGCATTTTGGGATTTCTTTGTATCCAATTCAAATGAGTGCTTTGGTCAAAAATTGCTACTCGCCAGCTGGATGTGTCTTATCGATTCATTGAATGGAGTGTTCACCTGTGAGATTGACTGCAGGCCTATTTAATTTAAGGTGTGCAGTGCCAAGGGGTTTTTTTGACAACTGTAGTACTTTTAATTTGTATCACATGTATCACATATATATAAAACTTAATAACATTGAAACAAGCTAGATGAACTCTAAATATGTAGACTGCCTGTATATTTTTGAATGAATTTATGGGCTCTAGTTATTAAAAAATAAAAACCTTGTGTTGCTTAATGCCTCTGACAGGTTAGGTTATTCATTGAGGCTGGGGGCGATATTAAATTTCTGGTAAGAATTTATAAATTGTATGCTTTATCACATTTCTCATTGTGGAAAGGAAAAAAACTCTCCATACCTTCAAGACAGAAACAGATAGGAACTCTATGGTTCATCTGAACAATCTTTACGGTACAAGGATCATTAATGAATACGGTTTATGAAGAACCTAATGGATGGACCAACAGTGAGCAATCAATCACTGGTTCAGATTAAACGTTCAAACTGCTGTGCTGTCTATATCAGAATTCTCAACCAGGGAAGATTCGGTATCAAAATGTATCTCAACTGGGGTAGTTTGGGACTTATTTAGGGTTAATAAACCACATAGCAGGTTCCTAGTCTCAGGCTTGCTGTAAGTTACCTTACCCATCATTCCAGAGTGCCAGCAGGTGCCTCTTGATAAATTCCAGTATTCCCTCAATCCACAGCCAGAAGGGAAGTTCTTTTCATTTACATTCTGATTGAGTAAACACAAGCATACAGCATTAACAAGGGTAAAATCACACAATCCTAATTCATTTCTGGCAGCTTTGGCCAGGGTTGCATATTCCAAGGATAAATTATCACGACAAGCTTACTGTCAAATTTTAAAAACTAAGAACGCTCCTACCATTCAAAATAAATTTGAAAGGTAGAAGCTGAGCTACTTCAACCACCATACCTTTTCAAATGTTGTTTTTAATGCAACCCTAAGTACAAACAGCAGCAGAATAAACATGAGATATTTAGAGGAAATAAATATTATTTTAATATCTAAAGACCCATTCCAGAAGAAGTTGGTTGTATCCTGTTTTTGGACTTGCTTTCAAAAATGTAAACAGATGGCATGAAATTGGGAAAGGGAAGCTCACAAAACCCTCCTGCGTTCCAGAGATTCTCAAAGGGAACCAAGGTAATATATGAAATATAAGCCCTGCTTGGGTCCATTTTGGAACAACACAAAATTGTTTCAGGTCTCCATATGCAGCAGAACTTCAGAAATACGCACTGTCAGAGTAGCTGCACAAATTTTATGGTCCTGTTTTCAGTAAATACCATTAGCCCTGTTACAATCTCACAAAACCATGCCAAAGTATTAATGCTAATTTTTTTCCACTTGATATCCTACATCCTGAGCCAGCTTCTCACAAGCAAACCCACATTTTATTAATTACCAAACTTTTCTCTCACAAAACAGCCATGAATAGAGTGTATACCTATCAAGAGCAGAATGTAGCTTTGTGACTTTGTAAGTGATGTCAAAATGCCCTAATCTTAAAATCTAGACTCATTATTACACAGATCAAACTGTTAGTATAAAGCTTGCAAGAGATGGTTCTTAAGGGCAAATAGTTTCATTTTAATGGTTGGTTTATGGCATCAGTGATAACTGTCTTTCAAGTGATCATACTTTTTTTTTTAAACTGCTACAAACAGCATACAGACTTACTATTCCTTTGGCAAAGATAACACATTTTCACAAAGGCAGGAAATGACATTTGTTTATACTCAAGTTTATACTCAGCAGAGTAGTGACAGTGTTTCAGTAGTTAAATCCCAAAACGTTTTCATGAAAAAAAGGTAACTACAAACTTTTTGTGCTTCCCGATTTTCATGTTACACACATCACATTGCTGCCATATTTTCAATGAAGTGGATTTTTTAGAAATGGTTCTTTAAAATGCTATTTCGGTACCAGATTTCACTGGTGACATACCTTACAAAATTTTGTCCAAGGGATGAGTCCATCAGGATTTCCACCAGCCTCACGACCTGTGGGAAACCAACATATATTTATGGTGACAGCTTCCCTTCCTGTTTTGTGAGTAAAAAGTAAAATCTCATGTCAAGTCATGACTGGATGACACTGAAACAAGTAGTGTGTGAGACACAGCAACACTTCAAAAAAGAAAATTAGGTATGAATCAAAAATGGGTACAAGGAATATCCACTCTGTATTTTGAATACATCCATTATACTAGGCTAAATACCTTTCTACAAGTTATAAAATGTTAGTGTTAACATATTACCAGTCACAAAGTGAAGTCATCTCCAGAAGTACTTGCACCATTGCTAAAGATGACCACACATTGTTGCAAAGCTATTTAATATTTAGTAAATTAATTTTTGTAAAATCCCACTGCATTTACGTTGCTATAAGAAGCATCCATCTAGATAATCACACGTATGATGATACATGCTTCTTCTTCTGAACGAGATTGTTTTTTTTTCACCCCTGCATAGTGTTAGCTGCATAATTGACTAAATAAGGGAGTCTCTGAGATTGCAAAGTACCCTATAAGAATCACCCGTTTGCCACAGTGCATCACTGCAGATCAGACTGTCTGAGTAAAAAATATCAATCTCCTTAACAGCTAAGACTGACATAGATATGCACAGAAATACAAACTTGAAAAGCCTCTCCAAGGGAAGCATCATTAGTCCGTTCATGGAGATGGGTGGTTCTTATAACAGCTGTATTACAAATAAGTGGAATTTGTCCAAATTTGTCAAATAAAACTTCTTTTGTTATTCTTTTTTGTTAAAAAGACAATAACTTAAGACTGAACCAATCAGTTCTGAGGTTGAATTAATGTATTCTACTCCTCCTTTCCCCAAAAATGGAAACTCAAATCTTTAAAATACTTTACTTCTGTAGTAAATATAAAAAAATGTTGCTAATAGTATTAAGGCCAATGCAGTGAAGAAAAATCCATAACCCAGACTCACCCAGGAGCTTGTCTCCCAGCATGCTGAGCTGTTCTGAGTTTAGCCCACGCTTGGTGACAGAGGAGAACTGCCAGCTCAGCACTTCTGCCAGCTGGCTCCACCGGGCCTGAGGGGCATTCAGGAAGAAGGATAGGTTCTGTCTCAGAGACAAAAAGAGGACCAGGGAGAAGAAAAGGGAGCAAGTCAGTAAATTTGTCTTTTGCCGTTCTCTTTTCACCATACTGAGGGGAGCATGCTATCTCCCTGTTACTGTTTGCCAGGGGCCAACTATGACCACAGGTCTGTAGTGGAAGGACACAATTTGGGTTTATGTTGGGCAGAATGTATGTCAGTTAATATGTACTTAATGGTGTGGTTTTCACTTTACCCTGAAACAATCCAACACTCACTTTGTGCAGAAGCAAGTGGCAAATTAAAGGGAAGAAACTGGGCTACCTTCGGTTCACTGCACAGCATGTTATACCACAGGATAGATGCCCAGCCACTGGGCAGCTGGCTCACATTGGAGATCACCACAAGCGGAAGGGAGGTTATCTTTGTGAAATGACAAAGTGGACAGACGTTATTATTACTTAACTGAGTTGAACATTGGGTTAGAGGTACATTAAACAATACACTGTTGCCTTATGCTTACCTCTAGGTCAATGACAAGCCCTGGCTGACATAGTTGTGTCTCAAAGCTGATGGAGTGCAGTTCCTCTGTTACAATGAGGGGCCCCTGAAATAACAGCATTATAGACGCTTAGATAATAGCATAATGCAGTCCATTGCACTTACTATCTTTCTACTCCCTTTTTACCTGTTCCATATAGAACTACGTTATCTGCTCCACCCACCACAAACCACACACAATTCCTCTAGTTCATTCAGCAACTAGCCTTTGTTATTTTTCACAAAAGATGGGTTAGGGTAAGGGCATTGTCTATGTCATCATAGAACACAGAGTCAGGAAATCTTCACAAATCAGTAGGCACCAAGCTGGCCAGAAGAGGTAGCTAGAGAGCAATGATACTAATTACTTCCCAAGCTTACCCCTTACTTTCACTAGTAAGGATGAGACTATTTCTGCCCTCCAGCTAAGGACTATTTCTGACCTCCAGCTACGGCCAGTAAAAGCACAGCTGAGACTCAAACTCCCAACCGTGTAATGCACAGCTGTACCAAGAACATATGCCTTCACTCTGTATACCACTCACCCAAATAGCCCTTCTATTTATTTTGTATCTCTACAGTATGATAGTTCCTCACCTCATTTGTCCTGTTACCAGCTGCTTTCTGTTCTTTGAGTTGCTAAAAGGAAAAAAACATACATAAATATATTTCCACATGGGGCAATGGACATTCCTTATCACATATCTCAAGAGGCATGTGGCTGGTGTTTCAGGCCTTATCAAAGGTGCTAGTGTAGACACTCAACCTCACACCTGATATCAGAAATCATGAAACAAACAGCACTGGTGAGGTGCCATATGCGATACGATCACTATAAATCATCAGTGCTAAATTAGAAAAAACCTTGCGTACGCAAGTTCATATTATAATGCAAATAAAGGGCAGTCTCAAAGTGAAACAGAGATGCAGCAACAACAATGAAAAATATCAGTGCTGCAAAATCCACTTGGTTCACTGTGCACCAACAACTATAACGCCCAGGCAACATCAAATGGTTGTGTGGCCATAAACAGGAGCAACCTAAACATTATCCTAGAAGTAAAGAGATCCCTGGATTAAAGCTGTTGAATGAATGCCACAACAATTTCACATCCATTTTTGTGAAATTCACTGCATCCTAACTCTAATCAGTTAAAAAGAATTCATGATACTTTTGGCCATTTCCCAAATGTATCAAAGCAGTAAGGAATACACATCTTCAGTATTTATCCTCTCAATTTGATTGTGCTTTGTCTGTATAGAACAAAAAGTGTTAAAGTGTCAGCACTTTTATTTCACAGTGAAGCCACAAGTTGAAAGGTTTCATTTGTAGTAAAATGTTTAAAGGAAGCCTTAAGAAGACATTACAGCGATCCCATGGGGTTGGAAGGTAAGACCTCCTAACTACATAGATAACTACAGAAGTCTGGAATTTGTATGAGTCCTACACATAGTAGCTAGTCAAAAAAACAAGAAAAGGTGAATGGTCTCCCCAATATCTTGCTAAATGTATTATGAACAATAATTGTTTTGTTGAACATTCATACCAGATGACGAAATTCTGCAGCAAGGCTTCCATTTGATTCTTCCATGTTCATGACTTTAGTATTTGTGCCCAAGATGTTGAACTTGCGGAATCTGGAAAGGAACATCAGCATAATTAAAATTATATTCATGTAGTCTATTTGGTTGATAGAATCATTAACCAAAATAAATGTCATACCCTTTTAAAGTGTTTTTCTCAGGGACATCCCTAGGACAGAAACAGTCATGTCAATAAATGGTGACACCATTTTCATGTTTGAACGAACAAAAAAGATAGTTTTAAATGTTACTAACTCATTTTACTCAGCTGAAACTCACTTACTTATCAAAAGAAGCTTTTACTCTTAGCTGGTAGTTGAATTCCTGCAGTTTCACCAGGAGTCTAGGAAAGAAAAATAAAACACAAAATATATTAAATACCCATTGCAAAAAAAATGCAAAAATGTAAAAAAAATCACAATATGGTGATATTGTGTTTCCTTAATAAAATCAGTCATGAAGAAACTAAATATAATCATGCTTATCAGCAGTTATGTAATATATAAGATTTTCAGATCCTACTTGTGAATTGATAATCAGAGGGGAAGAGGGGAATGGACTTAGAGGGGAGTTACTGGCAAGCTTTAAATTACAGAACTGAAGCCTTAAAACTTAGGAAGAGGAGCTTGTTTTGGAGTCTTTCCAAACTTCCTACTGTGCAACATCTCACGTGGTTTAAAAAAATAATAGGGCTGCCCCCGACTAAAGACTTTCCTAGTTGACTAGTAGTCGTTAGTTCAAGCCATTAGTCGACTAGTCAGTGCACGTTTATGATATGAGTTTAATTATTTAAATATACATATTTTTGGGGAATCATAAAATGGTTTGGGTTCCAGGGCTACGAAAAAAAGTCATTAGTAACATTTTTAACACTGTGCTACACTACAAAGAAACACAAACCCGTGACAATGAGTCCTTACAATATACATTTTTCAAGCGTGCGCACGAACACCTGTCGACGATAATGTTAACGGCAAAAGCGGTAATGATTCTCAACGTGTCGGAACCAGCAAGGAGACTGAACATTTTGCAAATTTATTTCAACACAGTATAACATCGCACAACTTACGAACTTGTAACACCAACGCAATAACTTATAAAACAAATGGTAAATAAAAAACAGCCTTTGGTCAAAAAACTAAATTGAAAAAAATTGCTGCTCTGGCAAGCTTAGGATAGCATCCAATTTTTTTTTTTTTCCCACCATCTCAGTGGCCCCAAAGCAGCCTCTATGTATATCTTAATTTCATTGCTCTCTCCTTCTGTCTGCTGCGCTTCTTCAGTAGCCATCAGCATGGATATCTCCTGCACGGGTCCTGATTTGTAGACCCACCCCCACCTCGCATCTGCAGTACTTAACACCGCAGCTGACCCACTACCCAACATGAGCATTAATTAAATGCCGTACCAAACCGACCCGTTTAACATAAAAACTGCGACCTGACCCAAACCCGTATTAAAATATTAAAATAACGCAACTACATCAGGTTCACCAAAAAACTTTATTTCCTCATTCAAGCAATGTTCACTAACTGACATAAAAAATGGAACTGGGCTTCTCTGAATAGTCTACATTTTTAGCGCATTGTTGGTGACAATCAGAAGAAAAAAAGAATTTCCATGTCCATCATTATCTATATTATATGTGTGGCTTCTCTGCTCCAAGCACACTCCGCCAGTGCTTGCATAGACTCAGGATCTGTCTTTATTTTTGCAAGGCTCAGCCTGAAGACTGAGGACAACGAAAAGCAAAATTATGCTTCAGAAGGTGGAGACACTGAGTGGAAAAGAAAAAAAACAAATCTCTAAACCAACCATCTACGGTGGACCAGGTTGGATACAATAAAGTTTAACCATAGCCTGCTGGGACACATGCCAAAACATCTCCCTTGCTTACTGTCAAATGCTTCAAACAAATCCTTCACCAAATTAATCTTGTGTATTGACATATCCTTGGTACAACAGAAACAAATTTTACTGAAAAACCCCTTGGATTTCAGTTGCTAAATTCATTGTACTCTGGAATTTTACACTTATGTTTATGAAAGCAAGCAAAGGGCAGAGGTTTTCAAATCAATGGGCAAATCCACCACTCTCATCCACATAAACTTTTTAACATAAATTTCTTTAGACAAAATCAGTGAGCAGAGGAATGGCATGCATCTGGCCTTGCCAGAATACAGCTTGCAACACAGTAATCAGTTTTACACTTGGTTAAGGTACTGATGAAATGTTTTTAATATCAGAGTTTTTCATCCTGCTTAATTTCTCTGATGCTGCTAAGACATGGTTTATGTGTGTGCTGTACTACCATCCTTACAGACCAGAGATTTCTGCTGTGGTCCAGCTTTGTTGGCATAGTGACAGAAAACAATTGGCTGAGTTCAAGTGTTAGGCAAGGTCCGAGGTGCATATGTGGTTAGCGTGGACTTATTCCCTCACTTGAGGGCAAAGGTCCTACCTGAGTTTGACAGTGAACTGCACCCCTGTTTTCAGCACCAGGGGTCTCTGTGGGTGTGTTGGCATGCAGGGCTGTCTCTCCACCACGATGGAGCTGAAATAAGGCACGGACAAGCAAAGGAAAGAGAGGAGAAAAGGATAACAAGGTTAACGTGACAAGATTTTAAATACTGAAAAAGGGAGGCTTATAATGTAAAATCATATCTCTCTGTTTTCAGAGAAAACATTTATAAAAATGTAGAAACAAAAAAAAGAAGTGGGAATGGGAATAGATTCAGTTATAACAGTATAATCTCCAGTTCTCCTACTTGATGATGAGGTTCCGGAACAACGAAAGGGCGCGCTCTTCCAAGAAGTTTTTCTTCTGTGTGATTGGGTCATTCTCATATGTGTACTTCTGCTCCAGTTCCTGCAACTTCTTCAGCTGTTGCCGCACCTGTTGCAGGCATTCAGCCACTGTTGTAAACCTGAGGGCCAAACAGAGAAGTCACACTGAACCTACACACTTTCCCCCAGAGATACAGTGCCTACACACATTTCATCTGAGTAACTGAACCTACATACTTGCGTAAATTTCACCTGAGTAACTGAGCAAACAGTTTCATCGTGTCAACTAAACCTGCACATTTCTTACCCAAGTAACTAATCCTATACCTTTCACCTGAGTATTTAAACCTACACAACTATAAACTGAACAACTGATTACTCACTTTTCACCATAATACAACAAAGAACAATTCTATTTAATCAACATATAAATCAACATGTAAACTGGAGAATTCATCTCTCTTCCTTAGTTTAGCAAAAAAAAAGAACCTCAATGGTCAATAGCTATGAGGATTTTATGGTAAAATGCAATCTCACATCCTAAGCCTCACTGCAAGGAATAAAGAAACCTTTTATTTGTGGCAGTGACAATGGTGATTTGGGCACAATAGGGTGTGAATCCGAGTAAAAATAATCCTTGCCTTGTAGTCATAAAAAAGACCTGTCATGATCAGCTGATGATGGTGTTAGTCAGGACAGCATGTGAAACAGTGCCTTCATCTGGGCATTACCAGGTCTGCAGCTGGTCCAGACATGTGTTGGGAGGGCCACCAATGCAGGCAATCTGTTGCCGACGCTTCCATTCAGGGAGCTCCTCGGCGATCAGTGTGTACTGGATTAAATCTGCCATGTTGAGCACATCCGCCATCTGACGCACCACTTCCTGAAACACAAATGAACAGACATCAGGTACATCATACAGTCAGGACAGCTACACATATTGGATGTCTGTCCAAGTATGTTACCATGGCATCAGAGATCGCTTAAACACTTGCCATACAAAAACCTCCCTCTGAATCCTGTACTACACCTCATCCCACACTTCACACTTTGACTGCTGACTCCATATATTGAGACTGATTTTTTCCTGGACTATCCACAATTTTGGAAAATTAAACAATACCTACTATTTTTGTAATACTTTTTTAACAAGTAAAATATATTTCAGGAGTTCAATGCAAGCAACATCATTTCTCGAAAGTAGTTATTGTATTTGTATTGTACAATGTATTTTACATTTCATTGCAGAGTACATCCTTACAGTGACCTGGCAGTAGTTTTAAATACAGTAATGCCGAAAGGAAAGCCCATGGAGCAAGCGCCAACATAGCCTCAAGTTTCTTCTTATTATCATTCTTTTTATCAAAATGCACCAAATTCCACAACATGCATGACCAAAGGCCTTCCAACTCAAAAACACTATCTTGATTGCTGGCTTCTACATTTTGACATTCGTTATATGGTTCTGGCGTGCTTGCTTGCAGTCGGGCAGTTTATTGCGATGGCTCTGATTCCCATTCCCATACCTTGTTCATACTCGCCATGTTTACATTATAATTTTATGGAGTTGTTAAATTTGGGATTTGCTGACTTCTACAGACTGTAGTGCAGAGTGGAGATGGCTTGGGATGGTCCTGATTCTTTTACTGTTGGCCATAATTTCAATTGCTTTATTCCCTTTGCTTTTTAATTTTCTTTTACATGCATTTGTTTTAATGCAGCCTCCTGCTTTGTATCTTTTTATTTTTTCTCTATTTTCCCCAACCCTGACAAAACTGTTTGCCTAGCTAGAGCATGATGAGACTTTTCACCCTATCAGTCCTTGTGAGGCTGGGCCAATTGTTGCCATGTTGCCATGATAATGGAACAGGTCAGATTCAAACACCAGTCTCAGGCTTACCAGGCAAAAATCTAACCCTGTTAGCCTAGAAGACATCATTGTATTGTTTCTTATGTTTTAATTCTTCATGTAAATGTTTGTTCTTTTGTTTTCTCTTACACACACATGGTACATTACTATTAAACTCCTTAAGCAGAGTCTGTATGTCTTGTAGGGCACAGGTTTAGAGGAGCTCCATTTTCACTGACTCGTGTGATATGGTAACAGAAAAATTATATAATATTAATTCTTGTGAATATGAATACTGATTTATTAATTATTTTATTTTTAAGGATCTGTACCTGTCTGGCACCCATTCTGAAGTATTGCCTTGCCATTTAACCTGTGATGGTTGTGTATAATCCCAAGAAGAAACCTAGCATGACCACAAAAATTGTTCTGTTTATATGACCAATAATTGCTAATATTTCTATTGATATGTTCTTGTTTCTAACCTCTGTGAAATGGTGGTGTGTGATAATGTATTGCATTTATGTACACATATGTGCTGATCTTTGAAAATTCTTGGCTCAATAATATTATGTCTCCAGTGTCTTGACTTGTCCTGCTGTTGTAAAGCACAATTAGAAATTGCTCTTTAGGGTTCTGTGAGTGACCTGGATTTCCACCATACAGTCAGGCCATTTCCATCATTGGCTCCTACCTCTCTGTTTATGTTAAGCTTGATAAACATCTCCCGGATCAGCATCTCCTCCCGCTTGATCTCCTTCTGGTTTGTCCCATTCGTCTCATGTTCTACAGACAAAACATAGAATTAGCAAGGAGCAAATTTCCCTTACACTTTGGGAAAGGCACCACAAATCGGTTTTTCTATTTAAAAAAAATAGAACAATTCAGAACAAGGGGGTGAATACATATGCACTCACCACTTTTCAGTTTTTTATTATTTAGAATTTTTAAAACTTTTTTTTTCATTTCACTTCACCAATTTGGACTATTTTGTGTAGGTCCATTACATGGACAATAGGAAAAACGCCAAGGGGGGTGAATACTTTTCATAGGCACTGTAACAGGGGACTAGATGAGAGGTACAAATATGAAGCAATAATATTGCTTATTTCAGCTGCAAAGTGCTGTAAGAATTTCTGTTCTCTTACCTCCACTTTGCAGAGACTTGTATTTAAAGTCATGCTCATCCTGTAGGTCCTCCAGAGATTTTATCTTTTGCTCTATTTCCTGGCAACACACAGCAACAAAAACACACTTCATAGCACCGAGCAACCGAGTGTCATCTTTGTTGGGGTACTTGAAATATCCGTAAAAACCATAATTAATCAGGCCTGTTTCCAAGGCACACACGGACTGTCATGCCAACACATTTAATTGGTGATAAGAACACAAAGGCATATGCTTACCTGTACTCTGTTCTTAATGTCTTTCACTTTATTATCCAGCTCCTTCTGCTTCTCTACCACCATATTGCTTTGTGTGTTCCCGATGTTATCCTACAAATTAAGAGAAAAAGATAATTATATCATCTGTTTAAGAGTGTATAAAACTATAAAAGCAATGGCATTCAAATTATCCACATAAAATTAATCCAGTAAATGAATTCCCCAATTACAGAATTTTCCAAAGGGAATGCCACACTGCAAACATGCAGAACATGATTTCATTCATACTGCAGACTGTAGAAGTAAAGCACCTCTGTTTTTGCTGCAGATGCTAAAATCTTTTGCTCCTCTTTTAGACAGTTGCTGATGATCATTGCCATGTGCACTGGGTCCTCCTGAAAGTGGTCCTGTGGAAATGCACCCAAAACAAGTTTTCTCAATGTCTCATGGTTTCCTTTTCAACTGCAATATCTATCTCTCTTTGAACTCAGGCATAACTAATTGTGGCACCTGTATATTTCTTTTAATCTTGCGGATGTTGTGTTGCAACAGGAAATTGTTCTCCAGGGCAAAGCGGCTGTACTGGTCATCAAGTTGGCCAAGTAGGTCATGGAACCTCACAGTTGCCAGGGAGTCGTTAGTTGCCACAAGTTCCCTATAGGGATAGAGGAACAATTAATATGTGTGGTATAGGCAACCAAATGTTCATGTAAATGATTATATTTTATGCAAGGATCACCTTCCATACACATATATATTTTGTTTCTATTAGAAACTGTTTCTATTAGATTAGTAAAGATCCCCAGACAAGTACATGAATAAAGGGTAAAAAAAAAAAGATCCTAAATACTCCACAGCCCTACTACCTCAAATGACTGAAATATGACACTCCTAGGCTGCCTCACAGACATGCTACTGGTGTACATCACCAGGCTGCCTATAACCAGTGATGTATTTTAAAAAAATACATTTAATGTTGTCTTTGTCTTTTACTCAAATGGATAATACCATTCAAAATTCAGTCTTGCATCAATGAACATTGGCAACATTTATTCAAGCAGTGACATTCTAAATACTAGGTGGTCTCCCACAGATGCAATGAACACATATTTTGTAACCATTATAGGTAGCACCAGTTGCTTTCATTGATCAAGCAATGTAAAACAGCTTCCAGTACATCAACAAGTGATAGGTCTTTTAATGTTCAAAATCTAAATGCGTTCAACTTGAATTCCTTGATTCTACTCTGTATGAGAGAATTATTTAGTAGAATGTCGAGCTATTTGTCCATGAGCTGAGGCTGGAGCACAGTTTTGTCATGGAGAAAGACAATGGTAACAAACGTACAAGCAGGTTTACATCATGTTGGTTGAGAGATCATTAAATGATGAATGAAAATAAATGAATTTTTTTTTTTCCAAAAGCCCTAATCAAAGTCCAGGCCAAAACCTCATTCGGATGGTAAGGCAGAACCTGAAATGAGCAGTTCATTTTAGAAAACCCAGAAATATCTCTTCATCGCAGTTCCTCATTGAGGAGTGGGCCAAACTTCTTCCATACTGTTATGGAAGAGACTGATACAGAACTACAGGAAAAACTTGATTGAATTCATTGCTGCTAGAGGTGGCAATACAGCTTATTGACTATAGGGAGCAATAGCTTTTTCACATGTTAGCACTGGATGTTGCATAACGTTCTGTAGTAAATAAAGTAAGTATCCATTCTCATGTTATTTGTTCACTCGGGTTCCCTTATACCTACTATTAGGTTTTGTTGAAGATCTGATGACATTCTTTTCCAAAAAAGTTGGGGAAAACATATTTTCAAAGAATTGTTTAAATTGTTTAAATATACCTACTTTGTGCAATGTGAATCAGATTAAAACAAAACACATTGAATTTGCAAATATTTGAGTGGCGTTGAAAATAAATAATTAAAAAACCACATTACAAACATTAGCACCACAGAAAACTCACCTTAAATGTTGCAATCTGCTGTTTGACAAGAAACCTTTGACTACATTTGTAAGCAATCATACAATGTCTGCATGAAATCTACATTGATATTAGTGCAATAATATTGTCTGATCTACCTTTTCTTTTCACCAACACAGAAAAAACGAATTATTGGGAGGGGTTTTGTGTCTCTGAAGATCTTTGGGCTATACAAACACCAGGCTGCATCACTTACTAGAGGAAAGGGACTGGGCTACAGGTTATGATAATAATGCTCAACTGTATATGATACATATTATACTTTGTCAATATTATATCATACATCATATATTACATCAATTGTCAGCACTCCGTATAGTCAGTAGTGTTAAAACAAACTGATTACCAGTCATGGCTCTCAATCCACTGGCTCAGGTACTGCCGGATCTCCATGGGGAAGGTATCATCATACAACTGGTCCACCTGCTCCAGGTACTTTGAATCCATCTGCTGCAGCTGATACCACTGAGCCATTTTCCTGATAAATTCCAGGGTATTGTGATCAGTCCATCACAATATATAAAATGTAAGACTGTCACTAGAGGAGCATTTGGAAGCAAGCACTGTATACCAGATTTCTCATCCTCCATATGTCAAAACAAAACAATTATGGCGTTACCATAACATCCAACAATTTTTCATGAGTGTGAATATGTTCTATCTATGCAGTAGTGGGGATAACTTGTTTCCTGAAAGGCACTCTGTTTTATTGTTTTTGTTCCAGTCGCACTGCTATAATGTTTCATTCATATAACCACTATATCAATATCAATGATGCATCCATACATAGGCGTCAGTTTGTTTTGAAAATTGCTGGGGACAACGACAGGTTAAACTAACTAAAGGCTTACAAAAAGTGGTGGGAACATGTCCCCGGTGTAAATAATGCCTATGCATCCATATCTGTTTATAGGCATTTATAAGATGCTCTTACCAAACTCTATCCATTTACAGTTGGATACTCTAATTTACTGTAGCAAATTCAGTGCTCCATGTAAGTTACTCAAGGGTACAACAGCAAAGCCAAAGCTAGGAACCAAAACCTCTGTGCTACATACCCGGCTCAATTACCATTATTCTAGCACCACCACAGCTTTTCACCATTGTACAGTGAAATGTTGTAGTGTAGAATTGTAGTGGATAGCTGGAAGCTTGTTTAGAACAGTTGAGTTTTATTTAAAAGGAAACATTAATTGGTTCCTCAGCAGAGCCCTACAAGTGTCACACTCAAGTGGACCTGTGTAGTGTGTCAATTACAATATAAAATGATATTCTTGCATACAACAAAAAATCAAGACCTCACAGAGCCTGTATTAGATATGTTCATTATTTATTTTAAGAGATGTTTCTCAACATTCTTGTTCCTTGGACTGGTGATGCACCTATGTTAAGCTATTTACTTAAATGTATATTTTCAGAAAAGGCTGCATATTTTAATACTTTTATATGGTACATATATCATTAGGCAGCAATGTTTCAACAAAACAATACCGAAAGCATGTGTACCAACTAACGTTAAGCTAACGTAATGCGACATGACTTTACAAGAAGACTTCCTGTAGAAAGCAAATCAAACAATCACCACAAATTTAATTCACTTACCGTTACAAAAGTGCCAAATATGAGAATTATAAAGCTGTTGCCGGGCTAAAAACTAACGTAACTTCAATCTCCGGATCCAACCTCGACATTTACTGTCACTTTCCACTTCACAGACAAGACGCCTATATGCATCAAGTACAGTAAACCTTACTTGTTTCCGCAAAGGCGGTTGGTCAAACCTGTAAGAATGACATTTGTGTTATCCAATCATTATTCAGTACAGTACCATAGCTAGTTCCGCTATAGTGGCAATCCAATCAACGTCAAGGCCAGGCAAGAACGTTTCTTCCTTTTCAAAAATACAAGCTCCAGTTAAAGACTCCGCTCTTCTGACAATTTTGTTTCCTCCCTTGTCAACATCAGCAGCTGAGAAACTGAAACACAGGTGTAAACTGAAACATAATTTTAAAAGGGATGCGTTCTGGCCGTTGCACCATGTAATAAATTAATTTGTAAAAGTAAAACAGAAATTTCATGTTTCGGTGTGAGCAGTGAATGGCTTGCCGATCTTGTCCAATTTAGCCAACAAAACAACAAAAAAATATGCAAATCTTTGTTAGTTAGTTTACTAAGATGATAATTTTAAGTCTGTGGCTAAATAAAGTGTTTTCCATGTCGTCAGCGTGATAATCGTTTTCCGGATTTTGTCTCTTTAATTCACACTAACTGTCTGACGTCGGTGGGGGTACTTGCCAGCGAAGAGAACAGCTCAGATGAAACCACGAGGTTTCCAGGAAACCGAAAGCATGTCGAAAATGTTTGCATTGGGAGGAAATAGTGAAACGAAACTGAAGTTCAGCAAGTGTCGGGCGCCTGACTCTAATCTTTTAGCGGGGTCAATCCTTGGGATGCTAGCATTTACCATTCCAGGATTCAATCTGTCTAAAGAAAGGCCTGTTATATAGAAATTGTTTATACCATATTTGTCCATATAAGAGATGTCATTGTATTTATCTAAATGCTTGTAGGGCAAAAAAACAGTGTTAATTACATAACTATTACATTACTACATGAAAACGTTTAGAAAAAGACATTTTGCAAAACGTCTTATTATACATTTCTCTAAGACAACAAGAAAAATGTAACAGTTACAAAGTGCAACAAATAGTATTAAACAGAAAATGGTCAGAAATAAATTACCTTCATCAATTAATTACCCTCCAGATCCTTGACAAGATAAAAAAGGAAAAAATATTGCTTGTTTTCTACCTCTAAATTTGCATTTTTATGTAGTTTTTGTTTTAATACTTGTGCACTGGTTAGTCCAATAACATATCTGCACTACTTCATGATCTTGCTAGTATCCTGATAGTTAAGTAATTGATTGAATGCATAAAGCATTTTTTCAAAGCACTTAGTGGTGAAAAGCAAGAGTAATGTATGGCAACCATCTGGATGATGAATGGCAGCAGATGAATGGTTTTCCTCAGGAATGTTTACTACACATCAGATCAAGTGAGGAGAGTTATTCAGCCTAAGATTAGGTGTCAGAAACCACAATGGAAATTTTACCATTACAGTAGAGAACTCCACACGCTTTCAATAAGCCATGGGATCTTATCCAGTTAGTTAGTACTGTAGTTAGTTAGTTAGTTAGTATTGGAAAGTTCCATCTCCTCCAGTACAGTGTCCCTGTCACACACACCACCAGGACATGTGTATTTAGTTCAGAGGGAAGGTCCCCTGAATTTGACTTTTTTTATTCATACATAAATCAACACAATTGTATGAAAAGTAAAGCTTAATGAAAAGTTGTGAAGTGCTAATACAAATTCCACATTTGGTTTCAAAATGACAAACATATTTACCCTCACCAACAAACAGAAAACATCACATGCAAAACCATAAACCAAAAAAAAATTCAGTATTAATACATTAATACATACATATCGATTCACCACTAAATATCAGGAGGGGCAGACAAGCACTACTATCTTAGAGGGAACAGTATGTAAAAGGATAACTAGTTTATAAACAATGTTAACATGAACTAAAATTGCTATGCCTTAGTACTACATGGTTTTAAACATATGTAATACATTTTCAATAACTCTGTATTTGATTGTGAGGTCTCAACAAAAGTATTGCATTTGTATGCCTGGAAGTCCTTGTTCCATTTCTTGGCTCATCTTCTTTAAAATAATTTTAAATGACATTTAATACCTACTTCCCTTTCATATCTTAGGACATTATAAAAAATACATTCATATTAATTAAAATATATTATGCGTATCATTACAGCAATATGTATGCATATAGTCATATGCATTGCTTGTCTTTGAACGACAATTATGACTTTGGCACCTTACCTTGGAAACAACAGAGTAATGGAGAATAACATGAGAATAATCATTTCCGATACATTTTTAGAACTGACAACACATATCTCATCAAAAGAAGAAAATCTTACAGATAGCCCCATGTTCTCACATAGCTCAAGCAGGAAACAAGGTAAGTGAAAGAGTCTGGGTCCAATCAGGTGTGAACTTTTCTTGTCAGTCAGAGTATGGTGAACTCATCTGTAATACATCAAGAAACACGAGTTTAAAAATGTGTATGAATATATCATTCTGACCAACTTTTCTGAAATACAGGCAATTAATTCCATATATTTGGAACTTGCAACTTACAAAACATGACCTTGTGTTTGACTATCTTTCAGGCAGAGATGAGTTCTACAAAATTTACACTACCATGACTTACAGCAGTCTCGATATCAAAAGGGCTGAGGTGCTGGTTGAGCATGTCAAACATTCCTGGGGTCATTGGAGGTTCAGGGGATGAGGAGGGGGGTGGGGTAGCGATGGGACTGGAAGGATAAGACCACCATAAAATACCATACAAAAAACAGTCACACTCAGCAAAATAAAAAATGCACACAATGCTCAAGCTCAAAACTGCAATTCTGTATACTCACAACGTCGAGATCGGAATCAAAACAGACGGTATATAAGGAAAGGCTGTAAGGATGACAAAACATGCCTCATTTTAAATATGAAGTATATGCAAGACATGAGAATGTACTTTATAATGCATGTGAGCTCAGTAGTGGAATCAAAGAAATTTTAAGTGAGCATCTGTTCAAATAAAGTAGTGTTACCGCAATACTTTACCTTTGCGCTGCTGGCTATTGTAATGTTTCCCGAATGCTTCGTCCTTAGGGATGTCTGGATAGAGAAACTTCAGTGGGTTCTCTGGCACAATCCCATCAGCAATCACCTTGTAGTCACGGATAATATCAGCGAATGGTAGTGCACTAAGGCGACTTTTGGTGTAAGGCTCCACTGAGTTGAACTTTGCTTCCCCTGTAAAATTGCTAATTTAGCGGAGTAGAACTGGACACTTGGATACAACATGATTATGTGCTGGACAATAACAGCTTGCTCTAATTGGCAGATTACATTTACATTTATTTTACGGTTTTGGTTTTTCTAGTTTTTCTCGCTATGAATGATTTACCATGATTTTTTTGCATGTGGATCATCTTAAGACAATGGAATGGATGATCTGATTAAATGATTGTGTTGTTACTAGGGCTGTCAAAAATGCTAACTTTTGTGATTAATTCAATATGTTTACATCATTAATAAAATAATAACACAATTATAATGACTAGGGCTTACAGTGGATCACAACTTGCTGCCAACTGCTTACAATGGGGACAGATAAATTAGCTAATGCTAGCTAATAGCCACAGCTTCTTCAAGAGTAGTATGTAATCAGGAAATTCTTAGAAATACATGCTGCCCTGTAAAGTGAGTAATAGCAGAGTGGATCTTGCAGCCAATATATTATCCTTTGAATTGGGGGAACTGGGTGGCACTCACCATTTTCTGCTTGTTCCACCCAGGTGAAAGTGATCCCACCAAGGTGACTCTCACTGAAGCGGAGCAGAAATGTCCCTGGCTCCTTCTCCTTCAGAAGGGCGCGCTCAGTCTCCTTGCTCACAAACCCCATGATGTACCTGAAGAGCCCAGCATTGAACTCAGCTCATTTGGCTTTCAATCAAATCTTAAAACCACCACTAATGTAAAATCTGTGGTTTTGTTTGAGGTATGAGTGTGGATCTGATCTGGCACAGTCTTGTAATGATATTTTTATTTTTATGATGTATTTCTATTTTTTTCATGTTAACTCAACAAATCATGTTAAGAAACTTAATTTTCCCCCAGCATTAACGGAATCATTAGGATAAATTCTGTAACCAAAAACCAAAATCTACATCTCCACATCAATGTTTGTTTTAGTATGACTGTGCATCAGGAATTCAGATATGTTAATAACATACTTAAGTGTTTTTTTGCCTTACCCATCAATCCAGATGGGCAACAGGTGTTTCTTGATAAGTTCAAGAATTGAGTCAAGCCACATCCAGAAACTGAATGGCTTGCCAGGGATGTTCTCCTGGGAAGAAGAAAACAGGACAGGGATGTGTGGCCAAGGGTATCATTATATAATGGCCATAATAACGCTTCTCTTATTCTTTGACACAAAATATCTAGCTCAATGTATAAAGAGTACATTAAGAGTAATTAAGAGCCAACTGTAATTGAATGCCATTCCTGATTTTTGCTACAACAGGAGATCAACTGTGCTATAGCTGATTTACGATACAGGTTGAACAGATACGATTCAGGTTATTAACATATTTGTTCCGCAGATCTAATATGAAAAGCACTTTAAAAGTATTACGTACCTTGCAGAACCTGGACCAAGAAACTTGGCAGTCATTATGGGAGGCCTGCTGACCTAAAGTGAATGAAACATTTACACTGGTCTTTAAAAGTTTGGAATCACTGAGACAGTTTAATGCTTTAAAAAGAAATGTATACTTTTATTCAATTGATCAAAAATAGCAAAATTGATAATTTTATGAAATACAATTTCAAATAACTATTCTATCCTTCAAACTTTATGTTCAGCAAAGAATCATAAATATGCTATGGCAGCTTGCCGGTTCAATGAGGACCTGTGAATCGTCGGTTTCTAGAGACTTTGATGAACTTGATCTTTTGCATAGTGGTATATCTGGGCCTTCCACATCTCTTTCTGTCCTGTTTAGATCCAGTTGTTCTTCTTTCAAGACAGTAGTGCACACCTTTGTATGTACCTTTCAGTTTCTTTTCAAGCTCTTGCATGGCACAGCCTCCATCTCTCAAAGCAACAATTGATTGATGAGTTTCAAGTGAAACCTGTTTTGGGCCATTTTTAAACTAAAATTTGAACTTTAGAAATGCATTTGTATCCAGTATACTCTAGTATTCTCTAGTATCCAGTGTACTGGATACTAGAGCATATTAAAGAAAAATATTCTTCTTAATAATTACTATGATGGAAGTGGGTTTTTTTAGCATCAAATCAGCACATTAGCATGATTACTTATAGATGACTTGTAGATATTGAAAATGGCACTTTGCAATAATATTTAAAGATTGCAAAGCCCCATTTTAAACATTAATAGCGATTTGTAATCTCATCAATGTTTGCCTGTATTTTTGACCAACTGATCGCCACCTTGGTAAATAAAAGTATGAATTTCTTTCAAAAATAAATACATTTCTTTGTGATTCCAAACATTTCAATGATTGTATATTGTAGTATAACATTGTAATATCATATAGCATAATATGGTCAGATTGCTGGCTTTCTATTCATTAAATTTTAATCACTGACTATGTTACCTCTATTATTTACAATTACTACATGGAAGAGTTTAGTTTTCTAGCTTGCTACTCTTGCTACAGTGTTCCCCTAATCAAGCAATGGTATAAAATACTAAAAGTGGAGTGAAAAAAGCTAGACCCTAGTGAAGAGAAACATAAATGGTCAACCTCAGAAATTACAGCTAAAATCTCAATAACATTTCCAGAATATTCCAAGGTCAGTGTTTTAGAGCTATCAATAATAAGGTTTACATTCACAAGGATTTCTCCCAGGAAGTACATTGTGTCAAAACAGCCTCCTTAAAATTAATTTAGAAGTTACAACACCAGAGTAAATACAAAACCCTAGCATGCTCACCCAGCAGTTTGTCCCCGAGCATGTTCAGTTGCTCCCTGTTGAGTCCACGCCCAGCAAATGTTGAGAATTGCCAGCTGAGAACCTCAGATAGCTGGCTCCAGCTGGCCCGCAGTGGGCTGCTGAAAAAGGCTAGGTTCTGTGCATGGACAGAGCAAGGGAAACCAATACAGGGGGGCAAAGATCAGAGAGGAAAATCACCTAAGGAACATGAATAAACAGAATATTGTAACAAAAAAAAAGAAATCAAAGGTGTGGTTTGCTTGTTCTATGGGTTCAGTCACAACATCTGTGAATCCACTTTTTCTGGTTGACTGAGACATTTTAATCTGCCCAGTGGACTACAGTTTATATTTTGTTATCTACAGTAATTACTTTACTGTGTAAGTACTTTGATATTATTAACATTACACCACAGTACAACAATATACAGAATGGCATTTTGAATGAAAACTGTTTACCTTCGGCTCATCAGTCAGCAAGTTATACCACATAACTGAGGCCCAACCACCTGGCAGTTGGCTGACATTGGAGATGACCACAAGGGGCAGGGAACAGGTCTGGGGGAGACAGGATGAGCAGATATAGCCTTAATGCCAGATAATGTGAAGGATTGATGTTAAGATTGATTGTATGAATGATGTAATGCACGACTGTAGTGTGACTGACCTCTAGGTCAATATTTAGACCCTGCATGCAGAACTGAGCCTCGAAGCTGAGCGAATGGAGCTCCTCTGTCACCGTAAGAGGACCCTATGAGGAACATTTACCCATACACTCTACTTATATCAACCAGAAAAAAAGGCTTCAACACCTTTAATTGGATATTACCATTTCTCTGACACACATAAAGCAAGAAAATGTAAAGAAAGAATAGAAAGAGAAAGTTCAGCTTCAGCACTAAGAACTGAAAAGGTAAAAAAAAGTCCCTTATACACCTAAGAATTGCACTTCCTTTCCTGGAACAGAACTGTTATGCTGCTAACCTTCATAATGAGAAACTGATAAAATCTAGAAGCTTAGTCTTGGGTGTTTACTTTGAAAAATTAGTCTAACTGGCAATTGTAAAGCTACTGCAACATATAGACACATGAATTACAATGCTCATGGATTGTAATGTATAATGTTCTTTAATGTTTACTTTTAACCAGACAGACTAAATATCATTCCAATGTCCCGTCTGTCGCCATCTTGTTCACGTATATTACTCACGTATTAGTAATCATAGTATTAGTGTCAGACCACAAGATGGTGCTGTGTGGTTATTCTCACCTCATTCCCTTTTGTTCCATTTATATATTTACGTTCTTTCAGCTGCTGCAGAAAATAGACAAAATTAACACAATCACTATGAGACATGCTATATGCTGTGAAAATGATCAGAGACATGTGTTCTTTACATATTCCTGGTATGTAGATTAGGCAGTATTTTGATATTAATTTGTTAGTTTTCATGAAGTCAGTGTTAATTGATTGGTATCTGACAGAAGAAGTTACCAGGTGTCTGAACTCCACAGACAGGCAGCCATTGGATGACTCCTCCACATCCATCACCTTGGTATTATTGGTCAATATGAAGAACTGCCGATTCCTAAGGAAACAAAGTTATGTGCCAAAATACTCATGAAACAAATGTTTTGTTTGTCTGAAATGTGGAACTCTTATGCAAATAATCACCCTACCAAGGTACACTTTCGATACATGGTCACATTTTTTAACTTTCTTATATAAATCCACTCCAGCCCATTACCTTAATAATATAATTGGGACATAATTCAGTTGTTTTTCATAATGCAGTTGTCATAACAGCTATTACAATTATTATTTATTATGCTGTTGTGTTGTATAACACCAGTGGGCTACTACTTGTTCTGTAATTATCTAGTATTTAGATAGTACTTACTGGACCATGTTAATACAAGCAGGTAAACAACAGGATTATGAGATGGTATATTGATACTGTAACATTGTGTCAGATTTTTTTCACACCAACTTCATGCCATCACCTTCCACTTTTAGCCTTGGATTCAGATTGGTGGTATAACAAGGTACTGTACAAGCAAATATGACTGAACTAATGCAGTGGTTTGGGTTTAAAAAAAAGTTAATTTCACTTTCACGTAAATATTGTGCTAATTGAGGAGGTCAGGGTTATAGTACAATAACATCAAGTTCAATCTTGAGATCACTCTCAAGACATTGTCTCCTGGGTCAAAGGATGCATGTGCTTTCCTGAGTTAAAGTGCATTTCTTTAATACTTCAGTTCCTACCAACTATAGGTGAAGAGCCATAGTTATCTTTGATCACTGATTACAATTCTTGTTAAAATATATCACCTCAGATATTTTGTTTTAGAATAACTCAATTTTTGAAGGATGGGAATTCAACCAATCAAAAATAGTTACCTTTATATATTTTCCATTTTTAATAACTTTTTCCAAAAATATTTGATGTACTAGAATATGCATTTACAAGTTTTGAACTCTTTAACTGTACATCCTTCCGAGACACAAATACTCAAAAACACATACACTTTCACTTTAAGACAGCCAATACAGAATTGACCCAAAAAAACAAGAAGGAAATTATAACCACAAGCAGATACTTACACTCTGCCAGGGGGGAGGTCCCTGCAGATGAAAACAGGGGCAAAGTTAAACAATAAAACTATCATAAAAATAAACAACAGTCTATATGTGGAACATTCATGTGTCTGATCCAAATAGCTGTCAGACTCAACTGATGACTATTTATTGTATCATCTAGTGATGGCTTAAGGAGTTTATACTGTATTTTGCCAAACTGGTCCCCTCATGCCAAATTCCATGTTTTTATAAGTCTACCGAGATCTGTAAACATTTCAGATAGCATTTTGGCATCTCATTGCTTTGAGCAATTATTAGTTGTTCTTAATTTGCTCCAATTGTGTAATTACAAACATCAGAACCGTCTTCATAAGACACATCAAAATCCATGAACGTTTTTAGCACATTAGTTAGGGTTTTATGAGCATCTGTGATTAAAAACTTTCTTAAATTTGTCATTTTTTGAAAGTACTTACTTGTCAAATGTGGTCTTCACCTTCAGTTGATAATCTACCTCCGGTAATTTAACCAATAATCTAAGAAAGTTGTTGTATAAAAAGAGAACATCAAAAACATGAATGGATTTTCAGAACAGCAGTGCACTATATCGGATGAATTCTGATGTGATGCATTGAAAATGTATTATAAGAACAAATAAAGAAGTGTAAAATATTCATTCTCAGTTCTGAGATTCATTCATTCATTGAACAGGAGGGACGTTCAGTGCCAGCTCTGAAATGCTAAAACGGTGGGGCCTCTCGTACCTGACCTTGGTGGTGAACTGCACCTGAGTCTTGATGATTAGGGGCTTCTGTGGGTGGGTGGGCATGCAGGGCTGCTTCTCTACCACAAACGAGCTGCAGAAATACCATCATGGTTGCATCACTCCACAGTGCCCACCACCCACAATGCACTGACACTGCAGCATACTGAAACTTTAACACGACATCATTCAACACTGGTACTTTTCGTAGCAATGCATGGCAACAATGTAGGTGTTTGGGGAAAACCTTAAAATCTATCATTTAGGTTATTTTTTGGTTAATCCCTGATGTGCTTTTTCATTTACCTTGTCTCACCCTATGCCTAAGCTGTAAAAGAAAACACCAAAGACCCATGTTCCTCATAAAATGAATGTCATTCACAAATAATATGATCAACTTCAAAAATATTGATTACATTACATTTCTGATAGGTGCTGAGTCCTAATGTTGAAATTCAGTGAGTAGTTACAGAACATTGTGATTAGCTCTCCATCTGTAGTGTAATCATAAATTCTGCCCAAACAGTCTTACAAAATATTTAGAATGACAAACAGATTTATCAGGGTCACAGAAAAACAGTCTAGGTTTGTTGTGTATAGGCCTACTTAAATTCAACTAAATAACAAAACTGAATCAAGACTTACTTCTAAACCTACTGCAAGATTCCTTGCTATTATGCTTAAGGGGAAAGTGCACACATTGACATTATGGAATTTATTCAAGATACTGTCATGTGTGAAGTCAGTGATCATACCTTTTTATGAGGTGGTAAATGAGGTACTTGACCTGCTCCTCCATCTGTGGTTTTTGCTGTGTGATGGGATCCCCATCATAGGTAACTTTAAGGATCAGCTCCCCCAACTTGTCAAGCTGCCGCTTGATCTGGAACAAGCTCTGCGCTGTCAAGGTGAACCTGTCAGCATTCCAAAAGCAATATTGGCCTTCCTGGCAAGTTGGTGCTGTCATTATGCCATGTCATTATGCCATTTTATTAGCATTGTAAATATCAGAATTCAAACATTTGTGTTCTGTGATGTTTTGTGCAGGCTGAGATGGTACCAGTTCTGGAGCTGGTCCAGTCCAGTCAAGAGTGGCCCACCGATGCATGCAATCTGCTGTCTACGCTTCCAATCCATCAGCTCAGGGCTCAGCTGGGCATTCATCAGTGCATCAATCTCTTTGATTACATCTACCATCTTGGACAGGATTTCCTATGGCAGATCCATAGTTTCAGGTGTGAATATGCACTTATAATGCCCCATAAACCTTAAAAGGTAGAGCTCCACAAAGGCATTGATATCATGAGATTTCTCTCCACAGATTACATATTATAACCCAACAATCAGCTCCTACATATTTAGAACTTTTAGAAAATAGATCCATCCTCAGATATCTTTACAGATTCAGTAAACTATTTGGTATGATTTTAAATAGGAAACATTAATGAGCTGCAAGGTCTGTTCTGCTGGTTAGTGATTTTAGCAAATGTTTTTAAGTTAATGACTACTTCAGTGTCAGTGCACTGTTAGTGAAACACTGAAGCTCAGTCTGGACATTAAGTCAAGGATGCTAAGAGAGAATGTTTAAATTCACCATGTTTACCACAGATTACATTACATTATGGTCATTTAGCTGACACTTTTATCCAAAGCAACTTACAGTTGATTAGGCTAACCAAGGGCCAATCCCCCCTGGGAGCAGTGTGGGATTAAGGGCCTTGCTCAAGGGCCCAACAGCAATGGTGTTCTTGCTGTGGTTGGCCTGGGGTTTGAATTGCCAACCTCAAGAGTCCCAGTCATGTACCTTAGCCACTATACTACGGGCTGCCCCTGTAGTATACAATATGGCACAAACGCTTTGCCCTGTTATCCTTACAATATTTCAATTTCTAGTATGTTTATACTAATGTAAGATGATTTAAATAACATAAAAATATGTATGAACATCTGCTTAGTCATAGTGTATAAGCAGTGCTAGGAAGTATGATTGACCAATCTGCAAACGGAACCAGAACTAGTCGTGACTGTTCATGCTCAGGGTATAATCTGTTTTCAGTTGTAATTCTTTAATGCTCCCAGAGGAAAAGCTTCTGCTGTAGTATTGACTAGATTGACCACTAATCATGAAATGTCTGCACCCTTCTCTGACAGCGGTCACTCAAATCAAGCAAGACTGTGAGCGATACTTGCCTTTCTTTTGAAGTCAAGCTGGTTCAGCATTTCTTGGAGAGTTGTAACTTCCTGCTTTACATACATAGTGTTTCTTTCTGCCGGGTCTGGGTATGACAGAAAAGTCTAATCAGCAATTAAAGTCTTCATGAGCAGGGGAAAAAGTTGTGTGTATGTGTTTATCACATATGTTTGAATTATTTGACAAGATAGAGGTGACCTCTAGTGAATTCCTGTTTGTTGAACAGTGAACATTAGTTGAGCCACTGTATTAACAGACAAGTATTTAAAGATGAAACATATATTGGGTGCTTTTCAAAAGGTGTTGCCCAAAATACCTTGGGAGTATAATCCTCATATATAAAATATGACCCACCTCGGGACTGAAGCGTTTTGAAGCGGAAGTCAAAGTCGTCCTGCATATCCTCCAGGTACTTTACTGCTTGATCCATCATCTGTGGGTTTTGGAAAGAGGTTACTTCCTTCACCCTCCAATACAAACAGACATTGGTTTAAGCATGACTATATTTTATTCAACGTGACCCACCTGCACGCTGCTTCTTATGACTGCCACACGGTTATCCATGTTCTTTTGTCTCTCAAAGGCAGCTGAGTTCTGCATTGACTTCTCCAGTGGTCCCTAGGACAAAAAATGGGAATGAGTGTTAAAAACAGGAATGAAACTAAATGACAGTAAGTATGCCATTGTAAGCCACCTGGTGTCACAATGGTCAGACTTGAACCTTAAACCAGACTTAAACAAGAAGTCGCAAGACACCATGCAAAGGACATGAAACCATTAAACTTTAAAAACAAAACTTCTATGTGATATCCAATGTTTACAGTCCAATTCTTATCAAAATGGAATTCTGGGCTAGTAAATGATTATAATAAAACCTGTAGAACTGTAGGAGGCTTCCTTGCATCATGCATCTTGCATCAATTAGTTAAAGGCTAACCACAGTGATATAAACAGCATTGGACCAATCTGTTGCAACATGGTGCAAGATTGAGGCATGTTAATGCTGAGTGCCAATTTGACCTATGACTGTAATACCTGCTCCTGTACGCTGGCAGTGGCAATTATCCGTCTCTCTTCTCTGAGGCAGTTGGAGATAACGCTGGCCATGTGCAAAGGATTGGTTTTGTATTTCACCTAGGAAGGGGAGCAGAACACAATCCATGTGACATGACTGTGACTACGTGAAATGCAATTGAGGGGCTGAGGATGTGATGTCCTGCAAACCTGGTTTTATCTCTGACATATTTCCTTTCAGGAAAATGCTTCCCAATTGAATGCAGCTATACAGGCAATTTACTTGAGGGTGAGAATATGAAAAATGATATTTTAAAAACTGAGATAAATGTAGCCACATGTTTCATCACCATGGTCAGAGAATAATTTTCCAGTTTTTCCCACTGCTAAATTAAGGTGTTCTTGTTTTTTGATTCCATAAAGGCACACTGTGAAGCATTGAGTGACAACCCATTTGTAACTGCTTCTATACAAAAATGAATTATGACTGATTGACACAGAGCTCTTACATAAGAGGCTTGCAATAGTAAAGTTATTGTGAGGTAAACTCATATAAACTTATGACAAGGCATATTTCACACAAATACATATTATTTGAATGTTGTAAAATAGTAATAGTATTGTGTGTTGGAAGTACAATTTGTGTTGGAAGTTTAAATACATTAATACATATAGCATTTTTACATAGTCTTGACCTGAAGAGATACACAATGAAAGATCTCTGATTGAGCCAAAGTATGCCAACTTTCTCTTTCTCTCCTTAAAGTATGCCTTTCATCAGTAAGTAAAGTATTTGGAGACTTGATAACAAGATGAAACCATACACAGCTTTACCAGTGGTTTCTCTCATGTTGCCCTTTAGATGTGCCTGTTTGTGGGCTGACATGACAACAATGCAAATAACCATATGAAAGATGACTGGAATTTTTTATGCAGCACAGCATAAAACACCCAACGTCTGGCCCTTATCTACACATTTGCTATTGCTCACAGCCCAAAATCCCCTTTACTGCCTACACAGCCCTTTCAAAAGTCAGTTTAATGTCCTCCTTCATGAGGACAAGTTTTTCCATGTCACCTAATATAAGTAAAATGAATTTTTCTCCCCAACCCTAATGAAGTTCAAGTAATACTTACAACTACATCACAGAGTGTTTTATTTGAACGGGTGTGTCACAGAATTGACATTTTAGCTTGTGATACAGTGATGTAACTTTTGTAACCACTTCCTGCCACAACAGTGAAACTCATCACTGATAATAATAAAAACTGCACTGAATTTGTAGCTCATTTTATCTTTACGTTTAGAGCACCCAACTGAAAACCTGTAGCTTCCACCTGAGTGATGCACTATATCAATTTGCATTAAAATATTTATCACCCATCAGCTTACATAAACATATGGGGGCTCATTTACCCAGCTGAATGGTGCATGGATAAAGTGGTCATACTGAGAGTACCAGATCTGAAAACTGGCCATGATGTCAGAATAATCACACCAACTTTGTGAAGAGTGCCATGTATTATGCTATTATTAACAACAGTAAGTAAATGTTTTATGACATTTATCACTGTCCTCATAGGTGCTCTGGTTCACTGAGTTTCCCCAAAAAAGCATACCTCCAGCATCTATAAATTTGCTCTGTTTTTAACAATGAATAATAGACCTTATGATACAGTTTGATCATGTTGGCTTCCTCTGCTCTAGTTCAGCTCAGCACCTTCATAGCTGCATAGGAAATGAGAAACCACACTGTTCCATTATGTTGACGTGCGTTTCCAGCAAAGCCCATACAACAAACAACCTCAAGCCCACAGGCATATGCATGATCACCTCCTTCACTTCATTGTTTATGAGGGAAACGGACAAAGGCAAAGAGAAAGGTAGTCCTGACATTTAGGAAAAAAAATACAAAATCAACTTGTAAAATATGTATCTGTCGACAAGAAGTTTTTTCATCAACCACCAGTCATATTTTGGCAGCTCATATATTTTTCCCACAAAGTTTTAAAGAAATGACTAACGCAACATGTTGTAACTGGAAGGATCAGCCCAACTGTTCTGCATCTTGACTCCAGAATGCGGAAATATAGGTCAAAACACATGATACATAGGGTCCAAAAGTCTGAGACCACATTGGATCTTTTTTTTTCCATGTAAAACTGGAAATGAACAGAAAGTTTTAGGACTTTTTAGAACATTTAAAACAATGAAAAATTATGCCATTTAAAATTAAGAAGAAATATTCAAGATTCTGTACTATTTCTAGGTCAAATTTAAGCAAATCTGTGACATTGACCATGTTAACTCCTTTGTACAAACAGTCAGACCCCATCGAACAATTATGGGGACATTTAAAGGCCAAGAAAGTTTTAAGCACTTGAGGACCATGGGATAACATGGATCATCAGGTTTTGCACAAATTTTTGGAGCCCATGTCACCTCCAGTGCATTAATGCAAAAAGGGGACATACCAAGAACTAAAACATTCTGAAATTCATTTAAAATTTCAAAGATTCAGCTTTTCCCTTATGTTGTTAATACAGACTTTTGGACCCCACTGGTTTGTGTCTCACCATGTTCAATACAGTGAGGGATAAAGGAATCCTTTCACTTTGTAGGGAATACAGAAAAAGATATAGTCTGCTATTTGCTAATGAAAACCAAGCTACCTCAGATTGGTTTTAGTGCAAAATCGGCAGAATTATGATCTGTTTGTGAATATAGTAACACCTTTGAAGCTTGGCCACATTGAAACATGATCATCAAATTTTTAAATGTTAGCTACAGATTCATTGAAAGCCAGAAAAACAGATCATGCTTCCACCACAGAGAACTCTACAGAACTTTGAAAAGGAGATACAATACTCTCAAGTCCATTGATACCAGGTGCACTCAGGTAGGTTTACACAAGTAAAGTGAATTACACTTACTCTACTAACAAATAGCTATACATTGTTTAAATAAGGTTCTTTCAAATCACCTCTTCCATTAAAAAATATCAGAGTGAATCCAAAACAAGTGTGTTGGTTTATGAAAAGGCAGGAAAATTTGTAATAAATGGGCAAACATGTACTGCATGTATTGAACATGTATTATAACAAATTCGTAAAGTTAAATAATATTTTGACTTATTTCACACTGACATAAAATTGACATTTTATGCAAGTTATGATAAGTTAAGCATTATCAATTCATTCTTGTAAGGACTGAGTGAACAGATTTTTCTTGAGTAAAATTACACCCTTATTCCAGATGAAGCCTTTTTACTTATCATTCAATGGATGATTCATTCTAGAAGTGAACAAGCTACTAGAACTGGCTTGGTAACATGCTCCTGGCAGATGGCTGGTGGCTGATAAGGGCTGGAATTGTGAGGACTAACCTGCAGCTGCTGGTGGATTCTTTTCAGGTTGTGCCTCTGCAGAAAGTTCTGCTCCTGTAAGCACTGCCTCTCCAGCTGGGTCAGGAGATTGCTAAAGAGGACAGTTGCCATGGATTCATGGTTTGAGGCAGTATCCCTGAAGAAAATGAGATAGGAAATCACAAAATATTTCAGACAGAAGCAAGTGTACAGTATTGCCTTACATGTGGACAGGATGTTATGAAGAGGATAGCAACATTTATGAAAGTTATTCACATGCAGATTAACTGTGTATAACTAGTTATCTGGTGTGTACATTGTGCATAATGGCACTCGTGTAGCAAGCCCCCCGCCCCCTTTTTTTTGTTGCAAGGTTTGCCATCTTCCAAGTTTCAGAATTATGGGTTTAAAATGCTCTGATGCTGTATCTTGGAAATTTCTTCAGTAATGCAAGAGAATACCCATATAATTGACCATTGAATTTAAAGATATTTACAATAAAATGACACACTGTACTAAGGAAATAAACAAATAAATCAAAAGCAAAAATGTCAGAATATGTTTGAATTTATATTTTGATTTTAAGACTTTTGCCTTTCTCCTAGGTATGGAGGACATACAATACATTTATATTATGTTGCATAGAAATGTTGTGTGATGCTTTTGATCAACTTTCTGCATGTTTAGTTTGTCTGTACTGTTTTAACACCTACCAATCCTGGCTCTCAATCCAGGCAGCCAGCACCTGGCGGATCTCCATGGGAAAATTGTCATCATAGAAGTAATCCACTTGCTCCAAGAACTTTACCTCTAACTGTTGGACTTGTTTCCATTGACTCATACTATGGAAAATCAGAACCAAACACACTTAGTGTATAACACACACACACACACACACACACACACACACACACACACACACACACACACACACACACACACACACACACACACACACACACAAACAATCTGCGTTATAAGATAATGTCAAATACTCAGGACACAGCACTCCTAACTGGAACTGTTAACACAAATGGAGCTGGGCTCAAAATCTAGCAAACAGAAATCAGGGTAGGGAAACTCCTTTGAGAGTGTCCCTGTAGCTCCAGGTATTAATAGCAGTTTTCCTTACAACGTTCTTTGCGAACTCCCAAAGTTTCTGTTTAAATTTGTTAATGTATATGGACCTATGTCATTCTATACACAGTAGGATATGTAAAAATGTGTAACCCACGGTAATGAACTGATAAATCCAGACTGTGAACTTATATATCTGCTAGAGAAAGATAAACAGACCATTGTAAGGGTATCTTATAATTAGGAATGTACGTACCTTTTTCTTCTAGCGAACAAACAATTCCGAGGTACCTTCGGCACCTGTAGCACGCGTGAAGACGTTTTCCTCCTTTACTGTCAAGTTGGCGACGTTTTGTCGTCACAGTGTGGGCTGTACTATAGCGTACATTTAGCGTACGACACGTTCAACGAAACTACTGAGAGGGAAATGCTTATCAAACATATCAGCTTAACTTTGGCAAATGGGATTTTTTAAAACTATGTAATATTTCAGGCAAATGCAATATTATTGAAGCCTACTATTACACGGAATATTTACGAGCTAAGTAAGGAAAAGAACGATGTGAAAGTGCTTTAGTGGAATGTCTGTGAAAACTAATCAAGGATCAAATTTCATAATGGTATAAGGTGGTTTAGTGGGGAAACCTGTCACGGCATGAAATGAGTTTCGTAACATAAACTAAAGAACAAAATGAAGTAGGCTGTAGGCTACTCATGATGAAGGGGAATTCCAGTGAGCAATCACATTAAACGCAGGAAAGACACTTGAACATATTTGTATATTTTTATATTGTTAAAACGATTCATCTAGTAGTTATTTATTTATTTATTTATTTATTTTTTATTTCATCTTTAAAGTTCCCATCATGCACTGCGTTCAATAGCAAAATAAATAAATAAATACATAAATAAAATCCGATTATTGCTCAAGATGTTGACTTAATAAAACACAAAATGATTACACGCAGTAATGAGAAAATGCATTGAATATGATGTTGCATCACATAAACACAGCTATAAAGTCCATAAATTTAATCTGGTAATTTGATAGAGATACATGTGAACTTCTTCGGGTAGGCGAGCTTCAATACATTATTATGGCAGCTGCAGGATCAAGGCATAACAGCCTCGGTGTCAAATGTCCAGCACAAGACATACAGTGTGCCTTGTACATACTGCTTGCTTCAGTAATTCCATTCACTTAAGGTCAGTGAAATGACAAGGAAAGGTGGAACTATATTATATCGGATTATTCAGTCGGGATCATATCCCGATTTAAGGGGTCGATTTCTTGAAACATTTAATTCGCGAAATACTAGTTTGCTGCAATAAAACACTGCTATTAGTTGAGGTAGTTCATTTGCTACAATCACAAATCACTGAACTTGCAAGTGCAACTATTACAGGTTGTCCAGTTGATGGCGCTGTTGCATTATAAAACATTACAGCCTGCATCCTAATCGAGGTACTATATGACTTTCTGTGCGCCAGGCTGTGTCGTTGATTGTCCATTTTTGTACACTTTTATATGTATTATTTATTAGATACATAATTATTTGTTTTGTCACTTCACATTATGTTTACAAGAGGTCTGTGGTCATTGTTTTTATCATTCCTGCAGCTTAAAAACAAGTGATTGGTAAAGAAACGTTAAAATACTTATATATATTCGTATTTTTGCTGTTTGTAAGTGTATTCATTTGCAGTATTTATATGGTTGCTATCATATTTGTCAATAACTTGTGTTGAAATAACACAAAAAATCTGCCCTTCTTAAAAGCAGACTCGTTTTTGTGTTTGAATTAAAAAAGTGAATACACATAAGCTGAATTCATCTATTAAACTTACATCACATATGCCTCTGGGTCCAGTTTATATTATGTACTGGATCAAGGAGTCAAGTATAATTCAGGTGTATATATTAAGAAATTAAACTATTTACAAGAATGTTAAAAATTTACATATCTTGTATAATGCATATTGATGATTACAGAAAGATTACAGAAAAAAAATATGTTGAGTGAATTTATTCCTATCCAGTCACAGTATTAGACAGTGATGGAAGAATGGGATATCATGACACTAAAGTGTGTAAAGCTCTCAAAAGCTAACAGTAACACTGATTTTAAGGAATAATTGGTTGGTATTATAAAGGACAAACCCTTTTTATTGACTAAAACAAAATGAAAAATTACAGTGGAAGGATGTTTTAATGTTACCCCGCACCAATCTCTAATTAATTGCCACTGTTTGTGTTTTCATATTGCCTGCAAGACATTTAAAACATGTTCTTGTCTTCAGTTGTTTTTGTTAGGTAACAAACACTTCATTAAAATGTTTCCCTGTGGGGGAATAAAGTGTGGTCTTGTCCCATTGAACACATAATTGGAAAGTTGTCGTTCAGAGGCTTACCTTTTTGTAGAGAGATTCAGAAACATGCAGAAAAAAGTTGCACAGTTTAAGAATGCCAGTCTACACTAACTGCTTGTGCAGAATGAACAAAAGGCTGACCAGATCCAGGGCTAACATAAAGCACCCATTTTACATAGTATTACAAGGGTATTAACATACGCTTTGTCTAAGATTCTTACAGGATTGCCACAGAAGACTGAAAAACCATGTTGCATACAATTGTTTCTATTCTCACATTTAGACTGCAGAGTGAGAATGAACGGCAAGAATAAAATAAATTCTCATGGACCATTTCATATATTCATGTATTTCCATTTGTTAAACACTAAAGAAAACATGATGGAAGTCTTAAGGTAAAACTTTTAGAGGCTTTGACAACTTTCCAGCAACAGATCTGTACAGGAAAACTTTATGAATGAAAATAACTTTAGACTGATACTCTGGGCCAGCCTTTTCATTCTAAAAGTTAAATTACATAAGTGAACTTTATTAGAATTTTGGCATGAAAATGTTATTTTTTTGTTAATCCTGTGAAGTATGTCAGAGAGTCAATGGTCAGTTGATGTAGGGTGCCTTTGTGCCAGTAAGGAACTCAAAATGAAGCAATTGTTCTGACAGGTGCATTTTCTTGAAGGCTGAGCTATTCCAAGTACCTAATTGGTACCACCACAGACAGCCCGCTGTGCTGCTGGAATCTCTCTACTTGAATTTGCAAGAGTTCTTGACAGTTCTTACAATGACCTTTTACATTGGCTGGGTCTCTTGAGTACTGGTCTCAACTTGACACTCAGTCAAGTCACTGATAGAGCAGCTGGAAGAAAATGTATTATTTTTTTAACACAGACCATCTGCAACTGGACTGTTCCTCTTAAATTTCTGAGGGTGGAGTTGGTTGGCTGGATCATTTATCCTTTCACACCATCACCTCTCCCTTTAGCATATATATTCCAACTTAAATAACTGAATTTTTAAATCTGACTCTTCTGTTTTACAGATTTGCAATGCTCACCATATCCCTACTGTGAAGCTGATGGCCTTGTATGAAAGTTGTCCTTTATAGTAAAACCTTTCTTGCTGCCTTCTGACAAGGTATAGGTAAAGTCTGATCTACCAAGAGCTCTAAAGTGGACAGTTTAATCATCCATAAAGATGGCCAGAGAATGCTATGAGAATGCTATGACAGCTCAGGAGCAGAGGAGCAGAGGATCTTGCTCCTCCTTAAACCTCTATCACTGCCACAACCTACAGCCAACATAATAATCAGTTTTCATGAACATGCTATAAATAAGGAACAAACTACTCTGGCCTACAAACTGTTCAGACCTAAATGTATGCCATTGCTTGGTTAAATATAATTAAATACTGTAATACACTGCCTTATAGGTCTAATGACATTATCATCATTCAATATTGATGTGCAAACTCATTCAGCACTGTTGAAGATTCTGCTTACAAACAAATATAATGGTAACAGTTTAGCTAACAGTAACAAGGTAGCATTTAACCCCTTTGTCAAGTATGGAGGCTTTCCCATAACATTGCCTGTAAAACTATAAATGGAAAAATGTTTTTTAAACATGTTGCGGTTGTGCAATTCAGCAGTGGATGGCGTGCTGGCTAAAACCCACACTCACAGTGTTGCTTCACTGCACCAATAACCATTCCTGTGTCTTGACTCAGTGTCATATTTTTTAACATCTGAGGTATATTTTATGACAGCAATCATCTTACTCTGTATCAAGAAACAAAGGGTTAGAATTTATCTAACTACTGAGCTGTTCAAAGCCAGTTAGAAAATTAGTCATGATGTATGCATTTTCACCTATGTACATTTTCACCTCAGTTTCACATCCAGGTATTTTCAGACCCACATCCTGCCTCTACCCCAGTCTTAAGTATCACATACGTCAATTCCTTCCTCATCGCCAGGACCACTGGTCTTGAGTAAAGTTGTACCTTGAGTCTGTTTATGTGTTGTTGCTAAGACTGCATTTGCATCTGACCATGGAAATGAGAGTTTAATGTGGACAATTGGTTTCCTTTAGTTTTACCTCCCACAGTGCAAACTGTTCAAAGTCATATTCCTGACAAGTGTTGTGGTTGTTAGGTATTTTTCACACAAAAAGCAGTTTCAAAAATTAGTTTTGTATCAGAGTGGACACTGGAGGCATCAGAAGTGTAAATGAGTGAATGGGCAAAAACACAATTAAGGACTGCAATGGTCCGAATAGAGTGTATTACCTTGAGCGTTGCTGTTGTGTTTATTTTAGAACTACGTGGCTTCAGTGTCATAAATGTAGATGGTGAAAGTGATATGGATTTAAAATGTTACATTCCCAACTTCAAAGACGCAGCTACCACTCACAGCTGTGTTTTTAAATAAATGATGCACGAGTTAATCAAGGTAAAATGCTCAATTAACCATTGCACAAGATGTTTGGACCATTAATTCAGAGCCTTAAGAAACTGAGGAAAAAGGAAAATGTCATAGCAATCTATGTCCAGCCGGTTATGCACACAGAACACATTGCTTTCAAGAATCAAACCCCAAGAAAGAGATCTACAACCGAAAAACAAGATCCAAACATTACACTTTTTTCTATTTGTTGTGTGAAACCAGCCTTATGTGACTTTTAATTTACCTCTATACAAGGGACACATCACACATTCTGTTTCCTCTATTTTAAACCATGTGAACAGTAGCAATACTGCTGTTCAGGAAAAGGATATCCCAATGGGACTGGTAACATATTTTCCCATCCCCATGAGTTAGAGAATTAAAAAATAAAAATATAAAACTGTTGTAGAATTATTTCCTGATAAAAACAATGATTAGTGGACATTTGCATATAATGTCCCATATCTGTTATATGGACTGCTTGATTACACTTAATACGGCCACTCATTTTTTAAAATTAATAATACAGTTAGTTTTCATGGAAAAGTCTAAATGTTTTTAAATGTTTTGTTTCTTTTTTCACACTGCTTTTTTCATACGGCAGCTCAAACACCACAAATCCATACCACTGAAGGCACAAAGATTCAACATGTTCAGCTCCCAACTTGCAGGACTGTGGATGGACAAGATTCTTCTCAAGAAATGGGACTGATGAGTTTAACTGACTCTCCCATTAGTTACCCTGAGAGTCTGAGCTAATGGTGGCCTCATCAGCATGAACCTGCAGCCATGATCTGCCCGGGACTCAAACTTGCAATGGTCGGATGTGCAGCACCACCATGACAATGTGCCTTTACTTTGTACACCAACCAAAGGCCCCAACATAATGATACGTTGGTTACATATGGAAAGTTCAATGCAGCATCAATAACTATACTAATTACTTATAAGTCTTCTGATATCCTGATGATAGGAATTCCACATACTTATTTTTAACTGAACTCTTTTGCCCTCTTTTTTCACCAAACCGAACTGAATTAGTTTTCTCACTGCAGTAACCATTCTGCCAGCCTCACAGGCATGACTCCTCCAAATTATGTGACCACAATCTTGCTTGTTTTCACATTGCACTTGCACCACTAATTACACTCTGTCTGTTTTGTCAGAGAATTACAAAGAGTATACTCCGTCTTTGCTACTATAGGCAGCTGGCCTTACCAGGAGTGGCTGCTAGAGAGTGATAAGACCAATCAATTTAATTGGCTTAAACCCCATCCTCCCCAGTGAGGCAGGCCCAACTATTGTGGTGCCAAATGAGAACCTCTGGCCACAGCCAGTAGTGGTACAGCTGGGATTTGAAACACTCAGTGGTAGTGCTTCAATGTGAACATCTTACCCTGTGAGCCACCCAGAAAGTTGCCTTCTTTAAGCTAAAGGTAATTTGACGTTAATTCATGTTGTAACTCCAATACAGGTTAAATATACAGTTCAGTAACAGTAATTTAATGTGTGCTGGTCAAGGTTTAATACTTGTGATGTAATATGTAATATAAAGGAAGATGTGAGAATAATGTGTAAATTCATAACACAACGCATAAGGCTTCCAAGGTCTGCTCTCAAGATCAGCTGGACTGTTGGGAAATGGCGTATCTTATCTTTTTCCAACACTGTATCAGCAATACTAACTGTTGTCAAGTAGACATTGGCCTTTTCCTCTTTCCTACACTCTTGCCATCTTTGCAATTTCCCAAGTGTGGATATTGTGTAATGCATTGAATGTGAAAAATATATTTTTTAAGATTGACTGCACTGAACATTTCATTTGAGCTTTTATTGCATAGACCATTTAATTGCTGCTTTTGGATAAAGACTGTTGCAGATCCACTTGCCTGCTTGCAATAACTTGCCCGGTTCAGGGTATATATCCTATATATAGTTCCCATGTGTAAAAACCAGGTCACGCACCTGTTCAGGTCATAAGTCACACTCTAAAGTCAAGTCTGTTTAATAAGTTGAATGCAGTGGCTGAGAGAAGAAACAATGAAGAAACTAAACATCACCAGCTAACTCCTCAAAAGAATGTAACCTTGCACAATGGCAAATGGACAAAAGCCAGAGGGGTAGGACTACCTGCCAACTGCCTTTTCAACATTCCTCACTCAGTAGAAAGGATGTTTTCAGACACTTATTTGCAGGCTGGATAGATTATGTTTACTTTATGACAACTTCCTACAGTGCATGAAAACTACAAGTAGGTCATTTGAACTGTTTCTGCTATATGGAGTGTTTATTGGTACAATAAAAATGTTACATTAACAAAATTACAAAAGCCAGCTCAAAGAATATACAGTCTTAAAATGATGTACTTGCAGAGCATAAAATATTGATTTTTCACTTTCAGATTAAAATATTTTTACAAGTTACAACACTAATGCTGTTATACTGAAATTATCTTGCTCCTGCCAAATAATTTATTTGCTGATTTGTTTCATTTCACCAGAATTTAAAAACCCACTTAACCCCTTCATGGAAAATTCACCAAGTATATAAAAACATATAAAGCATAAAAACAGTACAAAAGTAGCATTAAACATTTAAAAAGACAAACAAATTACTTGTAAATACATTACAGTAATCACATTTCACATTTTCCCCACAATTATAGGGATATCAAGTTGCATGTGTGCATAGATATAATTTGTTAGGAATAGCATTAACAAAAACATGGCTGAATGAAGCACCAAATCTTTCTGAAACAACATGTAGTCAGGAAGCCCTTACATTATGTGCGCTTTTCAAGAGGACTTGCTTACATACAACTTTTTGAAGCATATACCACTGGCAGACATTTCTTGGTGACTTGAAAAGACCTAGCACGAGTTATTGTATTGCAGAAAACTATTCACAACCATTTAAACTCCTATCAAATATTACACCTGTTTCCAAATAAAAATCTCATACCCATGTGCAAAGTAAGGCCTCTGTGTTTTCTGCTGCAGGTAGATGTCATCAGTGTTTTCAGTTTGAAACCTTGACAACAGGAAGGTACTGGTTTGCAGGACCTGTCATGGCTTTCAAGTGATTGTGCGTATATGGACACTACTGTATATGGAGCTATACTTCTATGTGCATATCATCATACCCAGGGCAGGCCAGTCAGCAACTAAATCATTGTCAGTCTGAGATTCAACTTTGTGAGGAGTCACCTAAGAATTACGGCAAGTGCTGCAAAGATAAGCTGCTTCTGGAATATATTTCTGTGCTAGAATTTAAGTCTAGTCTTTTTGTGCACCTGATCATGCTTCCAGGTGACTTAGTGAACCAATCAGATAAAAAATATTTCCTCAGCTCACCATTATAATTACATAGCCAGAAGCGCTAAGGAGGGGTGGATAGGATTAATGCTTTTGTGCAAAATCTGAATGCCCAAAGTGGACATTATTACAATTAAAGTGCCTGTGAAAATTAGTACCATAATACAGTACTATACATAACTATGTACTTTCTCCTCACCTCAGGTATATATTGAATGAATACGTTATGTGCAGAAAACCTTCCCTCACTTCCTTTTTCATTCAGATTTAACTTTGGTAATTTTGTGGCCATTGTAAAAACAAATGAATTTGGTTTCAGACACTGTATAGCATTGGACTAGCACACCTGTTAATCCTGCAAAGCCACCGAAAACAGGTTCGAGCCCAAATGAGTCAGCAATTTGAAGGTACTTTTTGTCTTCCCCTTTTCAAGCATACAGGCATCCTCATTGAATAGCACATTTTAAATCCAGAATGAAACAAATATCTAAAGTACTGAGGAGCCACTGACAGACAAAAGCAAGAGCTGATTGTAGAAGGAAATGACATGGCTTTCTCCATGACTTTGCCTTTTAGCTTTAAACACCTTAAATAACTGTAGCAGAGTGATTTCAGTCTTAATAGTACTTTATCATGCAAGCAAGAGAAGCTCTTGCTTCATGGCTGATATGTTTGAGTACTCTCTAGTCTACAGATTAATGCTTTAAACGCACCATAAACAGTGCTCAAGCTTAAATGTTACCATGAGCAACAGTACTACTGAAAGCAAGCATTTTACTTTGATATCTGTCCTTGACAGGGAGTATACTAACAAAAAAGATGAACTGTCTATAACTACACAGCTGTTGGAAGTGAAGGATCTCTGGTCCCGGGTTTGTGCTCAGGTGAGCAACACAGGAAGAGCCGGCTTCCGAGGCTCTTGTAAGCAAACCTGAAATACATCAGGTGACCCATGGCAACAAATGAGACAGAGAGAATGACCAGTAGACCAAATGCCTCTGGGTTAGGCGCCAAAATGACCATGATGAAGTGCAGCAGGTCCAGGAGGTAATTCATGGAATTCTGGACACCATTGATGATTCCTCTTTCAGACTCGATCACATTTTCCTGGATTAGCTGAGTCACGCTTAAATCAAACGACCAAAGACCTGACAACCAGAAGGAAAACAAGGGAAGAATTTCAGTGGCTAAAGATTTACTGCCAGATAATTATGACTATGATAAAGCGACAATTAAATGACTAAATCCTTACAGTTAGCAGCTGATAAGAATATCCGAGGTCAATAACACAACACTAACTTTGGGCACAGACAATATATCTCGACATACTTCCTGAAAACATGAGGCTTAGAGCAAGGCACTTAGCCTAGTATACCTTAGTCATGCCTTGCACACTACCACTGCACAAGGACTTACAAGTACATTCATCTGATCTCTTCATACAGAGGTGGCTATTCCTGGTCTTGGTGAACTGGAGGGTATGTTGGCTTTTGGTTTTACATTAATATCAGCATCTTATTTAGACCAAAGAAACCAGGTAAGTTCATGCTTTAAGCAACAGTCAAGTTCAATTTAATACAAAGTAACAACAAAAACCAACATACCCTGTGGGTCTACAGGACCAGAGCTGGACCCCCCTGCCTTTACACTTACCAACTCTAGCAGCAATGACCCCAGCAAAAAGGAGGCTCACAGACAAGTAGGATTCTACCACTGGTGCCTCTGTCTCTTCATCTCTGGAACTGTTAAAGGAGCTCTGCACGTCAGTGTCCTGGAAGGGTGAGACACTGAGGTCGAAGGGGCTGCCTAACACGAAGACAGACACCACGCAAAGCATCAGACAGGAGAGCTGAGCCACACCTGAGATGAATCCAGTGCGGATCAGGCCACACTTTTTCCTGATCCAGGTGAAGGCCACTGTGCCACAGATCCCTGAAATGGCTGAGGCACCCATGAGCAGGCTGAGGATGAAGCCATTCAGGCCTTGGGTGTAGGCGTACCCTGTGGTGATACAGTCAAAGCCTAGCACAGTCATGTAAAGGAACGCCAGACCCATGCCAGCAAGGAAGATGGACTGGTTATAATAGGCCACCCAACCATCCCTGAACGTGCGGAAGGGCTCTGTCATCTGGTACCAACAGCCTGCTTTCTTCCGAGACTCAGCCTTCACCTGAACCACTTCACTCATCAGCTGGGAGCTCTCACTTAGCTTCTGACTACTGTCAGGCTCTGAGGACAAAAGAAAAAACACATGTTGAGACATGCTGTAGCTGTACTATGAAACAAAACAACAACCACAGAGCATTGCCGCTTTTAGTCCCAGCAAGAAAAGGTACAGTCATCTGTATCATACCTAACACTTTTTTTCAGGTGTTTAAGAGGTCACAGACTTTGAAACTCTGGCATACCTTTCTGGCAGTTAAGCTGCATCAGCTCCTGGTCCTCCACTTTCTGTCCACCCTTAATGGCTAGAGCTGGGGTTTTCTGGTAGACCTTCCACAAGAGGCAGTACTCCAAACACATGGAGCAGAGGTTCCAACCAGAGATGAAGCCGCAACCAATTAAGTGAGAGCCAAAAGCCATGATCTGTCCCACCAGCATGGGGGCCAAGATATTGGTCAGCTGATCAATAATTCTCACTGTAGCATTCATGTCTGTTAGATACAACATATACATGTGGGTTACTTCATGTGAAATAAGGATTTTGAAGAAGATTGAGTATGACCTACTTAAGACCCCAAATGTAAGTTAAGCATGGAAAAACTTTATCATGAAATATGGCCTACCCAAAGGATTGGTCCTCAACTTATTACTGCTTCTTATTCATATTAATGATTTACCATATGTATTAGATCTTTTTTATGAATGTTGTAACTGGAAAAAGTTCAAAATGAATATACTTTCCCCATATCATAAAGAAAATTAATATGACCACTTCTGACTATTCACAATAATATCATACAACTTTACAATGTCATACAACTTTGCAATATGTTATATCAATGCAACTAGACATCTTGGTATAATTTTTGAGTAAAACCTGTCCTGGAAACCTTAGACTTGCTTAAACGCATCCAAAAGTACAAAATCAGTGTAACTGCAAATAACATAAACTACCTCAAAAACTACACTTAATCTGTATTATTCCATAGTCCATCCTTATATCAGCTGTTGAAATATTGCCTGGGCCAGCACCCTCTAGATCAAAATACATTTGCTTATCAAAAAAATGAGTTGGCATATCACCTCAGCATCTCCCACAGATCATGACTTTGCGCTGATCATGACTAACAACCTTCAAGTCACTCAATTTGTACAAGGACCCCTAACTAAAATTATACTTATATCTTTCATGACTTGTTTTCATTCAACCTATCTCCTAACCATACCACTAGACCTTTGTCCACCCTATTCACAAACTATTGATATCCAAATTCAAAATTACATAAAGAGGTTCTAAGATACTGAACTCCCAACCTCCTCACCTTGTTAAACTTTATCCTTACCAGCAAAACTGTAAAAATAGGCTGTACTGATTTTCTACAATCTTCCAAGTTGTATCCATCTTCATGCATATACATAACTTTTCTCTAATCAGTCACTTTACTGATGCCATTGCATTTTTGTGATTTGCTTTTGTGCTCATTGCCTTGATTCATATCTCTCTGATATGTTTTACTGATTTGTTTGGTGTCCCTACTTTCAACCACTCAGGAGTTTTTGTTCCTCCCCGTTATGTGTTTAATTATATGCAGTTTGTATTTTAACATTTTTAAATCAGGCACAAATAAAACCAATCAACCTATTGTAAGAGCTGAGGTCAATGTATTTTGATTGATGTTAGCTTCAAATTAATCTGGTGAAAACACATATGCTGTACATTGCAACTCAGTCTGTATGAGGGAAGTGCTGAATGAAGTGCTGAATGACCGTAATGTAATCTAAAGCAAAACTAATGAAATACTGGCTCTTATCCTACAGTTCATATTTGTTCCTTAAGTCTCCTAAATGTAATAAGCATGGTGCCTGTCCAGCATGGAATGTTTCAACTGTAATACTCAGAGCAATCAAAGCAATTTAATTCATGTATCTCTAAGAAAATATAAAACCTATCTAGGTCCGGAAATGCCAAAGCTGTAATATGTAATGAGTTATTAAAACAATCTAAAACGATAGTGGAAAATCCAATAGGAAGTGTTGCATGCACTTTCTGTAATATGACGACATTATTGCCCTCAATACCCGGGTATAATAGAAGTTATAAAAAAGTAAGAGAAACATTTTGTGAGGAGTTCAAGGTAACTGTAATTGCTGGAACAGTCATTCAATCTGCATGCCGCAGCTCATTCAAGTGAACTCTGCTCCTATAACAGTTTATATGGAGACACTCACCTGCAAGCTTACTCCTGTCCTCTCCAGCAACTACCACGATCCAGTCTCTCTGAATGGTGATGGAAGTGGCAGTGCTTGCCAAGTTTGCAATATTCGCAAAGGTGATGACCAAGACATAGCAGGCTATCTGTGAACCATAAAGAAAAGTGTTTCTGTGAGTGGCCTAAGATACTTCTGCATGCATCAAGATTTTAACTGCAAAAGCTATAATAGTGGTTTCACAAAAAATAGATATGTTTATGTGTTTTAACATCCCAAATAATGAACGACAGGCAGATTGACCACTATGTTTTACTTGCACCAACAGTACTAGGCCCTGCTCTATTGTAGCTGTTACATACTTGACATATATTTTGTTATAGAGTTTGGTCATGCTGTGCACTGTGACAGCTAGGGGGAAATGAGAAATATTTGCATAATGGCCTTGCAGAATTTTCTCTGCTCATATGACAGCTACAATCGTAAGTATTAAAGTCAACTACAACTGTAGATTGACAATATACCTGCTTCCATTATCATAACTTTTTCATTTAAACAATCAGCACCTGATTCTGCAACTCTAAAGTCTTTCCTCAATATTGCAGAGCATTTCCCAGATTTCAGACAAAATGATTATTTATTTCAAGTTTAGAAGATGCACTCAAAGCCTTTTAACAGGTAGCAATTTTTATTTTTAGGTGTTAAAATTTTACTGACAGAATTGTAGTTTTTCCATGCAATATTCAGTTGTGTCCCCTCATGCTAACTAATTCAGTAGGTCAACAACCAGTGAAAACCTTTGAAAATGCTGGAGTTACTATGCTTGTAACGCAATGAATGACATATGGGTCATTCCTTGCCAACTCAACCAGGACCCCCAGATCATGTCATGGATTTTCTGAAAAAATGTTGTGTAAAAACTTCCATTACATTCATGGGACCTTGCAAAGTCCTATAGCTCTACTCCAAATACTGTTTTAGTTAAGAATTTTTGAAGTTTGGCCCTCGGAGCATTTTTGTGATTCTAAGTATGTGTTATCTAAGCCTCACCAATTGCTTATTTTCACTGGATTGGTTTAAAATTTGTACTGAACATCCAACATTGCAAATAAATATTACAATTTTAATCTTTCACATAAGCACTGTGCTTAGTCCAGGCCTTCCATCAAGTTGACATTGCTTGGCTCCTTACTTATTTTATCTGATGTTTCAACAAATCCAGGGTAAAATAAATAGATATACAGATATACAGAATTATGGTAATTACTCACAAGCCAGCCATTGTAGAGTTCTTTCAGATGGTCTTGAAAGTGAAAAACGACCATAAATATAATCCCACAGAGAATTACAGAACAGTTCTGGACGATCAATGAGGTTTGTGCAACTGTTTACAAAAAGCAGGTAAAATGTTAAGGGTATGTATGTTATGTATGTCACAAATCACAGAGCACATATTTTGTCACAAATAAAAGAATACATATGGAATACAGAGTACATACAATCTACATGAGGTCAGTCATTGCTAGTGATGCTTTACTTGTACGCACTATACAAAAAGATTTATTACCAAAAACATAGGTAGGTTATAATTGTATGCATTATAAGGATTATCACTGTAACCGAACAGCATGAAAGTAAGGCACCCAAGTCTTGGATACCTTTAAGCCTGGAGTTTTTGTCCACCCAGTCCCCGATAATGGCTCCCAGGAGCAAAACAGACCCTGCCACCACTAATCCATACACAGCAGTTAGGAGCAGACTGTTGCCATACAACTCCACCAGAAACACTGCCACAGCGAAATGCCACATTCGGTCTCCCTGAATGTCAAACATATGAAAATGACAATTAAATTGGAAACTAATATGACACAATTTAATTTAAGACAATAGCTAGGTTTCTAAGACTTAAAGTAAATATGTTAGACTGTATATAAACTGGCTATGCTCCAAACAGAAACAAAGCACATTAGCAATCTCACCGACCACTTAAAATGTAGGGCACAGCAAACACAGAATGTAAAATGAGAGGAAAGAATGTTCTTTTGTGAACTTGCCAAGTGCAAGCTGTTTGTATGCCAAGGATAAAAAAAAGAGAACCACTATCAAACTTGCGCAATGTACCACAGAATTAAACAAAGCTGTTGTCTAAAGAGCAACACGGCAGAATTGCAGAAGAAATGCTTGTTATGTATTTATTTACTTATTTGCACTTTGAAAATATTTTTCAGAGTTATTAGAATACATAAATATCTATTTCACTTACCCACGTTGAAAATGCATGAATAAGGTAGATCAGGCACTTCGCCGATGTAAAGAAATCCCTAACAGCAGCTGTGGAAAAAAGAGACATTATTGTGCAGCAATCTTCAAGTATTGTTCAATACCTTTATGATGAATTCCAGTGAACGCTTAAGGACTCCGATATAATCCCTACCACAGCGTTTCTTGGATCCAGAATTTTCCATTATTAATAAATATTACTTTGATTAGTAGGGCTTCTCTTTTTGAGGACAATGTCTCTTTATCGCAATGCAATACGCTTAAAATGTTAATGCTATTTTTATATATTTGGCAAAGAACAATGAACAGTTCGTTTCCTCCTCTCCAAACTTAGCTAGCACTGTAGCTGAAGTTGGAAAGCAATATTTTATACGAAAGGCTCTTTTTCGATATTAAGCTTAACAAGCCCTGCGAGCGCAGGCTGGTAACACCAGCTCTCACGGAACCCGGGTTGTTTATTTCATCTCGATGCTTCGGTCATGGTCACATGACATATAAACACTCCCCGTGATAAGGCTACATGCGCATTAGTATTAGAAGATACATGCACAGTGGCAGCTGAGTTCCATGTATCACTAGGGGCTCAAGCGCCGAAGCTGCTAAAACTCTTTTGTTTTTGTTCTGATTTTTTAAATTATTATTTTTCTTCCCTGTTTGAACAGCAGAAACTATAAAAGTTAGAGCTACCACATTTGGTGGATAGGTAAACAATTTGTCATAAAACCAATTGACCAATCAACTTTAAATTGTGCAGGCTGCATGTTGGTCAAGGCTCCTATGGATATATATAAGTACAAGGTGATTGATCAAACAAGATGGCCAATATCAGCCAATCAATTTTCAGTTTCCCTTATACTCACATAGCTGACATCTATCATCATGAAACTTTAGAGGATTGTTAAAGATTTGTCAAAGAGAGATTTATATGAACATTACATCATTTGGCCCAATGGTGGTGCTACAGAGAGCCACCATTTGAGAGCTATTTGGGCTGTAACTCTTGAATTGTTTGGTGTAGAATCAAAATTCTTGTGGCCCCAGATTATCTGGCTCCAGCTGAACAAAAAAGCCTTTTGGACTAAAATGATGCATCATAACAGATTTTCTGCCATTTTGAATATTTTGCAAAACATTTAAAATCTACCTCCTCCGAGGCAGTGTGACCAATTTGCACATCATTTGGTACACAGCATCCTCAGACCAAGATCTTTAATCCCAAAATAAAGAAAGTTGAAATGTTAAACGATGTGACCGCAGTAAGCCAATGAAAGTTGTGGGCATGGCCTTCATTGATGTAATGAGCTATAACTCCTCAATGATATGTCCAATCATTACCAAACTTGTGATTCCTCATCTACAGGCCATTGGACTCAGGCCTACCAAATTTGTTGTACATCTGTCCATAGGTGGAGCTATAGAAAACAATTGATCATTACTCCTAAACCTATTGTCCAATCATCTTGAAATTTTGCAGGCAATATGTTGGTCAAGGCTCCTAAGGATATCAACAAGTACAAGGTGATTGCTCAAACAAGATGGCTGACATCAGCTGATCCAAATCCAGTAGCCCTTATCCTCACATAGCTGTCACCTATCATCATGAAACTTTAGAGGATTGTTAGGGATGTGTCAAAGAATAATCTCTATGAAAATTACCTAGATTGGCCAAATGGTGGCACTATAGAGATCTTTGATGTGTTTTGGGCTGTAACTCTCGGACCGTTTGGGTTAGAATCAAAATTCTTTTTTTCTACTGATTCCCAGGCTCCACGTGAACAAAAAAGCCTCTTGGACCAAAATGATGCGCCATATTTGATTTTCTTCCATTTTTTAAAAATCTATTTCCTCGTAGACAGTCAGTCTGATTTGCACAGAATTTGGTACACTGCATCTTCAGACCAATATCTTTAATCCAATGATAAAGAAAGTTGCTATGGTAAAAGGTGTGGCCACAAAAAGCAAATTAAATGATGTATATTGATATAATGAGCTATAACTCATGGATGCAATGTCCAATCATCACCAAAATAGAGATGCCTCATCTACCATCCATTAGACTCAATTGTACTGAATTTGGTGTAAATCGGTCCATAGGTGGGGCTATAGCAAACAAATGGTCAGAACTCCTAAACCAATTATTCCGTCAACTTGAAATTGTGCATGGTGCATATTAGACAAGGCTCCTATGTGTGCCTATAAGTACAAGGTGATTGGTCAAGTAAGATCAAATTTCAATAGCAATATAATGGGGTGTACCCACTGAGTACAATGTCCAATCAATTTAAAATTTCACATCTATTGGAAAAGAAGCCACAGCCTACAAAATTTGGTGAAAATATGTCAATAGGTGGCTCTATTGAAAACAAATACTGAAAACTCCTAAACCAACTGTTTATGTTGAATTTTTATAAACTATGTTGTGGTGAATGGTCCAACAAAATCCTATGAGGACAATTTAAGAGTTGAAGAAAACATGGCCCCCATCATCCATTCAAATATAAGCTGAGCTGCTTGAACCCCGTAATCACCACTTGTGGCTATATTTTTACATGAATTTGTAATTTGAACAATTTATTATAAATGAATGTGAATTTGAAAAGGCATCTGCTACTTCAAATAAACAATGTGCTGAATGCAAATGTATATAAGTAATGAGTTTTATGTTATTCAGAATCTGTGAACACTATTACAAAATTATCCACCAATGCTATAAGACAATTGCTCTGGGATAAGCATGATCCATGAGAGCCTACTATACACCTCCTAGCTTAGCACTGATTAACCAGGATAGGAGCATGGGTTGCACCTGGGCACACAGATATTACAACAGAAGCTGGCCATATGGCACAATGTCGCTGTCAGTTCAGAGTCAACCTGTTCTCAACTGTTCTGATGACAAGTGTACTATATGCACTACAATGACAATTTATATTTATGTGCTATTCATTTAACGGTCCAGGAAATAAACAATCATGTGTGTTTTCATAGTCATATATAGTGTTTTCCTTTTAAACAAACTTCTTTCAAGGGGCCAACATAATTGAGATTTTCATTTGATGCCATTCAAGAGGCTGGTGATATTTACATACCACCTACCACACCTGATTATCCTCAAGCAGTTTTTTATCTTATGAATGGCAGTTGGGTGTAGACGTGAAAAGACGTATTTTTCTATGTACAGCCTAAACCATGTTTGCAGCTGTTGTCTAGGTGACAGGTCATCTGGGACAATGACACTGTTTGCAATGGAAGGAAATTGGATTATGCAGGGCAATGACTTCCTGTTGTCCTTATATGACATTGATCAACCCCTCTGTGCCAATAGAGATGAGAGGTTTGCACTCTTTTCAACACATTTTACAACCTTAAATGATTATATATATATAATGATTATATATATTTAACAACCTTAAAATTTATATATATATATATATATATATATATAATGATTATATATATATATATATATATATATATATAATTTGTAGTCTATGATTATATGCATACAGTGTCATTATTTTAAGGATGCTGTAAAATACAAGTGTTCCACATATTGAAAATACAGTATGTAAGTATATACTGTATATAAGAAGTATATAATTATTATATACTATAATTACTATTAATATATTTATGGCAGGTTGAAACAGATTAAACTTTGATATTTATTTATCACATGATTTTTCAAATTTTCAAAAATCAGGCACAGGTGCGTGAGTTCTTTGATCATGTTTGAGGGCATTCATGTCCAGTCCTTTGGACCCTTCTGAAGAACTCACCTCATCTTCTTTTTATTGATTGTGTACCTGGAAAGGGATTAATCTCAGGACAGCTTATCTAGTCCACATGAACATCAGCACTCACTGCATTCTTTCTTATTGAAGGCAAAGGGCAAGGCATATAAATCCTTGCTTTGTCAAGTTGTCAGTGATATGTATAATTACATTACTAATGGAGTTGCTCTCAAGTGTTAATATTTGTCATGCAATGTTACCACAAGTTTATCTTCCCTGTATGCTTACAGGCAAATACTGCTATTCTTCAGATTTCAGCAAAACATTTATTTTTATTATCCAATAAAATAACTCATTTCAACAAATCCTGTTGATCCATGTATTTTGTACCCTCTGACAATTTCTTTTCAATATATTGTATTAATTTTGTCGCAAAAACAGTTTCATGTATATATGGTTATTTTACTAATATTCAATGTTTATCAATCAGTGCTTAGTAATTGAGTTGTAATAAAGCTGATAAATATCATTCAGTTTCAGCACTTCTACTGGGTTATAGACAACAAATTGTTTTACAATGATTTTTAGTCATAGCTTTATGCATTCACAAAACATTAACAGAGGCTGGACCTGCACGTGTGCAAAATACGCGCGCACCCGCGCGCTCACACACACACACACACACACACACACACACACACACACACACACACACACACACACACACACACACACACACACACACACAGGAAAGTTAGGCCTTCATTTTGTTTAACAAACAATGGTCAGGTTCTTGTAGTAAAGGTTCACGTGTACCTTTTGGCAACTGAGGATTACCATGGCGAAAGGGACAAACATCACACAGGTGTTTTAAATCAATACAACAGCCTTCAGAATTTATCTACCCGGCACATTAGTTGGCCCAAACAACAAGGTTTGTTTATCATGCAAATGACCGCTACATTAAATGAAAAATGCTGAAAAAGCTGGCCTTGGGTGAATCACAATCTCCTTTTACTGCACAGTAGGATAGTTATGCTATGACAAAACACAAAGGCCAAAAAGATTATCCACGGCTCATTTTTAACATGTATAAACCTTATAGATTTGAAATGTTCTGCACTTGTACATAATACAGCATTTATTTAATGTCAAATGTAAATACCACACCATCTTTCAGTCTGAGAGATGAAAATGATGAGAGCCGTACTGTATTGTGCACATATCTGCATAAAAAGTACAGTGCAGTCCATAAGTATTTGAACAGTGACCCATTTTTGTCATTTTTTGGCTCTGTATTCCAATATATTGCAATCAGTGAGTGTCTGAAGTTTACAATGCATAGTGTAGAAACCAAAAAATGTCTTCAAAAAATATTCTTAGTTTACTGATGTGTTCTTAGATTACTTTCCACTGATTTAAGGGACAGGTGACCTAGCTTGACTTGGGCTGGGTCAAAAGGCCCAGAAAGTGTCATCTTGTAGAGATAATAGGTTGCTTTGACATGACATCTTGGCTTGTCTTTTGTCTGAATACCAGACAACAGGCACCAATGCTTATCCTACAAGTTAATATTCTAATATGGACCATCCTATTTTAGCTCTTATCGGTATGCTAATGTGTAATCGTATATTCCACAGCTAGCAGGTGTATAAATATGGCCTCAAGGGGAGCCGCCCTTGCAGAGCCTTTGAGCATCTTCTTGCTGTTCGTTGTCTCTCCATGTTGCATGCTCTTTGACTACAAGCCTTACAACCCTAACCAGAGGGTGGACTTTGATTTTTGCCACAACAATAGACATCACCATATGCTTGGTATCTTCCCTGGTGACGCTCTGTCAGGGGTGTACTGCAGCCAATTTCAGTTCTTGTTTGTTTTAGGGGCTTTTTGTCTTCAGTCTGGCCTTCAGTAAGAGAAACACTTGCTCAGTTGAGCTCTGGTCAGGTGATTGACTTGGCCAGTCAAAAACATTCCACTTTTTGCCCTAGGTTTTTGCCTTTGGTTGCTAGCTGTATATGTAGGACTATTGCCCTACTAAGTTTTGAAGCATTCGGCACGCTAGTGAAACGCTGTGAAAATGCCCTCCTGGGTGCCCCTGTGCTCAGGAAAACATGCTGAGGTGCCCTCTAGAGTGCCCTTCCAGTGGAGAAAATGTGAAGTGCCCTCTAGAGGTGCCCTTTGTATGAAAAAATGTAATAAAGTGCCCTCCTGGGTGCCCACACATGCATCATGGCTAGTGGGCCCCCATGGCATGTCGGAGGTACCCTTTTTAATTTTTTTTGTCCGTGTCCCGCAGACAGTGAGCATGCCACTGTTCTCCACCATATTGGACAAGAGAGGTGGCATGCTTTGGATCATGAGCTGTTCCTTTCATTCTCCACACTTTCCTCTCTCCATCAGTCTGGTATGGACTGTCCATCAGACAAATACAGGATTTTCTATGAAACCTGGCCATTGATAGTTACCAGTTATGCTGATGTTGTCATCTCTTGACTGTAGCCTTTGACACAACTATGCCTACATACTGGATAGTATTCCTGATCTGTTAAACAATTGTAAAGAGTTTTTTTTCACTATACCAAGTATTCTTCTGTCATCTGCTTGACTGTTCTACACTGTTCACAATATAGATATGAACACCCTCAAAGTACATTTGAAAGTCAGTACTTTAAACTCATAGTCATTGTGTCATATAAAATACAATGTATTGGAGTACAGATCCCCCAAAAAATATGAATATGAATGGACTGCACTGTATATTGCTATTATAAAAGCTTATAAGCCTGAAACTTCCTTAATCCATAATCACTGCAGAGTAATGTGTTGTCATCCTCTCAAGGCACCACTCAATAGATGGTTGAACTTATTTTTGAATATTCTTTTTGTTACATTATCTAGTGAATGTTATTGCTCAATGTTTGCACAGCTAATAGTCTTGACCCATTTTGTCCTGACATAAGCACATCTTGCTTACTTCCTCCATATCACAAATATCAGTGAACTTCAACTGATATTCATCTTTTGGTTTTAGCAATGATTTAGGTCTGTACAGGCAAAGAACACAGCCCAGTTTACCTTTTCTCATATTGTAGGAATCTTCCTTTTTAGATATTCCCACTGATGAAATGTGTGAGATTATTTACAGCTATTATAAAGATATAATGATTTCAGTGTTTTCCCTGAAGATTTCAAAATAATATTGGCCAACATATATAATTATTCAGCTCATCCAAAGCCATGCTTATCCCAAATCATTCTGACAAAAAAACAAAAAAAAAAACAAACTGCTCTTAGGTTATTCTCGGGAAATGATGCAGTAATATTTCTATAGTGTCTTGGGAAAGTACATAGTAAGCTAATACACTGAAGTGATTATGTTTGCTTTTCTTCTTTTGTGGAATAAATGTGAATATTCTACATGAATATTCATAGACTAATGGACTGTCACAAAAATAAAATTATAGAACTACGAACATGGAGAAATACAGGCTTTCAACCAGGAGCAAAAGTGAGATGTGAAAACTTTGAACTCAATCATGTGATTACACTGCATCCTCTTTGTTATGAGCACAGTAGTTGCTGAGAAGGTAAAAGAAAAGAGGGGTTAAGTAAACATTTGAAATAACAGGTCTAAAGTCAAAGTCCTTGTATTTTGCAATTGCATAAAAACTGGCCTTTCTGACAAAAGCCCTACTCTCATGTGAGTGCAGGCAAACATCATGAATTGCTTTTGAAATCATGAGAAATTCTTATTTTAAAAAAAGCATATGGGAGAAATGGGTGGAGAAACTACCTTGCATCAAACTTTATTAGGCTTAACTGAAAGCATATGTTTTTTTCCTAGACTGGTGAGTAAGGACAGGACAGTACTTTAGTTTCTATGTCCTAAACATCTTCAGAGAGAGCCTTAGAAACTGAACTTACAGAATTTTCTATTCCCTCATCTTCCCTCAGCTTGCTATAAAAATCCTATAGCTGTCACATTCCATATATTCCATATTTGTGTCAGTAATTAAATAATCATAAGTTGTTGATGCTCTCCACTTGATAGAACACATCAGGTGTTTTATTTTAAAGAGAAGCTGATTAGGAATTGTGAATGAAAATGATGATGACTATTAAGAATTTCGAACAACCTCAAATATACAATTATTTCTGCAATTGTATGTCTTCCCAGCCACTTTGTTTTCCAATTTCCATTTTCAAAAAGACCACATAACATGTTATATTATGTCCAATAATCATTAACAATCTTCAGATAATAAATTAGGTTAAAGTATCATTTACTAACATGTGTCTGAAAGCATCTGTGCACCAGTGAGGTTTGTGAACCATTTTGTTGGGTCAGGAAATAATTCAAGTTAATGACATTATAGCAGCCCCTCCTGGTCAGCCAGGCACCTGCAGATGCACAAAACATTTGCTGGCTGCATAATTTTCCGACATCATAGGCAGTGTGTCGTTACATGAGTTGGAGGAATCACATGCCACAGCTTCCTCCTCCTGTGCTGGTGGTAGGTTCTTGAGGGAGGGGGCTATGCCACTTTACCAGTTACAGGCTACCCTTTGTTACAGCACTTCTACTGCCAGTAGGAATTATTATATAAATGATTCATACTGGAAACTGGAAAGAACACAATACCAGAGTATTACAAGCAATCACACACACACACACACACACACACACACACACACACACACACACACACACACACACACACACACACACACACACACACACACACACACACACACACACACAATAAAGTTATATAAAATTGATAAAAATGATCCAATTAACCATGTCTATAGTCTTGGTCTATTTCAGAGGATGTACCACAGTAGGGACATGGCCATTGATGAAAATTTCGTTGCCTAGTACACAATACATTATGTAGTATATTAGATTTTTATTTTTAAATAAAATCATGCTTTTTCTACAACAGGAGCTCCCCCTACTGTATAAATTTGGTATTTGAGCACAAAGGTCACGTGTTAAGTGCAACCATTGCTTAGCGTCTCGCGTTGCCAAGCACTAGGGTGCACACAAATCTTGACTGGGACTGAAACAGTGTCTTAAAAAGTTAAACGATATATTCCACTGAAGACAGGTAGGATACGATGAAGTTACACCGAATAGAGTGAAAGTTCTTTTCAAACCCTCTTGCTTTACTAAGGTCTTTTTCGTCTCCACATCGTGTTGTAAGTTCTGATGAGTGAATTCATTTAATTTTTTTTTTGTTCTGAAAGCAGCCTCCATGGCACGTCCTTTGATCTCCAGCCAGTTAGGCAAATACTTAAATTACGATGAAGACAAGAAGGATGTTCAGACCAGTCTGTCTGCACTGACAGCGCAAAGGAATGCTAATGTTTTATTTGAAAAGTACGACAGGAGAGAAGTCCAGGAATTACTGAGTCTTACCACTTACAGCTGGTTGCTATGCAGTGATAGTTTAAACATACCCTTTGATTTTCCTCCTGGAATCATAAAACAAATGAAAAACTTCACCCACTCAAACGTGGTTATTCTAGCCCCCGTGGATTCCCGAGCGCACCTTGATTACAAGGTAGTTCAACAAATCGTCAGAGAGCTCACGGTTGGGATCTACTGCTTCAATCAGATACCGTTTCTTAGCCTTGAACCTAACTATGACAAGAGTACATCGTGTCAGCTTACCCCAGCTTATTATGACACACATATTGGGGAGATACTGATAAACATAGACTACACTGTGAAAGCCTTGTGGCACGGCGCTTTCATCCCAAGAGAGAAGCGCGTGCGGTTCTCTGAGCTATGGCGATCCACCATGGATGTTGATGCCAGCGGTGTTCCGCAGACAAAAAAGGACGTGTTCGCAGAGTTCCTTTCTGCAGGTGAGAGATAATTCATTATCATAGTAAATACAGAGAAAAAAGAGCACGGTTAAGGTAGAAACATCACAAATTATCTTATCACCTCGCTTAGTTAACAACGATATGACCGGCTTTATGGGATGTCCAAAATTTGCTGAACGTACCACGTTGTTTTATTGTTATAAGTTGTTTGATCTTTTCCTTGGCCATGTATATTATCTCTCCAAGGTTTGACAGATATTTCCGAGGAGCCTTGTTACCAAAGCATTTATGACGAGGACGCCGATGTAGACCCAACCTATGAGCCTAATACTGCTGAAGAGGAAAAGTTGTTCTCCCAGTTCTCAGAGAGCATCCTCCTGAAGTTGACCTCGTACTTATCATCCTGTGGACAACATGAGAACGTGTTTGTTTTTGAGGGCAAGTACAGTCTGGCCAGTGCAGTGCGCCTTACTGAGGACAAACTTCAGCTGGCCAGCTACCAAAGGCTGAGGCAGAGACTGGAGCTCCATGAAAGACTGGTTAGAAACTGCCTAGAGAGGAAAGCAGAATTGTGCAAAAACCTGGCATACCTCAAGCTAATCACTTTCCTGGTACCCTTTCTTGTTGGGCTAAAGAAAAAAATGAAGATACCTGACCTATCTCAGATGCTCCTGCAGTTATCTGGTAGGTTACTTCCTTGTGATTTAGATGCAGAGCAAGGCTCACTCACAATAACAGTCATACAATACCACAAAAAGTCCAATCACCTAAATGAGGACGGTCATCCTTCATTACAGAGGCATAAAGGAAAAATACATTAATTTGAAATGGTATTTCATAACGTAAATGTGCGTGAAAGTGTAAGACGCAAGGCAACAATTTCAGTCCACATGACTTTACTCAGTATCGTATTGGTTACCAAATGTCACTGCTATCATCACTCATACTTCCATTTCTATCTTCCTGATTGTTCCAGTAGATAATAAAGTAAAAACAGAACGAGAATTGCCTCCGCTGCTCTTGGGACCTGAGTTCAGCTGCAAGCATTTTCCATACAAACAAGATGAGTACTTTCACCTGCATGGTGGAATTGAATTTGATGTTGGGACACCCCCTCTGGAGGAGATCTCTACTGAAATAAAGGTGAGTTTAAAACTGTACCTGCTCAAATGTGGCATGAAGGCACATGGTATAAGAAGAGTGCACTTGTACTGTCATCTTTTAAAATGTAGCTGTAAATCAAAACTAGACTGCTACATTTTCTCCCTGTATCTACAAAGGGAATTGTAATCACAGTTAAGAGAGTCTTCTCCATCTCATTCCCCTTGCACACGTATGTTAAGCCAATCGCTTGTGTTCCTTTTTGCAACAAGGCAGGATTTGCAATAAGTTTTTCCTTCCTGCCATAGATGGCCTTTTTAAATATTTTAATTCCAACAATCATTTGCTGTAACTGCCTGATTAAGCCATTGAAACAATAGATGTCCAAAAACATTGGTCACTGTAAGTGTTGATACAGTCTGCCAGTGCATCATTAGTAATGATTGAGAGTGGTTGTTTAATGGTGTTATTTTTTAGAGAAGCCTGCTGCTTATTATGCTCTGAAGCTCAAAATCTATTTTACATTTTCTGGGACAAATTAAATTTAGTGAAAACATTTGAACTAGCATGCCTTTATGAAGTTCAACTGATGCTTGCTTTGTGTGTCCAAGTTTCTCAAGGTTGATAATTTTCAGATAGTCTTTGGTGTTTTTGCCCCAAAACGTTAAAGTGGTCCTTTTTTCAAACTTGCAGGAAGCCTGTGCAGCTCTGCAGAATCTTGCAGCAGATTATTTGAATGATGTGCACTCTCAGAATGCAGCATACAGAGAACATTTCCCAATATCCATCAAGGAGTATGGGGGAAAACGGCAAGTTTGAATGTATTGGAAGTGCCCTGCATACCCACGCACAAACAACAACGCTGTCAAGATGTACCATTTGTAACATACCATTTTCTGTTGTAATACAGCTATCATGTGATCGCCATAGATCTGGAGACCTTGTACATGCAAGCCAACAGGACTCAGTGGTGGGAAGCCATGAACACTGTCATAAAAACTCTCAGAGGAAAGAGGCTACCATTGAGTGATATCCAGCTACATGAGCAATTCAAAAAAACATTTGGATACAAAAAGGCCATAAAATGCAAGGTATGAAAGCAACCCAAAGCATACTGTCCTATTTTCCTCTTCGCTTAGTTTTTTGTTTAAAAACCTGTGGTGAGAAACACATGTGGTAACCGTGTGTCTTAGAAAAATAAAATATTAGTTTACTTTCATGTTAGTGTTGTAACTCTGTGTATTTGCTATGATTGGATTTGATTAGAGCGTGCCATTTGGCCTGAAGTCTGCCGCAGAGCGAGGTCTCTCTGCGGTGTTCCACTCTCTGTGCCGCAGAAGTTCACCCTCTCACCTGGGTGTCCTGGATGAAAAAGGCTACTCCCTCCTGCACCATGCTGCTGCCTGCAACCATGCACACATCCTCTGCCAGCTAGCTGCTGCTGGGGTCAGCCTGGACCAGCCACGCAGTGCGAGGTTTGCTCGTAAAGGTCAGTGAAAGTGCATACAGATGTGACATACATGGATAACACCAAAATATCGCTCATATTGGACTCTCTCTGTCTCATACCCACACTCACACGTATTCCTACATGCATACTCATACACCGACTGATAGACATGTTCACATTGGCCATACCAGATGTGTGAATACATTCATACACATACACACACAAATACCTTAATCATATTGTCAGCAAACAAAGATTTAAAGTAAGATTACATCCTTATCCCTAATATCATTTCAGTGCAGTCTGGAGCAGGTCAAAGCTATAAAGGAGGAGGTGAGTTCTTGAAACACAAAGGGCTGATGGTTAGTATTTTACTGCTGAGTCATGAATGTATAGTGATAAGCTCTTTGTGGTTGACATGCCAGGAATGACCGCCTTACATCTCGCAGCACAGTGTGGATCATTAGAGTCCCTCAACTGTCTGCTGGCTCTGAAAGCAAACTACAAATTGGTGGACCAGAGAGGTTGGATGGCAGTTCATTTTGCAGCTTACTATGGCCAGGTCTCCTGCATCCAAGCACTATGTAGGAAAGACCCAGCCCTGATAGAGACACAAACTACCACAGAGTAAGTGACCACTTTTATAATACTTATAACATGTCATTCTCAAGGCCAGTATGTGGTGACTTCAATGCTGTGTATACAGTAGAGGGGTAACAGGTGATCACCATGTTATTTGACAGGTACCGCAGCTCCCCTTTGCTTCTGGCAGCGACCTCAGGCTCAGTACAGGCCCTGGACTTCCTGCTGTCTCTGGGAGCAGACTGGAGGAGGAGGGACAGCAAGGATAACAGTGCTGTTCACTTGGCAGTGCTCTACTTCCACACCAAGGTCCTCAAGCACCTCATAGAACTGGATCTGGAGGGCCTCCCTGTCTGGGAACTTCTTGTCGGTATGTAGCCAGCTGACATTGTTTTCCACTGTGTTTTCAAGGGGAGAAGATACATGTGTCTTTTCTTATTCCTGGTACTACTACGGCACAGTGCACATTATAAAATCAAGGGGACACATTGTGTTGTGGCAAATTAAAATAAATATTCTTTACACATTTCAAAATCAATACTGGTTATAGCTTAATTAATTAAATAAGAAAACCTTTATTATTGGAGAAGAAAAGTACTGTGCTAAAAGTACAAGTGATAATTGATGCCTACCACAATATCTAAATGGTTCCTTTGAATGTTTTGCCTGGGACAGTGTGCTGTCATTGGATGTGACAAATTTGGGCAGTGTCTATGCTGATGTTTCCCCCTGCTTGTTGATAGAGATGCTGCAGAGTGAGGATCACAAGAGGCTGGAGATGGCAGTGAGGTGCATGGAGGCTCTCTGTGTAGCAGCAGAGTCATTCTGGAAAGACATTATGAATGCTGGTAATAATAATAATAATAATAATAATAATAATAATAATAATCATCATCATCATCATCATAATAATAATAATAATAATAATAATAATAATAATAATAATAATAATAATAATGTATTATGGTTATGATCACATGGTCTTGAATTAAGAATGTCACCCCATTTGATATTTTGAAAGTGTGAACAGTGTAGTATAATAGTTGTGAGTCTGGGTTGCAATCTAACCAAAAGCTAGTTCAAAGATCTGTTGAACTCCTGCAGGTGTACCCTGAGCAGAGGATCAGAAACAGAACTGAATCAGTAATCATTCACAGTACATATTTTAGTATATAAATGAGTTGTATGTAAACGCAGCGCAAGCTATTCTTGATAAGGGTTACAGTGAACAAAATAATACATGAAAAGGGACCAATCCTACTTCAGCAGCATTTTGTTGTCAGCACTTAATTTATAACTCAACGCTGATGGTCACACTGTGGTTCCAGCTTCATCGGGTTTTAATTTCTCAACTAATTTCACATTCTCTCAATTTATTATGTCTTCCCAGGTGGTATCCCAGCCCTGTTGGATCTCCTGCGCAATGGGAGGCAGGCTTTGCAGTGCATAGCAGCAGCAGTGGTGTGCCACATGTCACAGAGGGCACTTGTGTGTGAGAAACTGGTTCAGTGTGGGGCAGTACCAGTTCTGTTAAACCTACTGGCCAGTCGAGTGCCAGAACTCCATTCCCGCTGCACCGTCATATTGGCAGACCTGGCAAGCCACAGTGAGGCCTACCAGGCCCTCATCGCCCAGCTGGTAAGTGGTGTAAGTTACTCATAAGACAGAAGAAGCTGGGCATCCAGTTGGTACTGATCATGCCATGTGTATACTATCACAGAAAACACCAGGAAAGTAGTGCATGATTCTTTTACAAAGCGAGTGCATACATTGATACTTCGGTTATCAGGAAGTCTTCTGCAACAGCCTTTGTCTTACCAACTGCATGTCTGTAAATAGCTGCTTTCCATTTGTACTAAATTGTACATGCCTTTCCAAAAATTGCTTCAGGCTTAGTAAATAAAAAATTAAAGTAAATTAGTAAATTAACTTAATAAATTAAAAAATACTAATAATAATACATTCAAAATGTAATCTATTTGCATGACCTCCAAAAATTTTGCAAACTAATGTAGGGGTGTTCAATTTCACATGTTCATTGAAGCTCACCCACAAAAATTAAAACTAGTTGGTCACCTCTGATGATTTTTTGCACGTGGTACAGTTTTACATGTGATTTTGTAAAATAATGTACAATATACTTATACAGGATGTTACTTTAACAGCAATAATTTAATTTGTTTGATATTCAGTTCAATTGTCTGGTATCAGTCATGGAATAGGAGCAGCTGTGATGTGACAGAGAGTATTGCTGTGCATGTCACAGGGTGGGATTGCCCCCATTGTGCAGCTCCTGAACTCAGATCTGCAGGATGTGCTGGTGAATGTGGTGCGCTGCATTCGGGCCCTGTGCATCTGCAGTCCAGCAAACCAGAGTGCAGTATCCCAGGCTGGAGGGATACCACCACTTGTGGAGTTTTTGTCCCTCAAATCAGGTTGAAAAGCTGCATTCCACTTACCTTTTACATGAAAAGTGTCAAACAGTATTCTTTTCAGTCATGTCACTATGTCCAGGGAATGGTGTCAAAGCATTAGTTTTCAATAAATCATTGCTTTGACAGGCAGAGAAGAGACGTATTATATTGCTTTTTCTGAGATTTTTTCATTCATTTTTGACCGTATTTCCCTTGCCCGTGTGTGGCAGAGGTGCTGCAGAAGGAGTCCTGTACCACATTGGCAGAGCTGACCCATGAGCACAGGCAGAACCAGGATGCAGTCTGCACAGCAGGGGCAGTGGGGCCTCTGGTGCAGATCCTGCGTGGGAGGAGGTTGTCTGTGAAGATGGAGGCTGCCAGAGCCCTGGAGGCTGTCGCTGATCACAACCCTGCCATTCAAGCCCTCTTCCTGAAGAAGTCTGCTGCCAAGCATCTGCTCTATCTCTTGAAGGTACTGAAGAATGAGGAGTATTTTCTGTAAAATTGCAGCAGGGTAGTGTAAGCTTATGATGAATAAACGTTTATTTTTTGTGGGGGGTAGTCTATATCATTGTTCCCACCCCAATCTCAGCCAAACTCAGGAGGAAGCAGCTGTGAGCAACAATTACATACAGTTTTCAGAGGATGACCAAGTCACCATATTTTTGATTTGTAAACTTAAAGGCACCTGGCCCACCAGGAGTGGGTGTGACGTACAACCATAAATTGCAAGTATAAAACAAATAAACAATATAAAAACTGAATTTGTGTCCAATCTTATATCTCCAGGTTTTCCAGTCAGAAGTGAAGGAACAGGGTGCAGTTTCTCTGTGGGTACTAGCAGGGCAGACTCTAAAGCAGAAGAGACTCATGGCTGAGCATATTGGCTACCATTTTATTCTTGAGTTCCTCTTGTCTTCATCTGACAAAATGCAATATGTTGGTAAGTCATACAAGCCACTTTTCACACTCCCTATATCTAGATGCATGGAATGTCAAACAAAATGCCACTTTGAAATTTCAAACAGGGACTACATTTATCTCAGTGTCCAGCTTGTTTCATTGAAGTTGCTCTAGAAGTGCCTTGATGTATCTTACATAATCAGTCATTGGGAAATGCAGACAGTCTCTGGGGATTGGTTACATTTTATGCAGTAGATTTAGGATTTAGTGTGTTGTGGAAAGGTACCATGTGCTCTGCTAGAGTCTAGTAGGCTCACCCTCTGTGAGTGAAGCCCAGGAGGAGAGGATAAGGCTGCAGGCCAAAGTTTTTGGCAACAAATTGGTACCGGTCTGCTAGTCTCATCATGGGAATGTTGTCTGGAATTCCTGAGCCCATGGAGAGCAGCCACATAAGGTACAAGCAGACATATGTACATTTTGTTTGTCTTCCTCTGTCAATAAGTGGGTGCCAGAGTCTGCTGCTCTCCATTTGTACTGGATAGTCTCTATAGATGTACAATATTCATCTACAGTTCTCCACACAAGAGAATATATCCCTTAAAGCTGCGCTATGTAGGATTTTCAGGTACAGCATTACAGTACTGTATTTCTGATGTGAAATAGTCATTGGTCATTGGGTGAGCTCATCAGAGAAGTACACTGATGACCTCACTGAGCTGCAGTGCTTCATTGTTTAGGTGTGGATGGCACAGTAATTACTTAACTACGCTTCAAAACATTTTTGAAGATACAAAAAAATCACTCCTTTATTAAATTTGTCATACAAATTGAAGGCAAAGTGCACTTTTCTTTGGCTGAATTTTGAGCCTTAATGGAGCATCTCTCTACTGTAAGCTTGTAGAGAGCAGGTTGTAGTTTCTCAAAGTCCTGGGTAAAGAAGCTGGGTGCAGAAAGAGACACAGATGGTATAAAATCTATCTATACACATACAGTGCCTATCATAAGTATTCACCCCCTTGGATGTTTTACCCTTGTATTGCTTTCATAAATCAATCATGGTCAATAAAATTTGGCTTTTTTCACACAAAAATTTATTGGAAAAAACTCTTTAAGGTCAAAGTGAAAACAGATTTCAACAAAGTAATATCAATGAAACAAAATTATATAAAGAAAAATAATTGTTTGCATAATTATTCACCCCCTTCAAGTCAGTATTTAGTAGAAGCACCTTTGGCTGCAATAACAGCACTGAGTCTGTGTGGATAAGTCTCAATCAGTCTTGTACATCTACTCACTGCAATTTTGCTCCATTCTTCTTTGCAAAACTGCTCAAGCTCTGTCAGGTTGCACGGGTATCGGGCATGAACAGCCCTTTAAGTCCAGCCACAAATTCTCAATAGGATTGAGGTCTGGGCTTTGACGGCCACTCCAGAACATTTACCTGGTTTGATTTTAACCATTCCTGTGTAGCTTTTGCAGTATACTTTGGATCGTTGTCTTGCTGGAAAATAAATCTTCTCCCAAGCCGTAGTTCTCTTGCAGACTGAATAAGATTGTCCCCCAGGATTTGGGTGTATTTTGCAGCATTCATTCTGCCCTCTCTCTTTACAAGCCTTCCAGGGCCGGCTGCTGAGAAACATCCCCACAGCATGATGCTGCCACCACCATGCTTCACAGTGGGGATGGTGTGTTTTTGTTGATGTGCAGCGTTTCCGCCAAACATAACGTCTTGTCTGATGGCCAAAAAGCTCAATTTTGGTCTCATCAGACCAAAGAATCTTCTTCCACTTGGCCATGGAGTCTCCTACAAGCCTTTTGGCAAACTCTAGTCGAGATCTAATGTGAATTTTCTTCAACAGTGGCTTTCTCATTGCCACTCTCCCATAAAGCTTTGACTGGTGAAGAACCCGGGCAACAGTTGCTATATGCACAGTCTCTCCCATCTCAGCAGCTGAAGCTTGTAACTCCCTCAGAGTAGTCGTAGGGGTCTTGGTGGCTTCTCTCACTAGTCTCCTGCTTGCACGGTCACTCAGTTTATGAGGGCGGCCTGATCTAGGCAGATTCACACATGTTCCATATTCCTTCCATTTCTTGATGATTGATTTCACTGAACTCCAGGGGATGTTCAGTGCCTTGGAATTTTTTTTGTATCCATCCCCTGAATTGTACTTTTCAATAACCCTTTCTCTGAGTTGCTTGGAGTGTTCTTGTGTCTTCATGGTGTAATGGTAGCCAGGAATACTGATCAACCAGTCTCTGGACCCTTCAGACACAGGTGTTTTATACCTTAATCACTTGAGACACACCCACACCACTCAGGTGATCTTCATTTCACTAATTCTGAGACTATTGGCATCAATTGGATAGAACTCTATTGAATTAGACCATTACATTTAAAAGGGGGTGAATAATTATGCAAACAATTATTTTTCTTTATATAATTTTGTTTCATTGATATTACTTTGTTGAAATCTGTTTTCACTTTGACCTTAAAGAGTTTTTTCCAATAAATTTTTGTGTGAAAAAAGCCTGATTTTATTGACCATGATTGATTTATGAAAGCAATAAAAGGGTAACACATCCAAGGGGGTGAATACTTATGATAGGCACTGTATATCCTTTTTGCAGGTTGCCAGGCTGTCATGGCCCTAAGTCAGGACTGCAGGAGCCACCAGGATGGACTGTGTAAGGAGAAGGGGGTTCCCCCACTAGTTCGTCTCCTCCGAGGGTCCCGCACCACAGAACGCACCCTCCTGTGTGTTATCCAGGCCCTGGGCGCCATGTGTATTGGTGTGTCTTCAGCCATGAAAAATGTCATAATGCTCGATTTTGTATGGTAACCCACAAAGTTGCATCCTTCCTTCTTCTACTTCTGCCAATTGTGTGTTAGCCTATGGGGTTGCCTGACATGTCCAGTGCTGGGATAGTCAACAGATGGAAGTCTTACTACTAGTATGGTAGTACCAGTACATACTATGGTACTGTTTCAACATGCTAGAGCAGTACAATAACAGGATGAACAGGATGAAAAGGAGACCCTGAAATATGTTGAAATGTGATATTCATATAAAAAATACACATACTTTGCAATATAATAGACCATCTGTCTATTATGTGCAAGAATTGGTACAAGAAGGCATTGGAAAGTATTGTGGTACTTGAATGAAAAATGTATGCAAGTAGTGCATTGTACGTAGTGGCTTCTCAACATGGTAGAAACATATAAATGTCTAAATGACTTTGCTGCTTTCAGGAGTAGCACACACCAACAACATTAATAGTCAGAAGGCCATTTCTGAAGAGAAAGCCATACCCACTCTACTGGAGTTATTGAAACATCACAGATCTCTGCAGGTCAAGGTAAAATTTTACTGAATGTATGGCTGTGCTATAAAACTCAATTAAAATCAATGTAATCTGTTCAGGATATTTGCATATGCCTTTGGGGCCAGTGCTGACCTGTTATGTTTGCTCCTGTACAGGTATTGGTGGCTCAGACTCTGGCATGTGTGATGCTGGGTAATCAAGAGCTCCAAGTGACAATCATGAACCAGGGGGAGTTCACCTATAATCATGTCCTGCAGCTTCTGCATGCACACGACCAAGTATATTGCATACACCTCCTACACTGAAATCAGTATATGACATTATTAATTGTGTACATAATATACACTTTCCAGCATGACAAACTAATTAAGTAACAGCTTTCTAGCTTTTCTCTTAGCATTGGATTATTTATTGGACACCATTTTGGTGGTCACATACAGTCAGTTCCATATCAATGACACACTCTACTGAATCATTCTCACACTGTATGTGTTCTTATTTTTCAGGGCATCTCTCTGGAGGCAGGATATGCTCTCTCTCTGTTTGCATACAACAACAAAGTCCAGCAGGCGCTGATACTGCAGACCGGAGGCATCTCCATAGCAGCCTATGAGCCCTTCCTGGAGTCAGAGAGTGAGACTCACAGAGCAAAAGCTGCTTTTCAGGTAGCCATAAACAATGGCAGTAAAGCAGCTGATGTTGGTTTATTGTGGAATGGGTAACATTGCTTTGTAATTGACCTTGTTTCATTTGTTTGATATGTATTAGAGAAAGTTGAGTTGTAACTTTGCATAATAATTTGGTAGAAATAATAAATGTAGCCTTTATTTTTTTTTTACAATTGCATAACGAGAATATACTGTGTGTTAATGAGCAGTTTGGCTTTTTGAATCCATTTTCAATTAAGATACATATGCAAGAACAGTATACACATATGAGGTAAGACATTCTGTATGTTAATCAAGTGCTCTAGCTATCAGCACTACTCTGATGATCATCCATATTAAATGTTTTAATTACCCTGAATATGTTTTTCTGAACTTTTAAACTGTGACAAAATATGATTAATTTTCTGTTAGCCTGCTTGCTATCTGCTGCATAGATTTCAATTTCTGAATTTTTGCAATAAGTTAATATACTGTAAGTAAGCACATCAGACTACTGAAAGCTGAGCATATGGACAGCACTGTACAGACGAGCATGACATCCTAGGGGAACTGACAAAGATAAAATGAATAATTAGGATTTGATTATTACAAATAATCAAAGAAATCTGTACTCTGTAGCATAACAGTATACATTTAATGGGCATAACGAAAGTCTTATAGATGTGTCAAATATAGTCTATAACTATAACTGGCCAGACCAGGATTCCACACAATGTGGAATGGGTTGATTCTGTTTCACATCAAAGGCTCAAAAATGGCTTTGTCTTTGGCAGATTGTTGTTCTTGCCAGTGTCATCACGGACATGGACCAGGTGCCCTTGACAGCAAGAGGCATCACAATCTTGGTCACACTGCTTCAATCCAGATGCCCTAGCACTGTAATACTGACAGGTAACTGTGGGCCATATGACTCATATTGCTGTATTGACAGAGGGATTAGTATGATGGTTCCATCTTTCAGTAAGGCTATGGGTTGACCTGTGCAGAGTCCCCATAATTAGGTATCCCATACTATGGTATCACTTGAATGAGGGCCTTTGTTAGCTGTAGTGTACCTTGCATAATTAGATTTGCTAGGTATAATATGTAGCAATGGTGTGGCAATATTAGAGTCATGATCAGTTTCCAACTGGCACTCATATTGTGCATGTATTGCTTGCAGCACAGTTACTTGCTAGTCTGGCTCACACAAGGGCAGGTATATCAGAAGGCATTGTCACCATGGGGGCGGTGGAACACCTGTGTGCCAACTTGTTCTCTGAGCAGGAAGAGGTAAAAATGTACCATTATATGAATATAATATTAATATAAATGAATAATATTACATATCTATCCTAAATATTAGAATGTTAGGAATAACAATATTAATCTTTTGAAAATGTTTTGGGATATCATGTATCAGCTGAGTGCCCCCCCGTTATTCTTCTTCCCTGTGTTATTGTGGTAACAATGTTTACACTTTGGAAAGAAGCACACTCTTTTTTGGGGTAATATGTGAAAGCAATGCCCACTCCTCAGAATGAAAGTCAAGCAGATCTTCAGATTGTCCCCCTGTTTGTACTCTTTTTGTAGACAGAAGTTTTTAGTGTTAGGGTTTGGTACACCAACAACATAAACAGGTTTTGGTCATGATTAAGAAAAATAATATTGAATAGAAATTAGTGTCTTGGTCATTTTAACAAAAAGTAGGTAAGGTTACAAAAGCAAAATGAAATTGCCTGAGCAGGGTGTGAGTGTACCATTCTGGTGATTTTGCCTTTCAGGTTCGAATCTCTTGTGCTTGTGCTGTTGGTTACCTGTCCTTTAACCGCAATGCTCACCGCCTGCTACTGGTAAAATGCCGGAACACTCCAATAATATATGACCTCCTGAAAGAGCACCTCATTGAAGATGCCAAGATATCCCAAATCTTTACTTCAGATTTCAAGAGACAGAAACTGGTGGGGCTTCCCTCCCTAAGGTATGCAATGTTAAGGCAGTGGTTCATCTTGGCTGTTATATATTGGTCTATACTTTATATTGTACAAATGTTGGCAATCAGCTCTGTGATACATAAGTGGTTGTAACAGTACTCTCTCTCCCTTTTATTTACAGTTTGGAGGTAAATGGTGGCCCACCTGTCCATCAGAATTCAAAAGGTTTTTCATGATTTTTTCTCTATGTGTAACATAAGAAATGCGAGTGCTGCAATGTTGTGTTCTTGTTGTGCCATAAATCTCTGTTGTTCAAGGTCAAGACAAATTTTAAGTCTGACCAAATTCAAACGATTGAATGTTATGAGGCAGTTTCTCTGTTTGATGTGAGGATGCAGTATTTGAGCTTCTTCCCCCTTGCAGGTTCACGCAGTGTGTCCAGTGCTGCTCTTGGTGTCGCTGAGTCCAAGAAGAAGCGTGTGCGGTCCGAGTCAGCTCCACCACTGCGGCCCAGACCAGGGACCAGCACTGCCAATCCCAAAGTGAGGCTGGATGAGCTGCCCCAAGGGTCCCTGCACTCAGACCAGGGGAGTAGGCCTCATGACACAGTTAGTTATGTGCAGAGGATTCAGCAAGACAGTTTCAAATAGTGAAATGATGCTTACAGGGTAGTGTACTCTGAGATGACTCTGTGACTCAGGAAAGGATTTAGTGTGGATTATCTGAAAAACTAGAAAATACCCTAGCAAACACATGTGTAGCACAGTTTAAATATAAACTATACATTGTCAAGGTTTCCTTTTCTATGAACTGCAGTAGACAAACAGGTTGTATGCAATACTTAAACAAGGAATTTGAATGTAAAGGGCAGAATGACATTAGATGAATAGACAGATCTAACATTATACTTCACATTCAATGGAACCAAATAAATGTTAATTATTGACCACACATGTTATTCAACTGTATTATGAGATGTGTGTGAATGTGGTTCTGTGTGTGTGTCAATGTTTCTTAGCTGTAGTTGGAGCTATAGCTACCATATATTGTGTAGATTTATGTATTATTTCTTCATAAGATACATTAAATAATAGCCTTAGCATTACAATAGGCAGACAAGTTGCTAAATAGTATGATGTGGCCAAATAGAGTAAAAATAATCTGACGTGATCACTGACCCCATTCAGTAGCACAATGTAATCAAATAGTAACATAGGCTTACTAGCTGGGGGCAAAGACAGTAGTTTCAAGAATGGAAATTGTGTAAATGTAGGCTGGTTTGGCAGTCATTTCTAATTGAAGTACAAACTAGTGATTAAGCCTTATGGATATTGTCTTGAAAACATGAGAATGTTTCTATGTTCCAAGGGTGCTCAGTGTCATGTTTTAAAAATACCTCCATGATCCTAAGTTCCCTCAAAATAAAAAATAACAACACTGCCCACGCCACTGGTGTTTTGACAAAAGCATAATCTGATAATAAAGTTCAGTAAATAACATCTGAAAAGCTGTTTGCCTCTTCCAAAGGTACTCACTTATACAAACACTCCTATGCGTTGCATTACAGTGAACAATAATTAAAATCTATTCAGTGACAGGAAGGCTTTTAATTAAGGTCTTTACAGGTTGTTTAATTTGTACTTTTTAACAATTAATTATAATTATGTAGATTAGCACCTTAGAACCTCAGTTATCCAATTCCAGAGGGACATGGGCTTCTGGTTACTGTCTTTTTCAGGTCCCCAATATCATAGTTTAAAAAAAAAAATTCTTGAAACCTCCACATCATCAATGAAACAACTGTGGGAGTTCCTGTCAGTTAATATGTGTGTAGGCCGCTGATGATTGAAAAAATATAGTATATATTCACTATGCAATTGTGTCTGTGGTAAAATGAAAATTTCAGCTACAAACTAACTCTCAACTGCAAAATGTTATAACTAGAAAAAATAAAAATCATAAACAAAAAAGTCTTTAATAGAGTGATAAAAGTGCTTGGCTCTTTTAAAAGAGAGGATCACAGTGATCCCGCAAACAGCTTCTGACAGCCACATTAAAATGTATGCTTTATTGTGGCCTGAAGGACGGGGTAAGTATAGGTACCATTGTATAGGTGCATTATGTTTACACAGCGTATGGTAATAGGAAAGGTTTACTTTGACCTTCTGAAGCAAGGAGGAACATGGTGGCTTAGCATCTCATGCTGTGTTGACTTGACAAAGTGATAAAAAGTACAATATCTCCTGAATAGTATTATTAAAATTGTTTTGTTCAAACTGTGTTTAGTTTAATAATATTTAACGTATTAGTACCCAGTTTCTTTTTCATATATTTTCCCAACTCAAGTAGTCTGGAACACTTAGTTTATGAAAGGTTGTTTTTCTTGGCCTTTTGGAATACTTTCCAATGATTATATGATGCTCAATATAAAAGTCCATGCTCATCAGCACACTGTTGGGCTATTTAAAAGCCATTTCTTAATGAGCTGTCACTGTTCATGATAAAATTCAGAGATGCCACAATTCTGTCAGACTTCCCATCTCACAAAGTTCACCCATTACATCTTTACTAACAGGGAAAACAAAAACACTCTACTAGGCTGACATTTTGAAATATGTAAACAGAACATTATTTTTCAAATTTACAATTTATAAATTATATGTTCCTACTTATATACTCCATTTTTTAAATAAAATTTTAATGGGAATGTTATGGAGGTGATATTTTTATTCAGTTTTAGTTTGGAGAAATGTGGCATTCCCAGCATGCAAAGTTGTTAAACACTCTATGCCTCATTTACATACCAAATTTCTCATTGATTTACACAAGAATTAAGCCCTGAAGACTTAGAGGCTGATTCTCACCCATACTGCAAAACCGTTCTCACAAGTCTCATGCCTGCTGAAAACAACCTTCATAATAAACCTTTTCAATCAACACATTCCTTTCAATATGTAGCTGTACTTTTAACCACTGGGTGTCCTCATCCAGCAGCAAATTTGTGTCGCTAGATAGGCTAATACATTTACAAATGTCCACTTCTGCATTAGACATTCTGCACAAATAAGTGGTTGTTCTGTTCATTGCATTCAGTGGAAAAATATTTGCAATGTAACATTTATTTCATTTTGCATGTATATATGTATCACCATCAAACTATAATAAAAATGTCCCAGTTTTAAGAAGGAGTTATATGATGTCATATTGTGTGTGTGTGTGTGTGTGTGTGTGTGTGTGTGTGTGTGTGTGTGTGTGTGTGTATGTGAACTAAATGTATATAGGACCATATCCACTGTGCTTGTAAAATATTTTAAATACCTATTTAATTGCAAATGCATTTTTTGATAAACATGTTTGCCAAGAAATAGATTGAATACTGAAAGTGCGATCAGTCACTTTTGACAAGCTTAAAGAGAAATGGTATTTTTCCATCGTTAATCATAGCTTTCCTGGAAAGTGGACTTTGAAGTGGGGCATATGGAAGTCTTCTTTGTTGGGAGAACTTAAAGGCACAAAGGAGTAAAGCATCTCTTCCACTGTCACTTAATACTGAAAGGTCATACTATCTGTCTAAGTAGTAATAGTGCCTGTAACTTCACATCATCGTTTATTAGTATTCTATCCATTTGAGTGTAATAAGGCATCCACTGGAGGAATATAAAAATGAAGCAATGCCGTTTCTTTAGTGCCTTTCTATCCCCATCTTTTTCGAAAGTGGATAACTGAATTTGATTGCCTTTTATGTAAGAACTTCTGTTGCAGGTATGAAATCCTTCAGAACAGAAATGATTTGTACATTTGACCCCCAGATTCAGTTGCATTTAATAGCCAATTTCAGGTACATTTTTTGGGGTTGAGGCAATCTTTTTCTTTTTTCATGTAGTCTTTTTTTCAATAGAAGAGTAGCACAACGCTGTTTCATAGCATCAGCACTTCCAGCCATATACCGTATCACAAACTTTGCACTTCAGCTCGTGTTGGGTTTCACAGCCTGTCCAAAAGCTGTTTACTACAGTGATCCCTTTACAGTTACCAAATGCATATTTAATTGCAGAGATGTGCGTTATGGGTAACACAATTTCAGAAATCGATGCCCTGGATTATGTTTGCCTGTGCAGGTGCCAATGACAGGCAGACATTCAGGTGTTAAAATGTGTGCATCCATTTTACAGGATTTAATTTCAACATGTAAAATAATTTTCTATTGATAATGCTCTCTTAGAGATTCAATATCATCCACTGATTTAGTCAATAATGGAGCTCACTTTATAAAGTAAAAAAAGAGACTGTCTTATTAACAACTACGAATGACATAGAGATCCAACCTCCTGCATTTGTGGCTTGAAAAAATATCTCCAAAGGAAGCACAAGAAGCCTGATGACCTACATGGGAATTTCTTGCACACAGGAAATCAACTCAAGCACCTGCGGGACAGTGAAACTCTACCCTCAGGAGAAGAGAAACTAATTCATATTCCATTCATATTGCTCGTAGTCAATGTGCCCTTCTCAGGTGCCTTTAATGGAGGTTGGAGGATAAACAAATGTTCTTTTGAGTTCCCTGTTGTGACTGAGAGTTACATGATTCACATGCCAGTGACATTGACTTCAGTCTTTAAGTAAATGCAATGCTGATACTGTGGATGTTGTCAAATTGTGTCCTTTCCTTTATTTAAATGAGTGCCAAAAGTGGCAAGATAATTGTTTAAATACTTCAATGAGTTTTGATTTTCAAGTTTGTGGAGACAATTTTTGTTTGGACAAATATTAATATCTGAATATCTAAATGTGAACGAATATAAAATGAATGAATGCATGTAAATTCATTTATACCATGAAAGAAATTTTAGACTGCTATTATTATATTGCTTGAGTAAAGCTTGCTTGTACAGGCATCGTGATACATGTAAAGCATATAGCCACTTCTCAGTCTGGCCAATTCTCTATAAAATCTTGCGCCAGGTTAGGAAATGTATTTGTCCCCAGTTCATTATTTTTCAGTCATTCTAGGAATTTGGAGTTGTTGATTTACGGTTGGTATATATTTTTCATGTGTTGAGTTGTCTGCTTGAGTAATCAGTCATTACTCTGAGAGACACTTGCATTGGGCATGATGCCAAGACATATTCTATCCACCAACCTACAGATACGACACGTGAAGCTCCATGTGGACAGCACCGGAATGCAGGCAGGAGCTCACACTGTATAAAGATCACCGGGAAAGGTGTTCTTCGCATCAGTGTTTGGGGTAGTGCTTTCACAAACATTGACTGTCTCACAGGTTCTGCAAGAATTTAATCAATTAAACAGATGCTTCTTGGGGGGAAATGTAACTTCCTGTATGCAACATATTTTAAGAAGACAAATGCTGATTCATAAGTGAAATAGCATAATGCTGAATTTTACCACATGATTAAGACAATTAGGAGTCTTAACTTGAATGACTGTACAACATTTTTCTGATTCTTCTGTTTTCTGCACAGGGTTTTGTATAACTGGTCCAAATCTTACCCATATGTTGTGCACAAACTATTACAAAGGTATTACCCTCATATCATTTGGTACATTTCATACATGAAATAACCCTTACAGGCACAGTTACATGTGTCACAGTGACTGTAGATATTATTGTAAATTATGCACATAGAAAATTTAAGTTTTAAACTCTAAAAACAACAATGAAAATAAATGATGTGTTAAAATGGTTTAAATGAATGATTTTCCTGCTAAACAAGTGATTTGACAAATAGTTGTGTCCTGAAATAATTTTGGATTTTTGTTTGTGTTATATTAGGAGCAAAATGTTTTTAACAGTTGCCATTAGAAAATAATTGTGACTCACCATTCTGTCGGCATTTCCATTCTTTCCACAATGTAGCCACACCCCTAGTTGCAACAATCATAAGAGGATGATAAAATTACCCTACACACAATTCATGCTACGGGCACCCAGCCTGACCATGAATGGCAACTAGAGAGTAATGAGACCAACAAACTTTATCCATCTTAACATTTTATTATCCTTGATGAGGCTGGGACAACATTGTTTATTTCCATACTGTAGTAGCAACAATACTGTAGTATAGTCATTTAGCTGATGCATTTAACCAAAGCAACTTACAGTTGATTAGGCTAACCAAGGGCCAATCCCCCCTGGGAGCAGTGTGGGGTTAAGGGCCTTGCTCAAAGGGCCCAACAGCAATGGTGTTCTTGCTGTGGCTGGACTGGGGCTTGAACTGAGTTCTGCAGTTGTTATTAGTAGATGACAAAGGTCTGGTCTGGACAGCACTGAGGCCAGCTGACTTTACCTGCCTTAACTTTCTATCATCCCAGGTCACCAAATTCAGACCTCCAGCAAGAGCTTGTCATAGCATGGCTAGGAGTGGAACACCAAGCCAAGTGAATGTCTTACCCTGTTAGCTACCCTTATTATACTTAAGTGCTGTAATATATGTTACAAGATGTATTTTGCAAAGTGCTGTATGTATACTGAACTTACAGCAATGCTGCACATCAACTGTGGCTCATGTTGTATGTTCAACAGATTAAAATTACCAAGGTCAAGAAATTAACATTTGTATTTGATAATTAATTTGTAGTTTATGTCAACTTGGTATGTGGTAATATATGTGTTGGTATGTCCTATTGCCTATAAGACTTTAATATTTGCAGACATATTCATGCAAGAAAACTGATATCCCTACTACTGGTAAGGATTCTGCTGCCTACTGGAAATGGAAACATCTTAGGGAGGAAGCTCTGCAAAAAAACAAAAACTCCTGAACTATGACAAATAAAATGGCCAAACTCTCAGTCCACAAGGGCCATAAATGGCCAAACTCTCAGTGCACAAGGGCCATGTCCAAGCTGAAGCCAAAACCTGCAAAACTCCAAGAGAAGTCAAAGGCTAGATGGATAGTAAATGTCACTGTCGCAGTGAAAGAGAGATAGAAAAACCAGGGGGAAGGAGTAAGAAAGAATGACGTTTCCAGATTTCACCTCGAAGCTGCATCTCCCTCTTTTGATTTATAAGGTATAAAAAATAGTCCTGTCACCTGCTTGTATAAACTATGGTGTGGAAAAACTTCTTGGCTTGTCACTACTGCTAACCACAAGGAGAATTGTTGATATGATAGATGTTTATATTTTCCAGACAACAGCATCTGATTATAATGTTAGCTGGTCAATATTTTCCACTGTAAAACCAGTATTCATTGAATGTATTGCATTTTTTCTAAGTCTGTAATAATCTGAATGATGGTGACAATGGTATGGTTAATTTTAAGCATAATTAATTGCTCTGGCATACAACATTCCAAGATGACTTCTCTCATGAATTTAATGTGATGTACCAGTTTCCAGAACCATCTTTCCAAACTTTATTGCATTTATTTTCTGTTGTTCATTTGACCAATGACAGTCATACAAGTTTCATGTCAGAGCAGTGAGAGATCTGACTGCATACATTATGAATTGTTTACAAGAGACAAGATGCAATTTCACATTCCAGTGAATGGAAAATCAGGACAAGTAGTACTCCTGTTTAATCACAGAACTGTAAACCAAATAACAAGTATACTGACTCATGAACATTGTTCTCTCACAATAAACATGGCATTATGTATTAACCCATGCATTTGATGGATACTTTATTAATCTCCTCTGGGCAGATTACAAAATAAAAAAACAATCCTATGTTCATTGCAGTTAATTTTTCTATACAACAGTGCATCAGAAATGGCTTTTTGATCCCTGATAAAAACACAGTCACAATACAAAACATACTGTGGCACAATAACATACTGTACTCTTTTGATGTTATTATAAGGCTTCAGTCTCCACCCATGCACAAAAAATAACTGTCTAATTTGAGTCCTCTGCCATTATCCAAACCTGGAATTTTTAAGTATAATCCATTTTAGGAACATGGATCCTAGTCACCTAATATCCTCAGAACAGAAAGGAGTTCCTCCCCTTATTGAAGGTGACTTCAGTAACTACACGTTGGGTGCAAAGCATACATAAATCCCATGTATGATCAAACTGAACCAATCAGCACAGGCTGGAAGAGTGGATAAATTTCTAGTGCACATGAAGGCTTTCTTTCTGATCTTTCTCTCATCTTCTTCTAATCTCAAAACAGACCCTTTTCTGTGAAGAGAGAAAAAGCCAGCAATCACAGTTGAGACTGAAAGTTTATCACAAATGAATGTTGTCTTGCAGTTTAGGGGAATAGTACAATTTAAGTGTAATCATGGTTCTCTCCTTAATTGTTGTGAATAACAATGTGTTCACCATGGCTGGATTGGTGAGACATTTGAAAGATGTGTAAAGGTTGGTATTTCTTTGGGAGGATTAAATCATATAAATCCGATCTGCAGCTTTTCTTTGGGTGTTTTTATGTAGATCACTTGTATGTGCTTTGGCTGTGCAACAGCTGAGAGGGTATACATGGAAGTGTAGGGGTGTGGGATTTTGAGACTCCTGCAGATCCATTTCCCTAACCATGCTTGCAATATTTTGTGTGCCTAGGTTAAATGCAGCTATAAAATTTCTTGGCTCTTTACCAGCAGCTGTACAGGGACTTGGTTCCATTCCAAAATACCCATGTGGGGGAACATTGTGTTCTTATTATGCATTTTATGTACAGTTGATCTTCTTTATGAATTCCAGGCTTGTAATGCAAACAGTTCTTGCTGAATGGCTTTCATCACCCATGTGTGGTGAAACATGTCTGCCAAGGCCCTTGCGATCATCCACACTCAGGCGGAGCCAGGAAAGGAACCAAGATGATTCGACCTGATTTTCCCATGTGTTTTGCATGCTTCTTACATCCGCAGTTCCTGGAAAAATTATTACGCCCCCTTATCCAGAGTGACCTGCCCTGTTCGCCTTCTACGTCTTACTTAAAGGCAGGTATTTTTACTGGTGCAATTAAGGAAAAGTACCTCCCTCCAGGGTAGCAGCAGTGGCCCACCTGGGATTTGAAACCTCCATCTTCTTCTTCGATATTTTTTAGTATAGCACTCGCTTCTTTTTTGGATCTGCTGAAAAAGTTTTGACTACGCATAGATTTCAATAATTTCAGTTTTGTAAATCTTCATATCCAATTGACATACACTGTGGCACAGTGAATATAAAATATCATTTATAAAGGTTAAGACACAGTGACATGGCACCTACATCTGTAACCCATGTCTAATGGGGATATGTAATTAAAGCCTAAGATTCTCACAATGAACAGAATAAATTTTTCTGACCTTTGCTGATTATTTTATCTTTTATTTTCATGATTACACATGTCCCTCCATGTCCCCATTTTGTACAATTATATGTTACAATTATATGACATTTTCACAAGTTATTAAAATGACAACATTTAGCTTTCTTTAAATCTTTTGAAACTTATTTCTGTGCTTCTTGCTATCTATGTAAAAGACTGGTAGCAGGCCCCTGTTGCTTGTTCAGCAACAAACATACCTTTCTGGATTGCAACTGATTTCTAAGCTGGTACTAAGCAAGTGGTAGACAAAAGACCAGTCTTTAAACTCTTGCTATATTATATTGTATATCTTATCCTATAGAATATGTACAGCTCTGTGCTTTGCAAATATGCTTTAAGTTAACAGCAAGAGCCCATCTGTGTTTGTTTGATGAAACAAACTCTCTTGGTTTTCAATTGCCACCACTGAACATTGAGTTCCATACTTCCATACTTTTTTTCTATTATAATTTTGTTTTACTTATGATGAAGCTTTATGAGGACATACCATGAAGTGAAATATATTTTAGTCATAGCAATTATAGGATGTAACTGTACATAATATACAGGTTTTGCAGCTTTTAAGCCTATGTCAAGCTTGTGTTTTTTTTTATTATAATGTAGGAGAATGTTGTAACTGTGAGGTAGAAATGTCAGTATACTTAAAGGTATTTGTGAAGATTGTGTCTAATAACATCCTACAGCACAAATGGCAAAACTGCGTTTGCAAAGGAGTTCATTGTCTTGTTCATTCAGCTTCTGGTCTTTGTTTGAAAATTGTTGATTGTACTTCTGACTGACCCACATGTTATTTCTGAAACACAAACTGAGGTATTGTTTGTTCCGTCACTGTACAGCTATCCCACTAAGCAACTGAATTGGATACACTAAAATTACTGATTAGTCAAAGAAAGAATTAAAGCCCAGAAGCTGGAGTCGTAACTTTTCAACTAGTACATCCCGACCCCATCCCTGGGTACTCAGGAGGTGAAGTATAGGGGTCTTATAATGTCAGATTAGTTAATAAATGTTGAATACTCTTTGTTGTGTGCTTTTGCTATACAGCAGATTTTATTTATAATCATGTTGAGACTATTATTTATACGCATGTTAATTCCATGTGCTCTCCATCTATACCCCTCCTGTTAAGTTGGGGTAGCCAAACCTATCAGCATACAGGAGTGGCCAAGCACAGGAGGCCTCAGGCTTGTAAACTGTTCAGCTTCTCACAGTGCCTGGGCCGTTTTATGTGGTTGAAATATCATGTTGTTAAATCCATCTTGGGTATAGGTCTTGCTCTTTAAAAGACTTCTGGAGAATAATATACTTCCAGCAGGGAGTATGCCCATACTGTTAACAGATGCGTAACTTATCACTAAAATTTCTCAATAAGCACTTATTCACTACATCTGTTCTTAGCTGCAGTTTTGCTGTGAATATTTTACATATTTAAGCATAGTATGTATTTTTGTCCTTAATTTTACAACACAGAATGCAATTTAGAAACAAGACCAGATTGCAGGAGGATAAGTGAAGAAACCTAGCTTTCAACCTAGCTTTTAAACGAGTCAAGTTTATGTGTTATTTATTCTGTTATTTCTCTGTCATTTACTCTGTTATCTAATCTGTTCTTTAATCTAATCTATATCTGTTATTTATTTTGTAGACCGGACTATACTGCTGACTTAATAATATTAAGATACGGAGACACAGAGGGTATATAAAGTCGTCTAAAAATGTTCTACCACAACATATTTAAACAGAGATTGATCATTTCAGTACCAGATTTTTTCTGGCTATTTTCCGATTGACCTCAGAATTTTAATGCCTAAAGTGATAGCACATCGTAATTTTTGTCCACAGATCCTCAACATCGTGAAATTGTATTTGTCAGCCGTGTTGTTCACAGTATACCAGAGTGAAAAATAACATAATCTGAACAATTACAAAAGCCAACTGAGAATCATTCATAAGGCTAAGATACAAAAAGGCAGTGTAACAGATTGATAGACTATCTAAAAGAAATATCCCTTGAGTTTAATGTTATTGATTGGTCAGACATGAAATAGATGCAATAGGTCTAATGAGAATTTTACCAATCAACAAGCTTAGGTGATGCCAATGATATTGGCCACCATCTTTTCCATACTGAGGCCAATCTTTTCTAATGGGGCCAATAATTCTGGAGGGCACTATATATGGATCATTACATCAGAGATTAACCAACATCCCCACTTGCTCCCAAATATTTTCACATTTTTTTTGTGTTTCATGAAAATAAAACCCTCATTTTAATTTACTCATATTCCAATCTTTTATGTTATGGTGCTTTGAACCCATGGGGGATACCCTAAATTTTGGCCCATTTTTGGGTGATGAAAACTTAAGGCTATTTTTGAACTCTGACTACTCTATCACTAATAGACATGAATAAAAAATTTTAGTACTGCAGAAAGGGTTCACATAGTTTTCCAATATGCTAATAAATAAATTAAAAATGCAACCATCTTCTCAATATGTGAAGCCAAATTCATGAGTTTTAATCGTACACATATTTATGCAACTACTTTTGCTTAACACAATAACAAGATTTTACATTGCAATGCTGACCAAGTTGACAAATATAAAATATAGCTATCATGACAAATATAGTATTATTGTTAAAGAGAAAATTTTAAACAGGCCCTGGGAGCCACGACAGTCACCCCAGAATAGTAACGGGCAGCAAAATCAGGGTTACTTTTGGCAAAGTACCCCTCTCAGTTTGAGAGACAATTTAAAAAAGGGACAAAGGGAATAATGCCATTGGGGTAATGGACATGCCAACCAGTGATGTCTGGGACACTTTTAGCATCTCTGACCACTAACCTATATAACAATTCAGTTTTTGAGTGGCATTAATGGATTTGCAGATATTGTTTTTTACAACAAGTTTAATTAATTCTGTGGTCAGGGATGCAGTTGTTATTTCGTTTAAGAATACTTATACAGAAATTTAGGTAATGTTAGGCAGAAGCAGGCAGGTTGCTGGTTTAATGCAGTTTTTCATTAATAGTATGTGGGAATGCAGAGGTACAAGTCATTTGGAGGCATGGGTGCATAACACGATATCTGGCCTTACATTTGTAGGCACCAGTCAAACTGTAGACAGCCTATGCCAAAACACAATAATGTGTGTCAGGAGTTGAGACTACTCAATTCCATCAAATTTTACAAATTTTACATCCATTTGAATAAACCCTCTGCTTGGACTCTGTGATTGAGATTAAGATTGATGACATTGTCAGTTAGAGTTCTTCCTAACTGTCACTGCACCATTGCTTCGCAATAAGGTTTTCTTGCTTATGTAGTCTTTTTCTTAAGTGTGTTGTGGTTGTATAATTGGTTTCTGTATGTGGAATTTTATTCTTAAAATTATTTAATAATATATCAGATTATATATTTAATACATGTGCATGTACAGTAGTGTACTGTTGTGTCACTGCAAAAACTGCTTTAAGAAAAAGTGAACTCTTTCTAACTGATTTTCAAAGGTGCTCAGCTGGGGACTAAGTTAAAGTGTGTTGCATGATGGACTTAATAAAAATGGTTCAGCTAAAGACAGCAATGTGCTCTTCAATGACACAGATGTATTTCAGCCTGTATGTGTTGCTAGATTGAAAGTTCACAAGGTAGTTTGCACTTTTTGCTAAACTGAGCAATATAACAAAACTGCAGCATTTACTTGAAAGCAGCTCCTTCAAGACTTCTTGTTTCATGCTGTTTAAAGGTCTCTTAGATTGGATTAAACAAAGGCTTGGCCAATTTGACATTATTAATGTCAAAGTTCACAAATAATTTAGAAATGTCAAACTGTCAAACAGAGGTTGAATAAAAGGCTTTTACATAATAATTTCTGACAGACCTGCTGCAACCGGGGCTGGATTCACAGTGAATGGGGGAAAACACTCAAGATCAGTTAAATCTTGATCTTATACACAAAATATTTTAGTGGAATAACTTTTGGTTTGAAGTCTATCATGAAGAGAACATGGGATGCGGCATCATCATCATCATCATCATCATCATCATCATCATCATCATCATCATCATCATCATCATCATCATCATCATCATCATCAAAGGGTTTTTTTGGCCATAATCACTGGATTGCTTGAAATTAGTAATACAAATGATGATGATGATGATGATGATGATTACTATTATTATTATTATTATTATTATGTCATAAAGCTACACTTGAGTTGCCATATGGATATTTCTCACATGGGTTCCACTTTGATACATTACCTTATTTGTCTTCACATAAGAGGGCACTCAAGGTTTCTGCCTCTTTTACTATCACGCTTGAAAAATATGGTGCAGGTGTGGGTCACCTCATTCGACACTGTGGTGCCACCTGGCCCTGTGCCAGCACAGTGGGTTTGTACCACTATGTGGCAATAAGGAGAACGGTTGCCCTTTTCAGATGAATGAAATGCCAAGAAACGGCACCTTCTCAACTGCCAACACCACAGCTTCTGGCCAACAAGTATCTCTGTATCCTGAGTAACTCAGCAGGGTGCCGATCAGGAGAAATAAAGTAATGTTCATTTCAAGGACTTAGAATGTGATGTGTGTACCTTAAAATGCCCCTGTAACTATAATTTCATACAAGGTGAGGAGGAGCAATTCATCGGTCCCACATTTCCTTACACAATAGGCAACCATTATTTTGAGAACATAGAATTGTTTGGTTCTTTCAAAAGATATCAAGCCCTAGAAGTTTTTTTGTTAAACTCTTAAATCATTGTTTTACATTACCTCTACATTTGCTTTACAATGATTTAAAAAATATTCTTAGACATGTCATTTGTTGTTTTGTTTAATAAATAACAAAACTGAGCATAATTAATATTCCCAAGTTAGCAACAGTTTTTAGATAAAAGAAAAAATCTCCAAATGGAACCCCTTATATCTTAGCTCTCAGTTTTGTATTGTTCATCATTTTAATGTCCACCTGTGCCTAGTTGTTTTCAGAGTTTAACATTGGGGCAGTTGAATCATCTGCACTCTGTCTTCTGTTCAAACCCTTCATAACACAGTAGCTGCTCTCCCTGGCTGGGGAGTTGATTATAAATCACGCACTGAATCCATCTTCCTCTTCGGTTTTTCTTTCCAGTCAGTGGGGAAATTGTAATAGTCATTTAGCACTCTATTTGGCAGTGATGCTTGTTGGATTTGGTCACTAACTAGAGTATAAATCACAATATTTATTTATTATTCTTTCCTGGAGATTGTTGCCACTATCTAGAGAATATGTATCCTGGTTTTAAGTTTTCTTTGGCTATGATCCTTATCCACTGAGAAATGTCTGGATGAGGACTGAATGGCTAACTGCCTGCACTTCTGGCACTGATGGAAACTATGATGGCCACTACGAGGATGAATACTGTGACACTGAAATAGTGTAGAGTGCTCTGTGTGCAGTCATCATGTGATGTGAAACATCATAAACCCTGCGTATATACTCATAAAAACTTATTTACTTGATGAGCATATTTCATTCCGTACAGATGCTCACCATGAGTGCATACTTAGTTCTGTACACAAGAAGTTACAGGATCAACCCAGTCTATATCTTTAGTCAGAGACATCAACAGTGAAACGTAGCTGATCTTTCCCCACCAGGCTGAGGGTTCATTTAAGTTGGTTAGGATTCCTTAGGTTACCATTACATTAGGTCCAATCATGAACCACGTAATCATGTATGCAGCATGTAGTGTGCACAATGTGCACAGGTAATGTATGCATTTTGAAGAAGATACCACACACAACACTGGGAGATAATACTCAAATATATGTTGCTTTCCCAGGTAATGAATGAAATGACCTGAGATATCTTATCACTAGTTAATTTCTGTTGTCAGTGGTGCATTGTGTTACATAGGATTGAGTGTGGAATTCAGCAGACACACCTTTTCTTCACTGCTCTGTAACAACACAGAGCTAGCAAATGGATAAATATAAAATGGATCACATAGTGTCCTTGCTCTGTGCAAGTCAGTTATGGCATGAACATGCCTGCTTTGTTTACATCCTCAAAAGGGGTTCTTTGCGATATGAATAAATACGGACCTTAGCTGGTATTCTCTCAGGTAAATAATTTGTCCAGTGGTAAACTGATTTGCGGAGTTGACAGCAGGGGTGTGCACATAGGTGGCAGGTCGTTTGGCTTTGTCATGACCACTAACATTTACTTCATCATGCATAATGACGGAAGCAGTGCAATTGGCAAGGCAGCTCCCTCTTCGACTTCTCATGGGAGGAAGAGAAGGACACTCTGTCCAAACTGAAACAGCAGCTCAGGAAGGTCATCCTGGTCTGTTTCCAAGGACATGTCTTTCTATCACTTAACTGGTGTCTCAGAGACAGGCCAGGTTGTGGCTTATATCAAGCACAAGGGTTATTAGAGCAAAGAGCTTTCATTTGTGTTTACTTCGGTACTTGGTGTTTACTTGGTGCATCATAGCTCTAATGTTTAAAGTACTACAAATATTTGTGGTGCTCCTGGTACATTGGTAACTGTCACTGTTTTTCAGCTATTAATTTGTTTCAATGATCTGTTTACTTTGTCAATATTGGAGTTTCATTTTTTAAACAAGGGGTCCTCGACTTACGAACAAGTTCTTACGACTTGTTGTAAGCCAATTGTCGATGTAAGTCGGAATTTATACCTAAATTATACCTAAATTAACACCTTAAGTCACTCACACTGTACACACAACAGATGAAGGACATATAAAATACACTAATTAAATGAAACAGTAATAAAAAAAGAGAGAAGAATTCCCTACCTTTATTTCTGTGGTTGTATTTACGAACCAAACTGCTTAGGTCGAAACTAGGTTTTTTAAGTCATTTATGGGAGTTCGTCGTAACCACGAAATGACGTAACTCAAGACCGTCGTAACCCGAGGACGTCCTGTTTATGTTACCATCAATTGGTTAATGAAATGATTTGATCTTTGGTAATTTCAATAAGAAATTTTACTCTAGTACCTGTACCATGAAATAAATGACAGCAACATAATACAGAATCCATTGATGAAATATCTTTGGAGCATTTACATGCACATATTTATGTTATATAATCCAATGGCAATGCAAATAAATATTATCATAACTATACCATAACCATACATTTCTGTTCTGATGTTTATTGTCACTTTTACAAAGATACCACTTAATTAAATCTGGAAAAGTGCAGGCCATGGTACAGTCGTATAGTTTTGATATAAGACACTATGCTTTATTTCACATCAGCATCACCCCCAGTACCAAAGCCATTGACCAGTGGTTGCTCCTTTTTCTATAGGCACAAATTGGGATTTATCAAGGCACAAATGGCATTCCACTAAATAGTCAGGTTTCCATTAACTTAAAAATGCATTCTTGCCTGTATTGACATTGAATTTGGTTTTCCCTATTTTTGCAGGTGGATATGAAATAGTGGTTGGGGCCTCCCAGCTTCATCCATTTCACAAACTTACTTAGACTTCTGTCATTTATCTGGCTGTTGGTGATTTATTTATTTTGCTTGACCATGTTTTTATTCTCCCATGCCTTTTTTAGCAGCCATCTGTCCATTCTTCATTTCCAGAGCTGGATAATAATTTATAGCCTGATAATACCTGCTAAATAAATTCAGCTTGTTGCTGTTTCCGGGGAGATTCTAAGATTGTTATCAGAGACAACACAAAGTTTCAAACATATGATTTATCTTGGCAGCTGAGAGGAGAACAATGCTGTTTATATATCTTTATTCTTCCCTAAATAGTTGAACATAGTTGGCCATGTGCTGTATCATAATTCTAAGAAGTACAGTGCTTCTTGCGTTCCAGGAACGTAACTAGATTCAGTGTGATTTTGCACCCGCTGATAGCTGTGATTACTTGAATGGCTGCCAACAATATCTTTATTTCCCATAATCCCTGAGGTATGCAGGTCTGCATACGCCAGCAAGAAGCTGAACTGGTTTTGTGATGAAGTGTGAAATGATTCCTCCGTGACTTAGTAATCCATCATGCTTGTTGTGTGCACCCGTGGAATCAGAAAAAAACCAAATGGAGGTCATTCCTGTGGCACGTGGAGTTTACTTTATGAGCGGGCACAGGTGGTTCACTTCACTAACCCTTATCCACAACATGTGAAAGGTCAGGGCATGAATGAAAGGACTTTTCAGGGCCTTAATAGGTGCCGGCCACCATAAAATGCAGCTCTCTTTATTAGTTTACATTTTAAAGAAAGAATACTCCAAGGATTTCTATTACTATGTAAAGTTCAAATTGACATTTCCTCATCAGTTACACCTATAGTACAATAGAAGAATATCCCAGAATGACATATATGCTTGACATTTTAAACACAAGTTAAATAATAAAACCTTTTGTCATGACTAAGGGATATAACTCCAACTAATATTTAATGGATACTATTACATAGATGGTCTATAAAATTTGACTGAATTTCAGATGAAACCATAATTCATATTTTTCATGTGCAAGTTCCATTGCAATGTGCAAATTTTACTGTTGAATGGCTGTAATATTGATTGATTCTCTATTTTCATGTATCCAATTTTATCACCAGCAATTACACTTTATTACACTAACAAGTTCGCCCCGTGAAACTGTATGCTTTTCCAGAGTGCCTTTATATGAAAATTAGTCCATGTTTCTATGAGCTATGAAATCATGGGATTATAAATATTTGGTCTTTCAGATTATTTTAACTATCAACACTGAGACAGTGACAAAAAAATATTTGTATATACATTTTCTCTTATGTGAGATTCAACACGAGCTTGCCTGGTTGTAGCTTTCAATTTGAACTAAAATCAAAAGAGAGAAATTGGCAACCTCTCTCATGAACCACAAAATTGCATTCAGTATGGCTATAAATTTTCTCTCTACTGAAAATCAGCACCTCTAACATGAGTCGCAGAGTGTGTGCCTGAAGCCTGTAAACTGAAATGATCTGGAAAATGCAGAGTCACAGTGAGGGACCTCCAATTACCAGCTGAAAATAAACTTCAGATGCTGGAGATTTTTTAACAGTTCATGCCCTCCAGCCATATGGTGAGTGGTTTTAAAGGATTATATCAACTCCACATGATGCTCACACTGGTGTTTATCAGGGATGGGGTGAAGGGCAATTTCGGATAGGAAGTTTGTTCATGTTAATTTTACTATTCATTTATTCGGCAGATGTTTTTGTGCAGAGCAATGTTTATGTAGTGGGCCATCCAGGCAAAATGCATTATGCGCATATTCTCAAAGCTACAACAAGCGCATATGTATAAATTATGGACTACAACAAGAAATATAATACAATGCAGATAAACATAAACTGTAGCACAGTTAAATAAGTACACATAGTAAGGTACTTGTAACTGGAAGACCTTTATTATTATTATTATTATTATTATTATTATTATTATTATTATGGTTATTATTATTAGTAGTAGTAGTATGTTGTCATAAATCTATTTTATATTATGGAGGCACAGTAGTTGATGATGTGTATTAGAATAACAAAGGGACACCACTGCAAACGTCCAGATCCAAATGATGCCTATTGAAAATGATCTGCTACAATGTGGGGTTCCCCATGACCATATACGGACCTCCCTTCTGGCCATCATATGCAAGATTTTGTATTTTGAGACGTTGTGATTTTGTCGTGATCAATATACAGATGCAGATGAAAAATGGCAAAATGAATTTTGTTTATAGGTAATCTAAGAAATGAAAAAAATGTTGTTACAGACTCTAGTGTTTGACTGACATGTACAGGTGAATTTCACACAGTGGTACAGTGATGAGGCTCATTTGATTGATTGTTAGCATTTTTAGTGTTAGCCAAGTACTCCTTATAGCTTTTAGGACAAAACATGTTTCATGGTAGCTGGAGCCTGAGAAGTGGCTCAAAAGCCTGGTTGTTATTACACAGGGACCACCCAATATTTTGCCAGGTCTGAGGGGGCATTTTCAATTCATTTCTTACCTACATCAGGTTATAATTGGCCAAAGACAGTAACAGACTGTCTCTGGCACCTTCAAGATTGGAAACCAGCCCGTGGTGCACATTCAAACACAGGAACCCTCTATCTTAACAGAATCCATCCATGCAACAGCCTGCTGGTGTAATTTGAGTCATGTCATGAGTGATACTTCTGTTCTTGCATGCTACCACTTGGTGCAACAAGAGGTTCCTGTGTACAATTGCAACCAGAGGTTTGCGAGCATAGAGACTGATGGTATAATGTAAATAAGGAGGAGTTGTACTTTTTAGTGCTTTGTAAGCAAATACTATTGTCATGGCCCCGTTTTGGCCTAATTTATACTTCCTTGCTGAACTGGCATGAGACAGTTTGCACATATATTATGACATACTTTCATAGTGTTTTTGATCAACTAGGGTGTTTGCTTGGGGTATTGGGGTAGCTTGGTTCTTGTGCACAACTTGTTGAACTGTCTCAGTGAACTCCACATTGACTGGTCAACTAAGGGTGATGGGATGGTTTTTTACAAAACAGGAATTTTGGCTGGCAGTGCAAAAAATGTATATGCAGAGTCAAACAATATACAAGATCATTAAACTTGTCAATAGATATTTAAATCTATTTTATTACATAAATTGCATTAGCTTGTTCATTATCCATGTCTGTATCAGTATGTGAACCTTTCAAGTGCCTTTTTCTTTTCGTTCTGTCAGTTTCTGTTCGGTTATGTTTGATTTTGTTTGTGTGTTTTAGTTTTTTCCCATTCCTTGTCCTTGTGCTTTTGTTTTCTGTTTCCCATGTCTCTGTCCTCTGTTCCTCTTGTCTCATTGCCAGATTTCCAATTTGCTTCACCTGCCCTGTTGCTCACCGGTGTCTCATTTGATTGTTTACCTGTGTGTATTCATACGCTGCCTTGTCCTTTGTTCTGTGTGAGTTCGTCCAGTCCTGTTGGATTGTGATTTTGTACTTTTGCCTTGTCCTTCTGATTTTGACCCCTGCCTGTATTTGACTTTGCTTTTGGCATTTTGAACTTGATTTTGGCTAAAATAATCCTCAGTTTATTTTTTCATCTGTCTGCATCTGAGTTCATACTGCACCCTGACAGTACGAACTTACCAACATGGACTCAGCAGACAGTAGCCAGATCAGATCCGTACTGAACTGATGAGGAGCAGTTTTGGGGTGGCACCAGACTTAGTTGGACTCTTCTGGACTTTCCCCGTCTCCAGCCCTGCATCCGCTGGACCCAGCATCCGCAATGAGTGTTCTTAAGTCCATTCAGATTGACTGCACTTGCCTGACTCCAGCAGAACACCAGTGCCAAATCAGATCCCTTGCCTGCCTCTACTTCATCACCAACTGCCTAATTAAAATCCAGTGCTCACCCACATCCAGGGGATTACTGGTGAGCGTTACCTGGGCTACGCTAACTTTTACCGGTGCCATATCTGGCCCTACGGCTCAGTGGCTGCCCCCCTCACCACCCCGACTTTGGTCACCAGGAGATTCACTTGGACCCCCGCTGCCGACGATGCCTTCCAGGAACTCAAGGTACTGTTCACCTCGGCCCCCATTCTGATCCAGCCTGAAACCTCTCGGTAGTTTGTGGTGGAGGTGGATGCTTCGGATGTGGTGGTAGGGGCTGTTCTCTCCCAAGTCCCCCCCACCTGAGGGCAAGATGAATCCTTGCCCCTTCTTCTCACATTGCCTGACTCCCACCAAGTGGAGCTACGACATCTGGGACAGGGAGCTGTTTGCGGTCACGCAGGGTCTAGAGGAATGGAGACACTGGCTGGAGGGCTCGGACACCCCGTTCTTAGTCTGGACAGACCATAAGAATCTGGAGTACCTGTGGTCCACCAAGCGCCTCAACCTTCGCCAAGTCGACTGGTCTCTATTCTTAGATTTCAACTTCATCCTTTCCTACCGGCCCAGCTCCAAGAATTGCAAACCCGACGCCCTGTCAAGGCAGTCTGCAGCCATGGAGGGGCCCGCTGAGGAGGACACTATCCTGCTTCTGGAGGGATTCTAGAGTCAGCAGGTGCCTTGGGTTGAGTACAACTCCCTCCCCTCCGCATCCACTGGGCTTTCACCTTTCCAGTGTTGCATGGGGTACCAGCCTCCGTTGTTCCCCTCCCAGGAGGATGAAGTGGGTACGTGATCTGCCCTGCTGTACACCTCCCACAGGATCAAGCAGGCGGAGGACTGCCAACGCTCCAGAGCTCCACATTACCTGCAAGGACAGTGGGTCTGGTTGTGCACTTGGGACCTCCCCCTAAGGGTCAAATTCTGTATGCTGTCTCCATGGTTTATCGGTCCCTTCCGCGTCCCCAAGGAGATCGGCCCAGTAGCGGTTCGGTTCCAACTCCCCCGTACCCTTCATCGCAGCCACCCCACCTTCCACATCTCCAGGATAAAGCCTGTCTGCTGCAGCCCCCTGTGCCCCATACCCAAATCCCCCCCAACCCCTCGTCCCATCGATGGATCGGAGGCATACACGGTGCACTATCTGCTGGGGGTTTGGTGACGGGGGCATGACCTCTAGTACCTGGTGGACTGGGAGGGGTACAGCCCTGAGGAGCACTGTTGACTTCCCGGGACAACCTCAACCCCTCCTTCATTACTGACTTTCATTGTCGGACTCTGGAGATGCCTGCTGGACCGCCTGGAGGTGGTCATAAGGGAGGTGGGAGTACTGTCAGTATGTGAATCTGTTATGTGCCTTTTTTCTTTTCATTCTTTCATTTTCTGTTCAGTTATGTTTGATTTTGTTTGTATTTTTGTTTTTATTAGCTGTTCTTCATCCATGTGCTTTAGTTTTTGTGTCCTGTGTCTCTGCCCTGACTTTCATCTCATTGCCTGATTGCCGATATGTTTCACTTGCTTTATTATTCACCTGTGTTTTGTTTGCTTGTTTACCTGTGAGTATACATACCCAGCCTTATCCTTAGTTCTGTGCGAGTTCTTTTGCTTTGAATTGTTTCTCTGTACATGCTGTGAGCCTTTCTGTTCCTGTTCTGATTACCTGCCATGACTTTTACCTGCCTCTTGTTTTACCCCATTTTTGATTGCGTTTTCATTCTGATAGCAGTGTCTTCTTGGTTTTTGGATATTTTACTTTATTATGTTATTGGATGTACAAAAAAAATATGTGATTTTGTACTTTTGCCTTGTCCTTGACCCCTGCCTGTATTGGGGTTCGCCTTTGGCATTTTGAACTAGATTTTGGCTGAAATAAACTTTGGTTTATCTTTATGTCTGTCTGTGTCTGAGTTCATACTGCGCCCTGTCCAATATTGTGAACTCGCCTCTGGTTTTCTGTCTCTGTTGAGCAGCTGCATGTGCCATCTTCTCAATCTCCATCTCTTTGTTTATTATAGTTGTATTATTGTCAACATATCCACATTATGAATTTCAAAAAAAGCCAAATGAATTTCTGTAGTGCACACATGACGTGGTGCAGAGTAGGTGACAAAAGCTGAGTAAAGTGAGGTCTGTATAGACAAAAGCTTCCTGGAACGGAAGTCACATATAATAGGTGATGATTGTTCAATAGCTTGATTGTTCTGTCTTCATAGGAACGTCTTATGTTGTTTAGAAAAAATCTGCATGACCAGATTACTAATGGGATGGATGCAGTGAGGAGAGCTTGTCATCAAGCATGATGCCAGGATTCTTGGCGGAGAAGAAGGGAGGTCAGATTTGAGCCTTCCAGGGTGATGGAGAGGTCTTGGAAGGGAGAGTGCTTAGATGGCACGTACGGCGGGTCTTTCTTGGAAATATTGAGTTGCATGTGATGAGTCGTCATCCAGGCAGAGATATCTACAAGGCATGCAGTGATGCACAAGCAGACCAGTGAGTCAGGTGGGGGCAGAGAGAAAGTGTCATTGACATAGCAGAGATAGAAACCTTGTGCAGAATCTACAGAAGTGATCTAGTATAGATGGGGAAATAAGTGAGATGCTAGTAAAGTGCCCTCAGGAACTCCAGTCCAGTCTGCAGCATATCGAGTCTGAAGCTTTACAGATTACCTTTTTGAAGTACTTATTTGAATGTAAGAGAAAGACAGCTCTAAGCAGTGTCTGGTATACCAAGGCCTGTAATGGTGAACAGGAGAGCCTGTTAACCATCATTAAATGTTCAAATGTAACCAATCTGTCCAGAATAATCACAGCAGAGGACAGGGAGACACAAAAGAATTTCTCAAAAGCATTTGTATTATAACTATAAATGTTCATTCCATCAGAACAACTCCATGGAAACAGTCAGCCAAATATTCACCAGCTCCATTCATGCAAGACTTTGCAACCTTTAGGTTTTATGAAAGCCAAATTAGATTTCACAAATTCTCAAAGACATTAGTGTTAAGTTTGCAGATGCACTTAATTATCATTTCTATGTTTTGCAATGCTAAAGAATGCTAAATAAGTCTTACTTTTGTCTACAGGATCTGAGTGCTGAACTAAAAACTGTATAAATTGCTTGTCCTGAGCACGTTTTTTTCATGTAACCCTCTCATTATGTAATACGAGTAGATTAACTTTGAAAAATACACAGACTAATTCTGCCCCAAATCTGTTTTGCTCCACTTGTAGTTTGTAAGTATTCACAAATTCACACACCTTTCAGCTTATGTCAAGATTCATAAATTTCAAAAGCTACTAATTACTGCATTGCCCACTAGTTTTAGTGCCAAGTTTCTTATTTATGACAAAGCGTAATGAGACATGATTCACAAATCTGTCAAAAGGTGGAGCTAAACCTTTAAACTGATGTTCGAATGAACTTTAATTATAATTATCTTGACCAATAACTTCACTCACTCATAAATTTGCCATTTGTCTTGTAGAAAGTAATTATATTCCCCCATTAAACCTTGGGACACCAGAAACACAAACTCTTATTAATTGGTGTGAAATCCTGTTCAGACTTTATTGTATTGAATCACAGGCTTGTTCTCATTGTCCTTTTCTTCTCTGAGAAGCATATCACTCACAGTTGTGAAACCAGCCTTTTCATTGAAAAGCTTATTGTTTCCAGCCTCTGCATGAGGTAGGAGCTGCCTCTCAGTACATAAATTGCAATCTGAAAGGCAAGGGTTATGTGTGTGCTAGTGGTGACGTGTAGCCTCTTCACTCTCATCACAAGATTGTATGACTCTGATATGTATAACTGAAATACCTGTCATAAGTCCTGGACAGCAGGCTGAGAAGTTACCTGTCAATTCTGCAACTTACTCTTGATGTATGGAGCCAGCCTGACACAGGATCCAAAAAAATCTTGCAGTTTCCTAATGTGGTTTTCACACTTTTTCATCAAGTGTCAAGTGCTGCTGCAAATACATGCTGCGTGCTGAGCTGTTGAACTGTGGCCTAATAGGGGGTATAAATATACGATGATTGAGTAACAGGGCCCACGGGGCTCCCATGATTGAGATTTTAGCCCTTGCCTGAAGCCAAGGCAAGCATTTCAGTTGGAGTAAGCAGGAGTGAGTGCTGGATCAGAAAGAGACGTCAGGAACAGTCTCAGGGGTGGGCCTGTTCATGCCTTATATGGCCAGGTGTGTTTTCTCTGTGATGTGGGTGATGTGTTGTGAGACCCACTGCTCAACCAATGGCCAACAATCAGACAGAGGGAGATGGCATGTCTATGCAAAAATTAAGCCAGTATAGGAGTGTGGAGAGGTAAAAAAAAAAACATTTCAAGCTTTTAATCTACACATTCTGTCAGATTATGTATCTCAAGACATTGCTCATGTAGACATTACACTTGAAGGAGCTGATGGTAATGCTCACTTATAGACTTGGCACTATGAATCTCTAAGACTCTGCTTACCTTTATGACAGTATGTAGGATATAATCCACTCAGGGTTAAGTTCTCGGTATCTTGAATGTGAGAAGGTTCAAATGAGAATGTCACTGATTTTCTTAAGTTTCGCTGTGAGTTTTAATTATGTCTAAAAATATTCAGTGTTCAAAATCATGGCAGACTGATGTTTTAGAGCTGCTGTCTTCAGTTCACTCCCTGTCATATACTGTACCATGTTTCCGTTTCCCAAAAGTAAACCAATGGCCATGCTTCTAATTTTCATCTCTGGCTGGCATGTATTTTTCATCATACCAAAAATAAAAGGGTAGAATATAGCACATGTTGCTATTTATAATTTGATGACTTTGTTAAATGAGTTAAGTTACATGCTGTAAAACAGGTATACTGTTACTACAGCTGCTGAGCGCAACCTGAAAGTTTAATGCCATCAGCACTGCAAAGGCGTGCAAATGGTACTTTTAAAGTATTGTTAGGGTTCAAAACCTGAGTGCTCTGAAGCATCCAAGCAAATATTTTTTGCAGTAAACATCTCATTTATGAAATGTACCACATGGACTCTTTTAACGTATAGAAGCAAGGCATAATTAGGAGTGTAACTGTATGAAAAATACATTCTTACAGCAGTAAAAACAACAATAACAACAACGACAATAACAACAACAAGCCCTTGCCAAGTACTTTGAGTGACAGATGGTAAAATAGATCGCAGCTGACCTTTTAAACTGACAGGTCACATGGTCAAAGATGATCATCTTTTAATCCCCACTTATCACCCACATACAGTATACAGTATCTCTTGTGCCGAAGGCAGCACATACTGGTCATTTCTGCTGTGTCAGCTCTTCTGGGACCATGTGGAACATATAGTCTCACTTTAAGATAAATCTCAAACAAGGGTCAAGGAGATACACTGACTGAAGTTATTTAGTACTTGTGGTAGTAGAGCTCAGCATGACTCTTTATAGAATTTGCACCCCGCAGCTATGTAGGAACCGTCACTCGAGTCGTGGCAGAGGGCATGAAAACCAAGACGTGCGCTGCGGTTTGACCTTTTCCTACTCTAACTATAATATTATCATATGCTGATATATTGAGTTACAACACCTTGCATGATTAAGTTTATCAGTATTGAATAAGATTCTGACTGTTTACTAGCTATGTCTGACAAGCATACTTTAATGGTGTTAATTTGGAAAAAAATAAATAAGGAAAAATCTAACAAAAGTAAAATGTAGGATATCCATTTTTCAATGGATGCAATAAGGTGAAAATAATTCACAGAAAAGGAAATGATGAACAAATCGCAATAAAATGTAATGAATTTAAGTACATGTAATCTTGCTCTTATTCAGGCCCAGGAAATGGCAAAGAATCCTCCAGTGTTCATAGTCAAACAACTCAACAAATATGTTCCATGCTAAAAATCCTTGTCTGATAATTGTCCAAAAGGCTCACATTAACCATCAGAGAATAGGACAATTGAACTTCAGAATGTTACATAATGGTTTTACCCAAGCTGACCTCACTTTTTCATGCTGTCTTTCAACTGCAATTCTAATACAAATGACACAAATGACAATTGTAAAAGCTGGCAGTACGAGTTGAGAATTCAGGTCAGAGATGCCCCTCGGCAGGGAGAAAATTATTAGAGAATTAAAGATCTTGCTCACCTCTGCATTCCCCATGAGTCCCTGCCATAAGCCTAGAATTTCACTTACTCCACTCTGGTGCACTGTGTGGGGTTTCAGACAGTGGGCCGTGTCCTCCACATGCAAGTTGATAGAGGCTGCATGGTTTCATAAGAAACTTGTCTCAGTGTTTCATTTCTGCAAAGAAATTATACCTAAAATTCCCTAGTGGAATTATTAAGTATTCTAGAATACACACCTCAAGAAATTAAAATAAATCTATTTGTTTTGGTTAATGATTTTGACTTGATAATAGAAATATAGAACTGTGAAGGAAAATATGAGCTGGTTTTCATTTCATCACCTCATTTGTTTAGGAATGAGGCCAATAAACAAATCAGGAAATTTAGAATATATTTACAGAGTGTATCTACCCAGAGAGACGAGTTCTAAGAATTAAATTAATTAATTTGTTTTTTTTAATATCAGTTTTTTTTTGTTTTTTTTTTTAAACAGAACTATAACTATAACTATGAATAACATAGTTGCACTGTAAAGGACAGTTGACCCAAATATTATATGGAAAAATGACACCATTATGAATGAAATTGCTTTCCATTCCAACTTTAAAATAAACATACACTTGAAATAGTGTACATTTCCAAAGTACTGTAAATATTTGAAAATGAAACAAAGGGCTGCTTTTTGTGAGGGCTATTTAGATCCAGGCTCAATATCCAGACCACTATTCCAATGTGGCAAGGTTTTTACTAGTTTATTATTTTTTTAAGATAACACCCTTGAGGTGGTTCTTAGGTAGTATTGGCAGTAAAAATAAATCAGAATACATTTTTAAAAATCACTGATGCAAAATTTAATCAATAAATTCCATGATTGTGAATAATCACAAAAGTCATTCCATATCTACAAGGTTGCAAATCAATTTGTCATTTAAACATATTTCATGATATAGTTAATAGTTTAACAGTTCAAGTAAAGCACTGCAGTACGTTGTACTCAAAGGCATCCTTTCTCATCAGGAACATGGATATGACATCAACCTGTGACAGGGGAAAGTCTGTCTTTTCCAAATCACTCTACATTGATTCAGACCCAGGAAATGTTTGATTGTTTTGTAAAGTGAATCCCCCTTGTTAATAAAAAATGTTCTAAATTCAAGAAACAGAATGACAGGATTTAATACTCCACCCCTTCAAGACAAAAAGGTGTATGATGCTGGTTGCAAAATCAACTAATTTGTCTTGCAAGAGCATCTAGATTACTTTTGTATCTGTACATTGACAGGGTTTATTTTGAATACAATGATGAGTAAAATCAAGTAAAACTAGCTGTTTGTTTCTAAAGCATCATCAAAATTTTGAGGTTAAATGAACTGATGAATGTTAATGTTGTTAATAAGTGATGAATAATAATCTTGTGTGGGTGGATTAATTATTGGTCAGTCTCTATTGTCATGACTATACCTCTAAAAATCACTGAAATAAAATATTGTGTTTAAGACATATATACAAATCTTAAACCAATTCAATCAAAGTAAGCTTAATGTAAAAAATGTGCTTAAAATAAGTTCATATTTATCTATCCTACATTATTTCAGTTCACTTATGTTTAAGGATTGACTGGGAATGTGCAGTACTTCATCCATACTCATAACTACAGCTTAATCGACAGATCTGTCTGACTCAGGAACAAGCTATCTTCAATGTCAACTTGCTTCATAGCTATCTAGCTGGAGCTTGTTTTAAAATGAAAATGAGAAACTAGCATACATAGATTATAGTTACTAATTGGTTAGACAACATTGAGTCAGAAGAAAGATCACACAAGCACAAATGAGTTTGTATATGGTATGCTGTTTAGGTGTGTTCATGCAAGTAGGACTACACTGTTTGCATAAGAGCAACTTATTGTGTGAAATGTATTCGTTTTGATTGTTTCAACTCTATGTGTGTATCTTCTAGTTATTTAAACCAGTTATGTCCATTGATTAATTAAGGCTAATGTAACAAACTTCAAGAGCAACTTGGCACTGTAAAAACTATTTTTAAAAAATAAGAAATATTTTTCAAAATCAAACCAACCCACCTCACACTACACATCTGACCACACACTATTAATTTTATATGAATCTACAAACTGTTTTAGAAACACCTCCTACTTTTTAACTGGTAATGATGCACTGAAAGAGATAAAGAGGTTACAGTACTTTTCCGAAAAGGTGTCCAGGTTAGTGTGTTGTAGTCTGTTTTCTGTTATTAGTAAGCCTTACTGAGGATACCTGAGGGCTTTTTTGTTGTGTTTTGGTACATTTTTATATGAATTTTGAAAAAAAATAAGAGAGGACATGGGTTGCAGGAAGAAATCACTTGAATTCCTTGTTTTTGCTACTTTTTCCAACAGGAATTTTAAAATTTACTATCTCTGACAAATTCTGGCACCCAATGATGACATGGGGAAGAAGGAGTTTGTCTCAGAGGAGCATCCATCTTCAATTGATGTCAGTAGCAGCAGTCCTAGGGTGCATCATTTATTAGCTTGGACTGTACCTGTGACATGGTTTAAGTATATAATGTTATGAAGTTTCCTTCTTAAAAAACCTGTGTCAAGTCAAAATGATTAATTTTTGTATGTTAGCCAAGTCCTGCTTAGGGACAGTTTTATTTTTACACTGAAAAATATGTACTGAACAGAAAAAACGTAACACGTTCTGATAGTTGATATGGATTCAGTGTTTTGAACTTGGGTCAGTTGAATTTTTATGGCTTCCATAATGTTTTAAAGATGAGATTGAGCTGCAACAGTAGCAGTGCAATGGCTGTAAAACTCCCTGTCTAATCATTTCTTACCCCATCAGTGACATCTCATCACAAAACCCACTTCTGCAACATTTCTTTTGAATAATCATGTACAGGGGTGGAGAAATGAATGGAAACACCATGTGACAAAGGACTGTAACTTTGTAGTTCCGATTACAAAGGCAGCAAGACAGGTGAGTCATATTAAATTGAATTCTAATTAGCAGTAAATTTCTGCAGTAAAAGAGGTCTGTTGCTGTGTGAGCATGTTGATGTGTGAGTTTAAAAAGCAACATGGGGCAATTAAAGAGGCCGAATAGTTGGTGGTCTCGTTGCAGATGCATCAGTTACAAAAACTACTAAATTGTCTCAAGTAGCAAGGGGAGCAGTGGGATGCAAATCAAAGCTCACAAAGAGGGAAAGATACACAGCAAGATAATAGCAAAATCCCACAAAACTAAAACGTTGAAAATGGCTGCAGAATGTGACCCAGTCTCAGTAATGCTGGCTGTAATTCTAGAGCAGTTTCATGAACACTAGGATGAAGTGAAACACCTTCCTTAACCTCCACAATCACCAAATCTACACAAGGCTGAAAATTCACAGGAGGTTCCCTAGCAAGACGTGAAAAGTAGATTTTCACCCCCTTCACACCTCTAAACACTGGAGGCTTTCTGGTATGGTGGTCCAATATCCCTGCACACACAGTTCACATATTGTATGACAGTACTTGAATTGGGACTAAAGGTGAAGAGTGGCCCTATTTCTTACATTACAATCACTGAGCTAATGCTCTCACCAGAGTGACTTACAATGTGGGAGAACTTAAGTGCATCCTTGTGATTTCACAAGTAATAGTGTCAGACCTTATTTCTACACCAGTAAGTACACAAGCTTCTTATTAGATACTTGATATTCATATATTGTTAAGCGTTTCATTATTCTGTCCACTGTATGTAACATGACCTACCTGTTTATAGATTGCAAGTTTATTCCTATTGTTCCATTCATCTAAGTATTTGCTGTTTTCCTTGATTACATGGGTTGTGGGTCTATGGGTCTACACGTCTGTGGGTTTTTGAAAAGCATTTCATGAATAGAATGTGTTATAGTGGATAAGCTCTAAATTGCCTCATTACGGAGATACATGATTGGATATTGTTGACTGGGGTAGGGCAACTTTCAGATATGGTGAAAATCAGGCAGGAGGTTGAGTTAAGTGCACTGCTTTTACCTATATCCACATAGAATTGGCTTTGGGTGTTTGAGTAGGGCTCTAATTCTGGTCTCAAAAGCTTAATTAATTGAAGCACATCTTCCTGTTTAATGACAAAAAAATGTACACCTCCAGCATAATAAGAAGTATTGAAAAAATTGTAATGGGATATTTTTAATAAATAACTGTTAACTGTACATTGCCGAAGCTGGCGACAAACTCTGCACTTACTAAAAATGGGACTGGTTTGGAGTTTGAATGCAGTAGTGTATCAAAATATGTCATAACCAACAGCCCTGTAGAGCCACAATAAAGCTACAAAAATGTTCTTCTCTTAACACTCTGCAAATGTTTGTGATTTGTCCTTTCAACACATATGATTTCTTGGTTGGAGTTCTTGTATTTATATTTAGAGGAAATAGTATAATTTGTGAGAGTGCCCAGTGTACTCATCTCCAGTCTATAAATAGGGTTGCTCCTTTGAGCCAGGGCAGATAACCTCACAGCAGAGTGTCTCATTCCTTCGCAGGTCAAAGAAAGGGGCTTTGGCCAAATGGAATGGGAGTGTTTATTTTCTACATTTTACAAATTCATGTTTGGTCCTATTTTCATTCTATGGTGTATGCTACTTTATTTATCCTCTACTGTGCTAACACATAATAGTCTGACTACTCTGAGTCCTCTGATTGCTCCATATTACCCCCAAGGAGCAAGACAAGGGTACACTTTGTCATTACTACTTGCATTAGGAACTGAACAGCTGCAATTTTCAAGCGCAACAAGAGCATGTATCACATCCAGCAACTTACTTCCCTAGTATTTTCTACATTTGATACATTTTCAGAGCACAAACTGAACTAGAATAGGAGTAAATTGTTCCAAAGTAGTGATTATTTAAGTGTACAGGCTTACCTTTCAAATAGTAAAGAATAATTGCAAGTATCTTTGAATGTCAGAAACCAAACACTATAATTTTGCTGTGTTCTTGGACTTGATGAAAAATGCTTGACAACATGGTTCAGCCTGTCTCTATCTTAGTCAAACACCTTAACTCAATGAGTATGTCCCCTAAACTATCTCATCTATTATGTCAGCATAATATAGAATGTCAAATGTCCCCATGCAGTGGTCAGAGGGTTTGTCTCTGCCTGACTTGCAGCATTGTTCTGACCTGGCATGGCTGCTGGAGAGCAATCAGGCCAGCAGGACTGGCAGACTGTCATGGCCCCTGTTGTTCCCCTGAAACAATACTATTTATTCATTTATGTCAAATACATAGATCAGAATGGGCAATATAACTGTGTGTGCTTACTTGCGGAACAATCAAAATACTTCAGGTTATTACTTAATACTTAGGTTAACACTATTTCCTCTTTCTTTTTGGCACCATCCAGTTTGTCACTTTCTTTGTAGTAAAGATGAATTTCCTTTGTTCAGCACCTCTGACCAAAGCATCTTCACAAAAATCCTGTGAAGCAGATATAGTTCAACACAGTCATGAGTCTCTCTCAGTATCTTTGTAAGTATCATATTTTCTTATGAATGAACCATGTCAGTGACCTATCAGAAACTAAAAAGGGATCCTCCAGATGCCTTCAGCTCAAGCACTCTTATGCATAAGCTGTTCATTTGGCCCTGCCAGTCAGGAGATCCAGATGTGTAACGCCACCTGGCTTCTCTCCTCCATCTGAGTCATGGCTCACAGCTGCTCTGGGAACATCATTCCTTCTCATTCCATGCACTGAGACAGGTTGTGCAGTTGCTCCAGATGTGGAGATATTTGGTTATGTTGGACCTGATAATGAATCCTGGGGTCCTCCCCACATCCCCTGAGGCAGGGTTTGTTGCTGTCTGTCACACTGCCAATCCAGTGTTAGGGGGGTTCACCTAATAAAGCAGTCATCAACAAGGATCTGTGTAGCTTACAAACAAGAGAAAATGGACGTTCACGCTTTCATATTAGTGCAACAGCTGAAGTGGTTTTATGTACAGTGGAGAATATCCATGTTCCAAAACAACATTTGCTGGAAATATGAAGTGTTTTTCTAAACTCTGGGGTAGGAACCATGCTGTTAAACATTTAATTATTTCTTGCAGTCAACAGACAGACGTGGCTTCTGTTGTACAAATACTGTTTATCAGGAATGTTAAGGAAACTATCAGCAATGAGGGATGTGAATTCACTATGAATTGTTATGAGCAGTTTCCTTCACATTCTTTTGAAGTGGATATGTGTTAGTGGCTGAGTTGAAAGTACTAATGGGTGTGGAGAAATAAATGCAAACAGAGCACAAAATGATTCCATTGTCATCCTTAACACAACTCTAAATTATTTATACACATTTCTACACAAATAGTATGGATATTCACTTCCATATGGTCTTTCCTGGCAAAATAACAAGTTTCCAAGCATATTTCTTTGTACAGATATGTTTGCAAGGCTTTCCTGTGTTTTAACTCACATCTCATGAATTCATGACATCATTTTATTTACGCTTGAAAAATAATTGACTCTCCCTCAGAATTTTGATTGACACCATAAAACATGCAGTGCTATGATTAGACACAGATATCTGTTTTGAAGTCCTTACTTTCAAGGAATTGTTTTAATGTTATATACAGCAGAAGGCACGCTAACCTCCTAATTTCATCACACATTTCTTCCACCAGGTTAGTATGGCAGAGGTTCATCCCATTGCTGAAATACTCAGATCAACCAGCACTGCAGTAATACTCAGATCGCCCCCTATTGTTGGAAAATTTACTTTTTTTTGTCACTGCTTACCCTGTGGACTCAGGGTTCGAGTGAAATGATACAAGAAAGAATTACAGTGGAATCTTCAATTGTGAAATACAGTGTACAATTTTATATAATAAAAACCCTCAGAGCATTTTGTTGCACAGTAAATGACAATGGCAACAAAGCTACCATTCAGGTTCAGAAGCATTATCAATGGTCTGTAACTGTGTATATTGCTATATAATTTTATAGTCTGTTTTTTTTTATATTTGGGACCTTATATATTTAACAAAAAAGATCACAAATAAATATACATTTGAAGTACTTCAACAAAATTCATTTCTAACCAAGTTCATCACAGAAAATAAAAAATAGCTATGCTTTCCTAGTATGTATTTAAACTTTAGGTAAAGGTAAAGTTTTATTTGATAAGACTTTTGATAAAGGTTTCACTTAACAATGACATAGCTGATGCTGTTTGATTTTTAGATAGTCACCACTCAAACACACCTCCAATCCAATGGAGGAAGAGAACTATGAGAGACATACCACTCCAGGCTAATGTATGTCTATATACTTTGAAATGTAATTATACTATATGTTTACATATATTCATAGGGATTCTTTAGCTAAAGCCAGCTGATAAGTGCACTGTGTACATATTCATTATATGATCATGATAATATTTTTGCCAGCTGAACTGTTTGTTGATATATAGTAGAGATATGTGTAACAGCAAGCACCTTTATTTGTGTAACAGATCATATATTTGTCACTGTTTACATTTTTGCTAGTCAGTGGTCTTATACATTTGCCAAAAGTGGTTAAAAAAGAAAATAAATCATGGCATGTATACAATAAAACTTCGCAAACATATCAAAATCAGTTTTTACAACTTTGGTAGCAACCAATTCTTTCTATTGGTCTGCTGTAGTGCAAACTGTTTTCTTTGACAGGCAGAGATTCAGCATGGTTTTAACATTCACAATTTGTACATCTCTGCCTTTTTACACATCTCCATGTGTAGACTGCATTCATAGTGCCTCTGATTCAAGTCCTTCTGCCCAGTAATGGTGATTTCCAATAATGCTTCAAGTGTGTAGGGAAATTCATGTGGTAATGTAATAGTGAAGCTATATTAAGGCTGAATTATGATGCATTGTATGTATAAAGCTAATGGAAAGTGAAGCCTCACTTTGACTGCTAAACTCCTTGCCTAGATTCATAAGCCTTTCTCAAAAGTCCTTCAGGCTCCTTGAGTAATACAGTTTATATGATTTGCACTGATAGTGTAATGTAGGCTGTCAAAGCTGAGTTTACAAAAAACATGTGAGTGTAAGAAAAATAAAATAGAATACTGTTTTATCACAAGATGCCGTTTTGCTGCTAGCTATGTCTATTTTTCAAGTCCAACAGATACAACTCTTCCCCACACCTGCAGGACATCAATTTGACTTCTGGGGAGAAGATGTGGATCTTCCAAAAGAAAAAAAGACAAGAAAAAAGTAAAGTAAAACTGTTCTGTGATTGAGAGCATCTTGCTGCTATTCTGGTTCTATTGCACAGTATTTTGGAAAATGCAGAAAGCACTGATTGGTGACATTTTCAGAAACTCAGAAGTCCAGGCTCAATAAAGAGGAAACCTTGCCCCATCCTAGGTTCATGAGCAGCCACAGCGGTCTACCACCATGGAGGGGATTTTGCCGTAGATGATCTGTTCCTTCCTGTTGAAGTAGAGCATGTTGATGGGGGACATCTTGGTGGGGGTGCAGCAGGGCCCAGCTGTTCCCCTGGGGTTGGCCTTGTTCACCAGGTGGGTGTGGGGGTACTTCTGCAGGTGCATGTATTCACACTCTCCGGAGCAGTAATTGGCCTTGTAGCGTTTGGGAGCAATAATCCAGTCCCAACCAAAGTCCTCAAAGTCCACAGTGAGAGGGTAGCGACAGCAGCGGGACTCAGGAGAGTGTTCATCACAGTCCAGGCCTGAGTCTCTCCGTAAACGCTTTGGACTGTCAGTAATTTTCACCTCCATAAATGGTTGCTGGGAAAACAAAGATATAACAGTAAATATCACTGACAAAATATCAGGTCCAAAGACTGTGTGTTATAAGCAAATTCATGGGTAGCTGAACAATAATGTGTGGAGTAAAATTAGAATTTCCCAAGATTTTTACACATAGACAGGCTCAAGTGGCATCTTGACTGTGATTTGCTACTGAGGTTTCATACTCTTATAATCTCCAAAGTGCACACTTCAGAGTTTTTTTTTTTTTTTTTTTTTTTTGCAGAGGATGGGTAGTATTGACATATACAGGAGTGCAAGAAAATGTCAAATATACTCTGAAAAAAAAATCATGCAAACCTTTAGACTGACCACTAAAAACTCAGTTATAATCTATTCTGATCTGATTCTGAATCAGATTGTTTCATAATCAAATGAAGAAACCAGTGGAGAGCTTTGGCTATTTTTGAAAAGTATGTTACTGCACCGAGCCCTCCAATCAAACACGCTTTTCATATGAGCTAATTATATCAAACAGAGGGACCATTATTTTCTAATATGCAGCAGTAAAGAACGAATGCACATGTTCCCCTGTACTTAACTCATGTATCTACTGGCACGAGCAAGTATCGTTTTTGGAGAGACATATTTTTTTACAATTTTACATTTGCTGTCTAAGAAAGACACCATCATCAGTTATCAGTGCTAGTAAGGCAATAAAACCAAAAGTGTAACTCACAAGTCCTTCCTCCCCAGATTCCACAGAAGTAACTGCCAGGTCGTTTCCTTTGGAGTCGAACGCATTAATCTCGATACCCCAGTTCGTCTCCGGTTGTCTCAGCCAAACTTGAAGTACCTGTTTCACATCTATGCTTTGCCAGGAGCTGGTCCCTGCATTCACTTCAATTTTAAGGGAGCGGATTCGCGTGTGGCTGTTGGCTTCATTTGCGGGTTTCAGGCGAGAGATTTGCAGGAATACAGTTGTCGCCTCATCAGCCGGTCGAAGATGAACCCAAAGCAGCGCTCTTACAATAGGATTAGACTGAATCTTCGGGCTGAAGGAGAAGTAGCAACAAGTCGGCTTCCCGTCGACCTGGACGACTGGTTTAGCTAATGAGAAGAAAAAGCGTGATAATAGAGAAGTCTCAACCCGACCAAAATAGGCATAGACTTTAGGTAGGTGACTGATGGTAAATGATCGTCTTGCAATTAAGTATGAAGTAGCCGAGAGTAGTACTTTCAACATATTACTTTTAATTTTGGGCGTATAGCAAACTCCCTCGATTTCATAATTGCTTGTTTCTGTATCTGGAGTAGCCTGATGGCTGAATCTCTTTTCATTGTATTATCAAATAGCCAGCTGCTGCTTGGTGTACCCCATTTAAGAGACAAACAAATTCATACGGTAATAATGACAAATATTCGAATGTCTAAAATCTGATTAAGTCTAATCACTGTTAACATTACTCTTTGCCAATAATATAAAAACGTCCTTAGGTCAGTCAACACCCTGCGGACCTGCAATGCAACTTGACAACTGATTAATGAGGAACACTATATATATATATATATATATATATATATATATATATATATATATATATATATATAGTTAAAATGATGACCGTAAACCCTCAGATAGAATTACTTATATTTCTTCTTCGGACAGCTTCCCAAGCAAGAACGGTGCACGAGGATGTTTTTCATATGCAGACTGGTGTAGATGAGTAGGACATAATCCCGGGTCTAGCAAAGACTGGATATAAATTTATACTCACGTTCTGTTGCCACGGTCATGATGGTTTCTGTTGTGGCATGGTCATCATCCTCTTCCATACTTTCCTCTGCTGGCCTGTTATCTTCTACACGGACATCGTACTGGTCAAGAAGTTGCTGCAGGGGGGGAGCTTTGGGAAGAAGTTGCTTGACCACGTCTCTGCTAATGTTGGGAGCCTGTTTAAGACGAAGTTTACTGAGAATTTGGGACTTAATTGCATGAAGTCTCATAAGCTTACTGTGCTGTCTGAACTCGCACGTCGAACACTGCTCACTATCTTCCACTGTCACAGAAGGCGCTGCAATATCACCGAGACCCGTGGGACCAAACGCAACAACGAAACCCAGGTAAATAAGACCCTGCGCGAGGTGCATGTTTCCGGTCTTTCTGTAGCGGTCTGTAAGTATTTCTGTGTGGGTACACTGCAGAGTTACGTGTGCTTCAAACCCTAAACCACTCTAGTAGGTGTCATACTGTAATTGACCTGGCTTTTTATACCGCAACTTTGCCTTCTCTTTAGTGTCGTCAAAATTCTATGATTGGCTGGGCAGGCAACAATGAATCAAGCGGTCATACATGATATCAATTTCTCTGCCAAATCTTAAAGTGGTACGGCTACGAAAGGATCTTTTGAGACAATTTAGCATTATAAATCATATAGGTTAACTTTTTAAATAGCCGACCTGCTCAGAATATTGGACTTACTTACTTAAATAAGTAAATTGTGCCAAATTCGTTGCCTGCCACATAGCAGCTGCCATTGGAAAATCAACGATGTCATTGTCCATTCTTCACACAAATCATTGCAGTTATATAGACATAGCGCAGTTATGATTTTTACATTCTGTTTGAATATAATTATTTTTCAATATATAATTCTGAACACACCTTTGCCCCTTCAGATTTCAAATTGCATTCTGAAATCTAGGAATATAAACTAGAATCTGCTTAGCACTATTAATAATAGGATTCTTCATTCTGCATCACACAGTTAGTTTAGAAAACATTTATGCAAAAACAACAAAAATGAAAATCGTGCCTACACACAGCCAATGACAGAAAAGGCAAACACAATCATTCGCACTTTCAAATGATTATGTAGAATAATTGCAGTAGGCATATCTGTGTCTTAACATTAAGGTATGACTTTTAGTAAGAGTCACTTATGCCATCTACTGATCAATGTAAATACGGCGCTATTTATCAACCGAGAAGCAAATTGAGGAGGGAGCTGAACGTCCTTACAGAAAATACATAATATAATCGAAATTTTCGTAAAGGTGTTATTACAAGTGTAGTAAGATATATTTCAGAGGGGAGATTAATTCAGATAATATTTTACTTAACCCAAAATGACAGTGCTAATTAATTTTGTTTGTTTTCGTAGATTCATTTGGAGAACAGCTCTGCCGTTGACTAAACATTGTCCATCAGCAGACTGTGAAGAATCAGTTAAGCACAAAGTGCGCGTAAGTTTCATTGGGTGCAGTGTGAGGTGTAAAGTAACTATTTATCTGCATATAAGCAGACTTACGAACTCTGCAGCAAAGGCAAACTCAATACAGAAGTTAAGAATAATTGCGACATTACACTTACAAGTCAAACCTCTTTATGAGACGATGCTATTGACATCAGAAGAAGCCTGACAATTTAATAACCATCATTGTCTTCTGTAACATGACCCATGTCCCTGACAGGCATATATATGTGCAACTTTTATTCTTTTTTATTCTGTTACTATACTGGGCCTTGCAAAATGGTTCTTCCCATACAAATAACTTCAAAATGACAAATTGTTGGTGAAGCAAATATCTATTGAAATTAGTTTATTATATATAAAGATAATGCTCTGTTAGTCCCACTGCGTGACTGCCTGTTGGAGGGAATATTTAATCTAACCATTTTTTTTATTGCAGTGAAATTAAATAAGAATTATCTCAGTATATCTTCACCAAACCCCTTGTAGCAAATATAAGAAGTAAACATAACTGTCAGTGTTAATACTGCAAATTACAGTATGTGGATGTGAACCAACACAACAAAAAATGCAGGAATTCATAAAATAGCAATTCTGTTAAAAGATATGGTAGTAGGCTAAGATGATGCTTACAATTTTGTCATTTTTTTACTTTCACTTTGACCCAACTTCCTGATTAAAACATAATTGTGACACATTAACGATATGATAGACTGAAACTAGCATTTTATGTGTTTAAATATGAACCAGAACTATTTAGCTCTTAGTAGTATTTAGCTCTATGAAAAGACCATGCGTGCGTACATATATGTGTGTGTGTGTGTGTGTGTACACACACACACGCACACGCACACGCACACGCACACACACACACACACACACACACACACACACACACACACACACACACACACACACACACACATTAAATGCACTCCATGGAACCCGAAAACCCTTTTTAATGTTTAATTTAAATATGCATATGAAGTGCTTCCCATTCCTTCAAACAAAAAGATGAATACAGACATGCTTCCATAATATAGTACAACGTTATCAAACTATGGCAAGCTTGCTAAGTTGATTGTAGTGAAAAGACCAGGGACTGAATCCTTCAGCAATAATACTGTTAACATGCCATGTCTATTAACATAGACATGACATGCTAAGGGATGGAAACATTAGGGACCTGGTTAGTGAGGCAAAGTGGTTACAGTACGACATGGAAGGCTTATGCCACAGTTTATTCATAAAAATGGCAGTGCCCTCTTGTGGTGTAGCTGCACACAGTATGGATGACTCACAACTGCTTTGCTCCCACATGTCTTTCCACCTCAGGGCCAGGTGCATATGAAAGTGCAGATGAACCTCATTGCATTTGATGCTATATCTGACATCTTCCAGTAATCCAACATGGGTAGAATTATTGGTCTTATCATGCTACAATAACATTTTCTTGTCATTACAAGAAATTAAGACTGTTCTTTTTAAATACAAATACACAGAGATCTATGGGCAAATTTAACGGATTATAAATTTAAATCCATACTTGATGATAAACTTTAGGAGACGCTTTTGAAAATTAATATGGAAATTGCTCCTTGGACTGCCTTGTGACGATCCAGTTTGTATTGAAATTAAATAATTAATTGACAATAATATAGATTAATAATTCCTGCAAATGTGTTTTGTGATCTGAACGACTTCAGTGGCATTTCAGTGAACCTAAAAAACCCCAAACATATTACATCCACAAGAGGGCACCCTTGTTTCAATTAAACTCACAACCAGCGATGGTGCGGTACACGTATATGTTACTATGTCCTATATTAGCATAGTTTCTCTCTGTACATTTAATACTGGTTACACATGTGCTGGGACAAAATTTTGCCTGTCTCTGAGGCAAAGCATCTTACTTACAAAAGTGACGGTTTTCCCAAAGAGCATCGTATAAAGGGGGAGCTTGCCAAATGCGAGACAATTTGAAGCCATTTGATAGCTTTGACTAAATATCATGTTTACCGGATTCCAAACGAAGCGGAGTCTAAATCTGCGTGGGATGACGCGTCTCTGAGTAAACACCGAGGAATACTTTTGACCAAACTTGGTGCTGAAAATTAAATTTCCCTGTTTTGGTGAGGATCTTAACACCAATAGGTTCATGTAAGTTGCACGCTGATTTTTGTTTTTTAAACATGTTCAATTTTTAAGAATGAAGGAGATGGCTTTACAAGGTTCCGCAGCCCACTGACATGTTTTGTATGCAGCTTGCCACAAACCAATCGGATTAGTGCGGGATTGACGTTTTCATCAAGAAACATGACACAAATTTTAAATATTTTTATTTTCATATATTCGAGAGGTCATCTCAGTAAAAATGATCATGCTTTTAACTTCTAGGTGTACCTTCAACGGTAGGTTATTGCCAGATTTCTTCATCACCTGGTGATGTACAAGATAAACGGAGGCATCTCCCATCAGCCCCTAAAACCTCATAATGATATTGCATGTAAGATAGGTCAACTGTGATCAAAGTATACATTGTTCTCTTATGATGAGTCTGCCACGATTCTTTTTCGGTTGACCTTGGAGTTTCTGGCGTCTTAAGGGTGGCTGGCATCTTTATCGTAGCTTTTACATTTACGCAGTTCATAGTTACAATTCCATTGCCGTGTCTGTAATTCAGTAAGATACACAGTCTACTCCGAACCTATATATATATCGGTTCGCTAACACTGGGTCGACTTGGCATATACAGAGAGTCATTATTTCTTAAAATATACATTTACTACATTTTAAATGTAGGCCTACGTCAGTCTGATTTAAGCTCGCTCGGCTTTACAAGGTGTCGGATCGCATTTGCAATTACTAAATGAAACTGATTGCAGTAGACCTTCACATTAACTGCCTTGGGCGGGGTTTTTATGATGCAGAAACACAGCCCAAGTCTAAGCACCTGAACAGGGGCGACAGGCTTTCGCAGTGTCACCGTAAGTGTTCGAATCACGTTATCTACCTCTTTCCAAGTGTCATGGATTTAACTTGAAGACTATCGAACTCGATGTTTAACAGGTAATCGATTTCACTGGTTTTGCACGACTGAAAATTCGAACATTTAGGTTTTTTCGCTTGGTTATACAGTTCAGTAACAAATAATTTGATTTATGAAACATTGTTTTGTTGAACATTTAATTTCTGCATAGAACTTTAATATCTCATTAAAACAGGTACACAGTTGAGTGTTCTACATCGGCTAAGTAAACTCTGCGCTGTTAAGAGAGCAGGAGGATAAATTTCACTGAGTGTGTGTGTGTGTGTGTAAATAGATATATATATATATATATATATATATATATATATATATATATATATATATATATATATATATATATATACACACACACAAACACACTCAAAGCTTTTTTATATGAAAAAGCTTTTGTGACATTACTCGTTTAGACTATTGCTCTTTTATGTCTCTCTGATGACTGTGACCTACCATGTAGAGATACCTCTATGATCTTGTAGAGGTAGCATTTCTCATTTCAGCTGTTTGCACCAACACTGTGGTTGTGTGTAGTTGACTGTACAGGTAACAAAGTATGTGACTCAGATACCACAGTGATGCCAACAGCTATTTCACCTTGTAGCCTGACCATGTCTAACAGATTAAACTGTTTAGGACTGGTCCTGGTTAGTGTTTGGGTGGAACACTAGAAAGAAAACTAGCTTGCCATTGACCTTCCTTGCTAAGTAACAGAAATATCATATGGTGGGACGGCATAAGTGTAAGCATTAACTAAGAGAGAAACAGAGAATTTGGTAAAAGTGGTTTTGTTGGACATGTGTCTTTGCATGCAACCTACAACTAGATACATCAGTATAAAGAAAACAATTATAATATACAATCCTGCACAAACATTTGGACAATTAGAGCAACATCTGAAATAATTTGAGAAAATTGTCTTCTTTTTTTTTATCTGACTCCTACTTCTAGTAACAGCCTGATCTGGCCTCTGATCCAGTCCGTGCTGATGAGTACATCTGACATGCCCTGTAATCCGGTAACAAGGGAAAAAAGATGCAAAGTCACTGTGAAAATCTCAGGCCCCTCATCTGTAGCCTGTGACATGTGGTATTTTTAGACTGGCTGTTGTGGAAAACAAGAACAATGCACTGAAATCCTCTCCCTCCTGTTCCTCCCTCTGCAGCACCAGTGAGGGATGTCTGTGAGAGGGATCTGGAGCGTTGCTGTCTGTCTGGACCATTCTGACCATTCTGAAACTGCCAGAGCTTAGCAGAAGATGGCCTTCTAGCTACTGCTCCCAGGTTCCCCTGGAAAAAAAAAACACTCACACAAACCAAAGGGAGCTCATTCCCCTTTCCTTTAAAAACCCTCTGCCTTCAAACCAATGCTACATTATTTATAGCATGGGATGCATCAAATCTAAGCACAGCGATCTGCCTCAGAATGTCAAGTCAGGGGAAAAGGCAGACGGGGTGCAAGGTAAGCACACTGACGAAAAAGCAGCTCTTGTTAACTCGGAGGCTGGGCTGGGTCAGGACTCCCCAAAAATTGATCCTCTTCTGTTGGACTATGCCCAGCGACTATCAGAGGAGATCGTGGCGCGGGCAGTGCAGCAGTGGGCCGAAGTGGATAGCCGCTATAGTGACATTCCCTACATTGAGTGTGATCTGCCCTAAAGCCCAGTCAAATGAATTGCATCCAGGAGTCTCTCCACACCCACCCCCTCTTTCTCCTCTCTCCACAGTGTGTCTGAGAGCTGTCCCCAAGGAGAGGAGTAGGGGAAGTGGAAATCTTTAACTCCCCATTAGCTGTCTTGTCTGGAACAATGACAGTGTGATGGGTGGAGAAACTCAGTCAGACACATAATACACCCTACAATGTCTGCCTGGAAGACAATGCATAGGGCATGGGGTTGTGGGATGTTCCTTTGACTGCATTTAGATATTGCAGCATCACACTGCTAATCCATTCTTAGATTTACTCTGTTTCTATTTACATTTGACCATTCTGTTTTATGGTTGCAGTCCGGATGACTGGATAATTTACAGAGTTATGTCCCATCACATTGCATATGATTGGCTGCTTCTACTACTTCAAATTAGACATTCATTGCAGGGGAAGCTTACAAGGAATAATCATGTTTTAAATGGAAGAGAAATTTAGCATATATACAAAAAAACATGTAAACCATTCACAAATTAGATTGCTAATTGCCACTTCTGCTTCAGGATGGGTCTTACTGGATGTTCACACATGCCAACATTATGGAGCAGAAATAGCACAGAAACAGCTTAGACATCAATAATATTACACAGCTCTATTGTTTAATAATACGACAAGAAGAAGGTGAGTTGAGGGGCAGCTTAGGTTTCTCTTGGGGTGGTGGGAGAAAGGGAAAGAATGGCATTGCGGTTATTGAAAATCAGCCTTCTCCTCAGCCAGTATTCTAGTTATCAGAATTCAGACCCTGACAGAGATGTTATTAATAAGCTCCTTGTGCCTCCATTATCAACTGATAAGGTACTATTCAGGACTGCTGTAGGGCCCCTTCACCAATACTCACATAACAGCCAAGATATTCAAAAAACAAAGTATAGGGCATCTGTAAAGTGTGGATCAATGAAGGATTTCAGTAAAATCAGTAGTTGCAAGGAAACCACAGCTCCCTTAATAGATAACAAAAGCACAGTAGCAGTTGACGAAGATGCTTTATACAACAGCAGTGAGTTCCCTCATTTGGTACAGTGTATAACCCAGGGGTCAGTCAGGGTGCCTGGACACTGCAATTATGCAGAAATGAAGAGCTACGCAGTTAAACCCAGTGTCTGTAATGACCAGCCCAAAAATAGGAAGGTGACAGCCATACTTCCTATCTAAACATTCAAGATGATGGATCCTACTTTTGTATTGTTCATAAAGTTAGACAGGGTACAGTGTGCAGGATACAAAACAGGACATAGCCATTGATATTTATAAATATTAAAGTTATTAAATTTAGAATGACAGTTTCAGTTGAAATTCTAAGATGCCTTTATGCACAAACAGTATAGATGTATATTGCTAAGGCAGTTTTGTACACATACTGTTCAACTGACAATTCATTCCAACAAAAGAGACAAAATAACATTCCATAAGCCTTATTGAGCAAATGTCAAACAGGCTATCAGCAAAAATAACACCATATAAACAAATGATAAAAACTTTATTTGAACCAAAACAAATCTGGCTTAATGAAAAAGTTTCTCAAAACCTTTGGAGGGTAAAGAAATATGGAAATGCACAATTTAAATTCATGCACTCGATTTCATTTGTGCACTTATTTAACTGATTAATAACAGTTCAGTGTAGGATGGGTGGTTAAGAAGAAAAAAATGTGCACCATACCAGAAGCCTATAATGTATCAAAATGTGCTTTATAAAATGTTGTTCTTATGGTGATCACTTCATACAGCCCTAAGCTATTTATCAAAAATCCTCGCAATGATGCTGATGTCACTACAAAGTATGTTACAGGGATGCTTTGGGAATAAAAAAAGGAAAAAGCATCTTCTTCTCATAGTGCTATCTTCAGACCTCTCTCATGATTAACTGTGCGACAATATTTGAAGACTGCAATTTATACATTTTGAGTCTTGGAAGGAAAAAAAATATAGTTTTGTACAAAATGTCTTTGGAGATTATTTTTAATCTCTTGTCATATTATTTAGCAGTGTATAATCTGTGTTAGACTGAGTCTCCTCAACGTGCTGCCAATTCATGCAAAATAAAAGCATTTTCCCTTTAGCCTTCATATGAATTCCAGTTTCTTCCATTCCTGGCCAACAGGACATTCCTCAGGTGCTTCAAGGCAGGTGGTTACTCCAGTGACATTTTGTGGTTTTCTTCATGTTTTACATTTTAAATACATTTTAGTTGGTGGTCTTAAGGGTTATGAGTACAGAAAAAACTCAACTAACTAAATTCATGGATGATAACATATAACAGATCAGTTTGCTGAAATGTTTCAATCTTAAGCCCCATTTTACCTTAAAGTTGAGCCTATGTACCCATACGCACAGTCACTTATTACAGTCGATTAGTACAAGTGCATGGAACAAAGGGAGAGCACACAGAAAATTGGGGTGCATTCAGGTCATTTAACTGCAGTGCATCAGAACCATTTTGCTCTGGAACAGGAAAAATAATAAGGAATTGAAACAATCTAACATCCTTCAGGGACAATTCTCATTTGTGTGTCAGTGTGGCAACTGGCATCTTTTGACAGCAAGCAAACATTAAGTTCTCAATAGAATATCCTGATGTACAAATTTGTGGTTCAAAAAGACAAATGCAAGCTATACAGGTTTATCTGTATAAGTGCAAGGGCATTTGTATGCAAGCTGCATGAGGACTGAGGACTCTCTTCCTCTCTGCATTATTCCTTGTCATATAACACTTTAGTGGATTACCCACTTCCCTACCCCGTCACCCTGTGTTCGCTGTGAAAGGTAAACCCCAGACCCAGCCACTGTGTTGTTATTGCAATCACAATAACAGTTTCTGCGCTGCCAGACCAGGAGTAATCCATTCACCCTTTATTTGGAGATCAATCAACAAGTTTAAAGAAGGGAGCTTCCCCACAGATGTCCTGTTGATTGTGGAACACAAGCAGGTTTATAGACATCACAACTGTTGTACAAATCAGGCAGAAATTAAAAACAAAACTGCAAAGTTGTCAAGTATTGCATGATGCAGTCTCAAAATCCCCTGCATGACATTTCAGTGTTTTAAAAACAGGACACACAACAACTGAACAGAAATGCTGAATGAGGCTCCCTGATACCCTAATCGGACAGCTTTTATAGGGAGGTGTAATCTCATAAAGTAGACAGGGTTGATGAAGTAGACGGGTTTACAATATACTGCTATACCACTTTAGTGATCTGAGAGAAGAAACTATGAGAGCTATCACAGAACTATACAGTAAGAAGAATGTTTCAACCCCCTACACTCACAGCTAAAGAAAGCAAAGCATACACCCTTTCCCAGGGTAATCTAAAGTTCAGGGTGACACTCCTCAAGAGAGGAGAAAGAAAAACCGGATGTTGAGATAAATTAATTGTTTTTCTTAACAAATAGTTCTCAATGAAAGAGAAATCTCATTACTAGATTCTGGAAATTTATCAACTCTTTTTCCAAGTGCTCCTGGTCAACATTTGACATTACTGAAACAAAGAGAATCTGAGTTTTCAGGAAAGATTCCATGCTGTATTGAAATGTTGATTTATTATTGCAATGTTTACTGGCCTGCACCCTGCTCAATGATCCAAAACATTTCCAGCTGAGTTTCAAGTTAAAAAAAATACCTACCTATGCTCATCTCAAACTTTCAGCCAGAAGATTGTACATAAAAACTGAATATAAAAATAATGATAATAACTATTCATATGAAAGCTATGTAAAAGCATACATAGAGTAGTAGTCTGGGCTATGTCATTAGCTATTGATGCTAATCTATAGCACTAGATTGGACTCGCTGTGCTGAAAGCAGACATAAGTGGGTCAGGTTTTATTGGGTTACTGCTGTTCCCTCCTAGTCACTTGTCAGGTGCGTACACATCTGCTGGTTGTAACTGGTGAGAGGCTGGCCTCTCCAATCTGCACTAGTTTATCTACAGCTAACTGTGTGACTTGTAATGTGGAAAAGAAACAGCTGTGGTGCTCCCTATGTGTGTAATCGAGTGATGATGCAGTCACAAACAATAAATAAGGCACTCTCTGAAATTGTGAGGGGGTGAGGGGTGAAGGTTTTTTCAAAACGAAGGAGGCAACCACCCTCAAATAGAGAACAACTGAGTATCATACTGACCTCATGGATGTATGACCTGTGGATGTGCTCATACAGTTTTCTTATCTACTAGATATTCTAAATAACATCAGCTCTCACACCTAGCAAATCAAACAACAGACTGATCCTTAGACAAACATGAACCTTGGGAGCAATAACTGATTAAACTGATGAAACCAAGAACATGGCTAAGTTCCAGGCATGCACCTGTTCGGGATCCTGACCTCTGTACGCACACGTCACAGGCAGTTTGCAAAAAGGCTGTGATGAAAGCAACATATCAACCATCCTTTCCACTGGTTCCTGTTTTTTACTAAATGTTTTTTTTTTTTTTTTGAATCAAGCTGATTTTATGTATTCATTTATATCTTTGAAAGAATCAATTCAAGACAGACCCAGAATGCAATCTGTCTTCTCATTTCGAAGACATTAAAACAGCCTTTCAATAAAACTCAAGTACAACGGATTGGAATTACTGGTTGTTTTCTCGTCCTCTAACCATAAGAACAGACTCAGCAGGTTAGGAGATAGGGTCAATACTTTATCTGTGATAATATTAGCCAAATAGATGTTTCCTAAAAGAAAATTTCCACTAATTTCAGAGGAAATGCACAATATATTCAGGATGAACATTTTCTCTTTGGGGTGGGCACTAATGGCCAGCTTCAAATGAGAATAAAATTACATTTTCAGATGCCTGCCAAAGAATCACAGCCTTAATTATAAGCCTGGACAGGCTGAATGGCCTGTTCTCATGATCAAATCTTATTTTCTTGTGCAAATTATTAAAAATGGACCACAGGACAGAGTCTTGTGTTTTGTGTTAAGATAAAATAATAAAAAAAAAAACACACCATCATGGATCATGATTTCATCTGTCTTATATTGTACCACACTTACACTAGTCCTCTGTGAATCTCCTCTCAGATCTGAGAATGCTGATCTGGATGATCATCTGTTCATCCACTCAGAGTAAAACTAAATGTCTGAGCAAGATTGTATATACAACAGCTGTCTGAACCTGAAAATTCAAAAAACATGTATTTTTGCCAGAAAAAGTTGTTTTGATAAAGACTAATTAGTGTTTTGATTACCCATTTGTGGCTATTCATAAATTCATTTGAATAATAATCTGTTACCAGTTTGTCCAGTCCAACAGAGAGACCATAAATCTATTACATAAACAACATCCATCCTCCAGAAAGAAACATACTTACCACACTGGAAGGAATTATTTTTACAGCACCCAGAGCAGAAAACTGCTATATGGTATTAACTTCAAAGTAGTATTCAATGAATAGGTATAAGAAACCTTACTACTTCAGAATGACAAGCACAACACATAAGGGCTCTTCACAGCCAGGGCTGGGACAAATCTATCAATACGAAACAATGTCTGTCCAAGACAGCAGAAGTTATAATTCCTATAAATTACTTCTATGAGTTATGTATCCTTATGAAATGCTGTGAAGAATATTTGCACAGTTGACTTATACTTTATGTAAATAGTTAAGATTTTAGAGAACCTACACACTTGATAATGATAAATGGATGAAGAGTAAACTGAGGTTTCTTGCAAAAATATATTACTCAATTTATTCTCATAATTCTCAAGTGCAAATCAGCAAGAGTTTAAAAGGAATTAACATTGTAATCATTGACAAACCATTATTGGTGACACTGGCAGCTGGTATTGAATTTCTACAAATAATGTCATGGATGTGATATATGGAATTTGAGCGTCCAATGACAATAATCTGAGCAATATATCTTTATAAGATGCCTCTTCTATTTCATATATTCTTTAAAATCCATTTTTGTAACAGTATGTGTTACAAAATTCCCATTGGTGATCCTGTTGGTATCCTTAAAATTTTAATAAGATGTCCACACAGGTATGAGCATTGAAAATAAACCTGATGCATTATTCATTTTTTATTATTATTATTGAATGTCAATAACAAGCCTGGCAAGTGACAATTTCTATACTTTGTGCATCATGACTCAGAGCAACCTGCTCCCACTGAAACTCTCACACAAAGAATTGAGGAAATACCACAGAGATAACCTGGAGTGAACTTCAAAAAATGCATTGCAGTGGAAATGCACTTACATGTTTAGAATGGACACTGTGTATACTGCATTAACCAACATTTTTCACTTTTACAATCAAGAATAATCAATATAAAAACACCTCTAATTTTTCTAAATGTTGATATAGTGAAGCAGAAAATGGCAATATGTAATTTGCTTCAACCCCTTTTAACCACTGTAATGTCTTATGTGTAAGGCAGGAAGTTTTGGTTTAGTTTTTTCATATTCACCTTCTCCAAATGCTTCCTAGATTGACAGGGATAATATGAATTCTTAGGAAAAGAATCTCATTGAAGTAAGCATATCTAGATTTGAAGGTGGTATCACCTGGAGGATTGTTTCTTGGACATGAGCATACTCAGAACTTGAGGATGGTCTCTCAGCAGTGAGCATGCTCGTGTGTGAAGAGCATCTCGGCAGTGAGTACGCTCAGAGTTTGAGGGTGTTCCATCCGCAGTGAGCATTCTCAGAATTTGAGATCCCGCTCTCCCAGGGGCTTGAAACAGCCATCCAAGAATGACTCAGTCACTCCCTCCAGTGTGGATGGGGTCCACTTGGGACTCTGGTCCTTGTCAATGAGGACTGCAAAGACCCAAGCATATAAACAATATACACATAGACTTCACACCTGTGCAGTATTATATTATATCGTATTATTAAGTGACCATACTATACACTCATTCATTCAGAGCTACATATCTGGATCCCTCCAGGATGAGAAGCTTCATACACATACACCAGTAGGCTGTGAAGATGTGTGTATGTCATAAAGTGGGGGTAAATTGTGATATATAATGATGAAATGAGGTACAGTACAAATTAATTGTAAGCTTTACTGGAAGTCTTTCAAGATTGACATAATTACTGTACATTGTGATTTTAATGTATGAGAATTGTGAATTTCTACAATTAAAGTGTATCTGAAATCAAGTACCTACTGGAGAATACTTTGAAAAGCAAGCTGTTTCACTGGCTTGTATTCAAAGGCTATGCTATCCTGCGTCAACCTTTTTTGTTGACACCCAGCATATGTGAAATGTACTCAGTGAGCTGCAAGCCTTACCTGCCCTCACACCCTCATAGAAGTCCTGACCTCTCTGCAAGGCACAAAAAAAAACAAACAAACACAACACAACACATTACATTACATGCATACCTGCACTAAACTAATAACACCAGTACATGGACAAAAGCAAAGTGGGCTAATGCAATTAAAGCAAGTGTAACTGGTAAATTGCATTGACCTTAAATGAAAATCTCATTAAATGTAGCTGTGAAAACAAACAAAGAGGGAAAATCTCAGTGAAATGTGAGTCCTACCATGCACGCCTGACTGAGCCTATACTCCATGATGAGCACGTCCTGTAAACTCATGCCAGCTCCTGCCCACAGCTGTCTGAATGTTAACTTCAATGATGTGGGAGACATCTTGGAAAGTGTCTGTGGAATTGAGTCGCATCACACATAACACTCAAAACTCAACACGAACACAATATAAAACATACTGTTTCATCAGTACTCCTGGTTAGTCTGACTCTCTAGAAATTAAAGCATTTATTTTTGACTGTGCTTTTGCCCTGTAACTGTATGTAGCAATCTAACCTATAAAACCTAAGTGGATTTATCAGTTTAGTACTCTGGGATACCATGATGAGATGTTATCTATGTAACTGACTGATGGCCTACAACACACTAAAATATCTGCCAGTTTTAAGGTACAGGAATGACCTTTTTTTAAAGCATGTTTTCAGGAAATATACAGCACTGAGCAATTATGTTTTTCCTTAAGCTCTTCACTTTCTCTTTTAGCCATCTTGAAATATTCATCCAACATATTTCATTCAACTGGAGTTTTTTTGCACCCTGTTTTGTTAGCCTTCTTCAAGAGCACCAATATTTCTGAAGTTGACAATATTTTGACTGAAGTTGAGCCGTCAGTCTACAAATTACTATTTTTTAGCAAATCAAATTAAAAATATTTCAAATGTTGAATAAATGAGTTTTCACAAATGTTATTTTTGTTTGGTATTCAGAGTGCCTGATGTTAAACAAGGGCATAAATTCCTAAAACCACTGGATTCAGACAGTTGTTATCTTTATTAAATTCTCACTTGCCAAACATTAGTGGCCTTTGTACTTACAGTAATACCAACTGATTTTACATTTCTTGGCCTTTCCCTTACCTCCAACTGCTTTTGTGCAAATGCAGACCCATCCTGCTTCAGATTCTCACATATTTCCTCAATGCTGTTAGCTTCAAACAACCTGAAGTACAGGTAAAGGGATTCATGGCATAGTACATGTCTACATACCACATATCAATACAGATGAATACAGATACCAACAACTCACAGCTTTGGTCCAGTTACAGGTTATGAAAGCAAGTAATAGTACTGTGTTAGTAATTTCAGAATTAGTGGTAAAACACTTAAATATCCTTTTAAAATATGTTTCAAATGACAGCGAGAGGGAAAGAATTCATCACTGTTTACATTTTCAATATTTTTTTAACATGTTGGGTACTAAAATTATGCACACCTTTGCAATACAGTCATTAATTTATAATGGACATTTCTTAAAGGGATGGCAGTGTTATTCAGCTTGTTTTTGAAAATGATCATTCCCTAACCTGCTGCTGCAGTGATCAGAATACAAGATTGATTTCACCTTCAGCAGTAGCCAGAGCTTCTGACACATACAGTACCCATTGCTGAGGCAGCCATGCCAAAGACTCTCTCACTCAGTGCTGATATTAATCACACAACTGCCTAAAAGATGGAGGCAATACTCCAAGGAACCCAATAAACACAGACAACTTAACACATGTTTACTGCACAAGTGCTGGGGGCACTAGGCATACGCCATTTCAAATTTGCTGCAAAGCTTGCTTCAGAGGGTTGAATAAACACGGACCTCCCAGAGCCTGGCTGCCTATTATCAGTGCTGCCATGGACCTCTCAAATGTTAATCTGCATTCAGAGCAGCTTCAGTGAGATGGAGGAGGTCTGATAGCTTTCACTGAGGTGAAATGTATGAATGGGTTATACTAAGCTTCAGTCAAGCTCAGTCACAAACAGGCATTTTACACTACCATCAGTAAAGAACAAACAAACTGGCAAGTAGCTTACAGACTGTGAAATGCTTTCTCTGTGGGACTCTCTAACAAACTGCATTCTGTAACAAATGTAGTGCTCCAACAGAATTGCACAGGACATTCAAAACTAAATCGGACTCAGTATGCTAAGTTATAATTGTAATTGCGTATGGGTATTTTGGTCTTCCAGGGTAATAGATGATGCTAGCTCATGGTAGTAAATCAATTCCCAAGTGTGGAGACAGTTTGCGTCACTTGCTACCCTCGTGATGATTCCGTCTGCAGAGGAAGCCAGTACACTCTGTGGTTTTACAAGCAGCAAATGTCCACAAGTATGTCCATTAGTCAAAGTGAACACAGGTGTGTATTTATAAAAAATAACCATTGGAGAGGCCCTTTCTGTAAACCACTCTGGGACTTGGAGAGACTCCAGATTCTTCCTTGGTGTGAGAGGGTTTTCAGGTCAACCTACACCTGAGAGACTAAGAGGGCTTCAAAGCCAAAATGGACAGTATCTGGGTAAAACTAAATCATTTCAACCCCCCTCGCCCCTGTCTCATTTTACTGATTAGCTGGTCTCCACCTCATTGTCTATGAAAGTGAAAGTGAGTTTTAAACCAGGGGGAACAATTACCTGTCAAGGACAGAACATGTTTAATTATTTCCAATTTTGAATAAAATATTTACATTTCAAGCTTATTACGAGTTAGCCATATTGCTCAAAGTTTAAAAAGATTATGAAAAGAGATACAGAAAAAAAACAGTCAGGGTATAATTATAGAGATCTGAGCTCTACTGAAGGGAAGCAGGGAATGGAGGCTGAGTGGGAGGATTACCTATTGATGGCGTCCATATGCTGCTCCAGAATGAAAGGCTTGTCGCTTTCCACACTGCTCTGTGGAGAGAAAAGACGACCCCCCCTCCCGAGTTTAGGATTCCCACATTGCAAAACTAGTCCGGGTACAGATGCAAACAAAAGCGTCAAGCCTTTTCAGTGACACACATTCAGCCACAACAGAGCACTCTTTATCAACTAGAACTAATGCTATATCTCACCAAGGGTGGCGCTCAAACTTACCCTCTCCCTATCACCACCAAGAGAAGTGCTGGAACATCTTGGCTTCTTTCAGATGGTTTAAATACTAGCTCTGACTGAGGGATGAGATCCCTGGGAGGCTCCGCAAAGTCATCCAACCAAAGATTTTAGCCTCATATTTGCTTTTCTATAGGCCATTGAACTGACTTACAGAGACAGCTACCCCCCAGAAAGAATTAGGAGTGACATTAGCACTAATACTGCACTCCACAAAATTAAAAGACACAGATGGCTCCTGTTCAATCTGCACCAAAACAACATTTCATACAATGAAAGGGGGTTACGGAAGCCTAGCCTACAATTAACAATAAACAAAGCCTTGCAAAGTGCAGGAACAGTAATACAAATATATCATGTTGCAATCTGGTCTGAATGATACATACAACAAGGAGCAAGGAGCATGACAATGATTGCTGCTTTAAGATGTTAATATGTAACCAGGGAAAGTTTAGGAGGACATGCATTTCGTGCCAATGTGGTAGACAACTGAGTCACTGATTATTCCCACAGACATGTCTGCAGGACTCAACTTCAGAAAGTGTGAATGCTGGTAGAGCTGTATAGGCCCAACGACAAATATAGGTAAGTGGTAATAAAACTAGGAGGCCCTCTGCATTATGGTGTATCCATGCTCAAAACAGGGGACTGATGAAGGAGAGGGGGAAAAATTTTGCCTCAACAAAACCAACAGAGCAAACTGAAATATAGAAAGAGAGAAGGGCATATTAAATAGCTGACTAAAATCTATAAATAATACATATCTATAAATAAATAAATAAAAAGTTGGCCTGCTGCTAGCTCATACCATGAAAACATGTTAAATGGTTAAGAGACTGTGAAAAGCATTCTTTTTAAACACTCAACTGAATATGCTACCTCTTATAACTTGAAACCCACAAATACAAGTATCCAGTGTGATAACTTCACAACGAGCATAATTCAGATTAAATACTAAAATGAGCCGACCATCGATGCGTTGGCTTGGCAGTGCACATGTTACAGCTCAGTAACATGTCATGTTTTAGCAACAACGTCAATAAACATTTTTAACTTTACATATAATTTGGATAGTTTGAATATATTTTGAGTAGCTAGCAATGATCATAGCCAATGTTAGCAAACCCCAGTCACTCTCAGACATCAGCAACAAGATATTGGAGGATAGTTTACTGGAAACCTAACTCCATTTTTGATTCAAACAATCTTACATTATCTGAAAATATGAACGATAGGCTCAAAGCTGAAATTTAATAGGCTAAATGAAACCGAACACCATGTGCACGGAGCTTTCCCCCATTAGTTACGCACTGTTGCTGTTGAATACCAAATGTGGGTCGAGCTGTCTGTTTTCTAGTGCAAATGATATGGCCACAACCAGCCCCCAGGAACAACATACACTTTTCCAATACGACATCCATAAGAAATATGGACATTGGGATTTTCACCTCTCTTTCACGTGCTCTGCTGTCCATTGAGATTGACAGTGCCCCTTTCAATAGTACCAGAAAACTATTGCTCACAACATTTGATTTTTAAAAACAGTTTCCCCAATCTTGAAACACATACAATGTCCCAGAATTTACACACTGACAGTGATTTACTGTATGTTGCAATAATTGTTGCAATAATTTATTTTCTGAGTGAACTGCAACAAAGCTGTCCAGTTTCAATGAGTGTGTGTCCTTTTATTTCACAAATGTTCAGATCCTGCTTCACTCATAAAGTTTTTATGTCCAATATCTATTTGTGAAGGTGAGGGCTTGGCAATAAATATCCTATTTGATGTCAAGTGCTACTGGAAAGGTTTGAACATCAATGATATTGAGCAATACTTTTCTAAACAAAAAATAAAATAATTACTTCGTACACTTGATGAAATTTCTATCACTGTGGAGAAAACCACAAGAACCTGATGTCAGTTTTAAATGTTACTGCCGCACATTGCAATTGCATGTACCTTCCAAACATTAAATGTAATGGTAAACAGTGGCTGTATAACATTTTCGGTTATTATAATATCAAACTGATGCTGTAAAATAAGCTACCTGTTTCTCATAGAATTTTAACAAGCCAGCAACATCTTCAATTGAGGGAGTCTTCAGGTCCACCAGGTCCTTCTCCAAGGCAGTGATCTGTTGACAGGGAGCAGAATGGAGTGATTTCATTATGGTGTGAATTCACAATCGGAAACTGCTAACCTCATATAAGATCACACAGATGTCACAGTACAAGCATTTTGCTTTTCCTCTTTCCCTAAGTGGACATATAAAAACTTTAATTTATTAAAGCTACCTTCTTGAGCAAAGAGCTGGAAGTAAAATATTTCCAGAATGGCTTATTTTACTTTGATACATGTTTAAAGAATTAACCCAGTTATTCTCAAATCAGTTTATTTCACTTGTAAATGATCTCTGAATAACAACAATATAGCATTGTTTATGTTAGTATTCAAAGTCATCAATAAATATTTAAAAACAGCTTTATTTAAAAGCCACTCATTGACAGACAGTCCCTTAAGTCCTACTTGCATGATTGCATGCTTACAAAGCCTGTGTATTATACCAATAAAGCAATAAACAAGCCAGCTGACAATTACATGTTTCAAGGAGCCTGCCTAAGATGGTGCAGCCTAAAGACTAGAACCAATATAGTGGTGCAGTATAATGATTCTACAGAAAATTAACACACAAAATTACTTGCTGGTTAAATAATGATATTATATGATATTATAAATGACAATATTATTTGCAATATTGCGAACAATATTACTGGACAGCTGGTGTCTTTCCAGGTTGATGGGCTTAAGATCACTAAACAACTTCTTTGACAACAACCTGGTAGCTATGTTGCACCTTAACTTTGTAAAGTGCACATTTTAGGAAGGAACATACCGTATTTAAAATGGGAACAAATTTAGTCAGTAATCTATCAAAACATGTACTGTGAAAGTCCAGAGCAAACCATCAAAACTGAAAACCCAACTGAACTTAAGCTAGTGCACTTCAAATCATGATAGCACTGGTCCCATTTCCCAAAGTTCTGAGCATTAATTTCATATGTAATTGCACAGAACATATGCAAACAGTGAAGGAGTGGCCCTTCCCTAAAGTTTTTCCATTGATTAATTGTACCCAATAAAGAAATTGGCAGCACCTGACTGAGTGAAGTCAGGTGTCATTGGTAGTGAAGCCTCTAAAAGTGGCAGTAGGAGAATAGAAAGAGAGATGGAAGGACTGCTACTTGTATGTGCTTGTTTTTTAAAATAAATGATTGATTTTACCAAGTTGATTTTACTTAGTTGTTTTTTAAGCCTTTTACACAAACAAAGAAAACTCTGGAGTGTATTCCCTTCCTTTATTCATTGGTGATAACCAATTGACACAGAGGACACAAAGAAGTGCAATGACAACTTCCTCTGGCTTTATGAGACATGCAAGACCTGTCTTTTTCCCAGATTCTGTATTCTATCAAAACTGTCTGTCTTGTGTTGTGCAGACAAGAAAGGCAGTGGAGGGAGAGCTCATTTACTGTTGATTTACAGGGAAGTCTGGAGAAGGCTGATTAGGATGAAACTGCTGGCGACAAACCTGCAGAGCTCCAATGCTCTAGGTAGGTTAGACCTTCAGGAACAGGTCACGATCAATAGCTCAAGAGAGAATATGCAAATCTATAGTAACTGCTTCAACCTAACACAGTGGTGTTTCACTGTTGAGAAAATGTTGGGAGAGGGCTACATGCAGGCACGGAGGTGTATTTCATTATCGCTTCTTATAATGGGTAGTGCTAAGTGTGATGCAGTGGAATACTAGCATGCTCTCTTTCCAGGGTTCCCAAGCTTAATTTTCAACACAAGCAGTATTTTTGATACCGCAAACTAGATTGAGAGGCTCACCCTTTTGCCAAATCAGTAGGCTTAGCACTGAGCCAGCTTCCTGCCAGGCCACTGCCCTCATGTACACAATGTCATCACTGTGGTGTGGGGATCAGAGGCAGAGCACTGTGCCAAAATGGGTCCAGATTCTGCTGACAGCATCCCATTGGCTGGCCCACATTGCACTGAGTCAGCATTTGTCTTTCCATAGCTGCTGCTCTCTCCCCAGGCCCTTATGTGACTGATGTTTACCTTCTGAGAATCCACAAAGTGACTGGCCACGCCTGCCCTCTGCACATCCCGGCCTTTTAGCCGGAAGCCTGTCAATGCAAGGAAAAGTCCAAGTTTGCCCTGTAGCCTAGGCAGGAAGTGGCCACCTCCGACGTCCGGGAACAGGCCTGCAGAAGCAAAGAAGAAACATGGGTGAGAGTACCATCCTTTACCAGGAGACCATGTACAGAGAAATAGTTATACATAATTCTAGGGCACCCTGGGGTGAAAACTGAAAAAACTATATCCCCTTGTTCATAAATGAATTTTTAGATTTTCTTAAGACTCTAATAAAATATCTGTTAAGTTATTACTTCAATTTTATGTTCATATTGTACTTAATAATTGATAAATGATATGATGACTTAAAAAATCTCCTGGTAAAAGTGAATTAGATAACAAATGTAGCACAGCCATTGGTAGGTATTGGAAGAAGTCAAAACTTGATTGCTGTCTTCTGCCAATGGGTGGTAATTTTAGGTCCACTAGTGGAAGTACATTGTTTTATAATGTAGTACAAAATCTCTTATTAAAAAATTGCACTAACTGAAAATAGTGCAGTGCCTACTTCTCCCTCATTCAGTGTCTGGAATATGAGAGCATAAACCTTGCAGAGATCTTTGAGAAATCATGGTTTCGAACACTGTGATGAGTGAAATTTGAGAGTACTTTATTGATTTCATCTTTCAGAGGTCTTGTGCAAGTCTTCCTGTGCACTGTAGAAGGACAATGGGCCAAAACTCAGTGAAAGCAAAGTCTACAGTGTTATTTTATTTCACTGTTTGCTTTCACCTCAAGTACTCTAAAATATAAAGGTACATGAGAAGCTTTTTAAGTCATCTCTTAAAACATGAATCATTTACCTCATTTTGAATCAGGCATTACAATAAACTAAGTGACTTAAAACCATTTTTTTAAAACACAAAATTAGCTTTGCAAGTGAAGACAGACCTGAGTATATAACATTATAACCAAACCTTTCATGACCCCAAAGCAAAAGTGAATTTCAATATACTAATGCAGGTGAAAACCATGCAAGTGAAAGGATATTCAGCTGCAATTTGCCTGTCATGCCTCTATCAACCACAGTTCAAACTTGGCATGGGATAAAACAGCAGGGATTAGATCCTCTGACCTGATTCTTGGCTGAAAATACATTATTATACATGCTGATTATAGCCACAATAAAACCACGAGCTTAGTTCCAAAGGAAGACCATTTACAGACAAAATCTTATCCCTTAATCTCATATCTGAGGGGGGAAGAGGTGGGTGGGTGGAGAGGAGAGGCCGCCAAACTGGACCCATGACAGATAGTACTGCCGAAGGGGAGCCAGGACTGAAGCATAAGCTGCAGGCTGCATTTACTATACATGGTGCTAGTGTATTCACACAGGCCAAAAGTTTAACCATGTTTGACTATACTCTATTTGACACCATCTGTGACCAATGTGATAAATTATAAGTAATCCTTAATGCGTAGTTTGAATATTTCTTATTTATCACAATACAATTCAGCACAAATTCAATTGGTCATACTGAGTTTTGCTAATCTTTGGAAATAAAATTAATTGATTAAAAAAAACGGACTTATATAATTTTGGCAATACATTTTGCTAGAAGCACTAAGGAAAGGATATGCCCATTTATAGAAATGTGTATGGGAGTCATGCCATTCTTAGGGGTTTGACTTCTCTTAGAAAATCTAAGTGAATATACCCAAATGTCAGGAGCAAGCCCAGCTAGGGCTGCCAGCCAAGGGGCACGGAAACAGGGGTCGGCCAAACATCCTGCCTAGGTGGGACGTTGGAGGGGGCGCGATGGGGAGAAAAAGTCCTGGACACTCTCAGGCACCTTCGCAGCCCCCTCCCTCCTCCCGCAATTATGAATCATCACTTGAAAGGCAGAGGACCTGGCACTGAACTCCAGGGAGAGAGGGATCTTCATTAAGAGGGGAAAAGATGAAGGATACACTGGTGCGGGGTTCAGTCATGCAGTGTTTCAAATAACTTTCTTTGCTGACAGAACCATGAAACAACACAATATTGAGGATGCAACTGTCTATTAATCTATAAAACTCAAAAATGGAGAATTTTTTCCCACAATGCCAATGTTATTTGTGCATCACACATGTAACTTATCAATGAAAAGCACACACAGAGCTTGCTGGTTCTCAGGAGGTAAAGGAGATATAGAAGGTGAAGCCCAACCACAAGCCAAAGCAGAGCCATAGAGGATTACTCCTGAGCTCTGGTGGGGTTCTGAGTGCTCTCTGAGGCCAGTGCTTAACTGCATTATGGGATGAAAGAGCCCAGCACTAGCACGGGGCATCCGTGTTCTTGCTCTATCTGACAAAGACAATGAATGAGCATGCTCTCCATGCAGGCCTGATTTCAAGGGTGGCAGGCACTGCTTCATGTGGTGGAGGTCAATGCGCTATTCAGATGAAATTCTGTCAGGGCCTCTTAATAGAGACATACTGTATTAAACATACTGGGCAAACGCCTCCAGGCTGTGATCTTATGTAAGAAAAGAACTAGAGGGACTGTGATGGTGTATAGAGAAAGGCAACTTCAATTAATTTCAAGGCTGAATAACAATTTTAGACTCTTTGCAAAGAATAAATCTGAAAGCTCAGTCTGCAAGAAGGCTATAGGCAGTGTAATGTAAAGAACTGGATAAAGATAAAAATGATAAAGAATGCAATGATAAAGAACACACAGGATGAAAATATACATATGTGCTGTCAGAAAGTCACATGAACAGAAATGGAACACAAAAGAATGAACACATCAGAGAGCACACAATCTACATCTAGCTACCCAGAAATTGTCCCTGTTCATATCAAATAATTAACACAAAGGAACATATGGCAAAAAAAAACACCTACGTTATGTGCCTCTCCTTACAAAACTATTACAATACAATTCTCACACCATTTAATAATATCATGTCTGGCATTCTGATGTCAATGATTAGGCCTACATTTAATAGATTTTTATTCTGTGTCATCTCAACTCCTTCTATTGTACATTCATTCTACCACAATAACTGGGAACAATGTAGGGACAAAACTGCTTTCAACAAAATCAAAAGGTACTGACAGACTGCACCACTGGAGCTTCCCCATTCATTGAGCCCTTGGTTAATATATGGAGGTATGAGAGTGCAGTGGCATGACACCACATGGCAGAAGCCCCACAGTGGTTCAGAAATTCCAGAGCAGATGTTGCAGTGTGAAACATGCTATGAATGCAGAAGGGAATAACTGACGTGCAGCACAGCGGGAGACCTCGACTTGAGCGTTTTAATGGAGCATGATTTGCAGTGAGCACATGACAATCATTCCTTTCCAGCACCCTAAAACTCCTGATATACTGTAATGCAAGAGCCTTCCAAACAGACAGCATAGTTATCTGACGTGTTGGCGTTCACCTGCACAGGTGGCCTGGGTTGTTGTTTCCACATAAAAAGATCAACCATATGTTTCTCACAGACATTAATGCTTCAGGCATAAAGATACTGCAGCTAACTACGAAAGATGGTGGTGCTTTTGTCCACTGAGTTAAACCAAAAAAGATCTTAGAAAGGTCCATGAACTTCTATGTGTCCAGAGGAGATTGCAACACTAAACAATTATTCACAGCTAAACAAATAACACACATTTTAAAATAAAAAAGTATACAAGTATACATGATTAAACATCTTGATGAAGAAGAGTATTTATAATTACAACAAAATAGCTATCAGGATGAAATAAAGAACATCCAGACTTATTTTATTTTCATTTTCATGACTATATTTTCTTCCAAGATTCTATGGTTTTAATGGCTGTTGTATCATTTGTGTGTACAGGCATTGGATGGGGGTACAGTGTCAGATGGTGACACAGGATTGACTTACAGGCAGGAGGAATGGACAGTATACATACCTATTGCAGTCTCCGGCATGGCAAACAAAGTCTTCTCAGTGGCCACACGAAACCGCCCGTGAACAGAGAGACCCACACCCTGCAGGGGGGAACCAGACCAGATTATCAGGAGCATGCAGTCCATACCACAAACACAAATCACTGTCTTGCTGTCCTTTTATAATATTCCCAATCTGGCCCCCTCAGCCTGCCTACACACAGTAGTCATGCCCCAGATTAATACTTAAATAGCCCTGTCTCTCCAACTGATCTGATGTGGGGTGATAGTTCTGACACAATATGGTCGCCATGCGCCACTCAGGTGGTTACTACACATTGGTGCTGGTTGACGTGGGTATTACCCCTCACTGTGAAGTGCTTTCAGGTGAAAAACACTAAATTAATGCAATTCATAATCATCATCAAATCCACCAAAGACAGGAGGTGGAAAGTAGAACATAGGTTGTCAGGGTCAATGGATATTCTATCAACCTGAGTACTTCTCTATATTTTTACTCCCCTAGATATTTTATACTGAAATCATATGTTACATTATTTCTGTAAAAGATATTACTTCAATGGGCTGATCACAGTCCTGGACGAGCACAGTGTACAATATTATAATTAGTGAATGTCTGACATACTAGTTCACAACATCACAGGAAACTAAACAAAATATATTAATGCAATTCTGTTGTATTGAACAAATGAGGTAAAATATGTTGCTGAATGGATTGTGGGCTATGCCTACACCAGGGGTCCTAGATACGGCAGTAACTATGCTGATGTCAAATGGCTGCTATTCTGCCACAAGGAAAACCTCAGAGTTGAGTAGTTTCTACCCAGTTTCTGACTGGGTTTTCATCAAGACTTGATATGGAAACTAAAACTTAGGTGGAATATTAAGCCAGTTGATATCTTCTCTATAGTCACAATTTAACCCCGACACTAGCTGTACCAAGATTTAAAAAACCTGTACACATGAATACAAATCTGTGCAGACAAGATCTATAACAGCTGACACATCTTTCTTTTGATTGTATATACTGTACCAGTTCAATCAGCATGTGAAATTCACATAGAACAAAATGGAGGAAAAATAACTGGTGGTGCACATTACAATACATACATTATCCTGTCTATCAGTATGATCTATGTTATCCACTAACATCTACTTTTATTTTATGAGCTCTGCAGGAAAAAAAGAAGACAAAGCCTTCAGATATCAGCTAATGCTGTGCTTTGCGATGAATACCAAGCACAAGGAGATATTTTTTATTTTGTCTGACATGACTGAGAGCTATTAACAATGAAATTCTATAATTCTTTTAGTCTGGAGAATCCTAAAAAGAAACAGCATTTTCAGCAGTTGGCTACAGTTTCCTGTTTTTATACCTCTGCTGTTACATCTCAACACACATTCACTTCAGATCCCTGGTGGGTTAAGGAGGACCATTTATTTTGAAATGTAGTATATCTGAGGTGTCCATTTCCTTTTGCTGATGAGAACGTGGTTGAATGCAAAGAACCATGAGAACTGTAATTACTATTACTACAGACTGGAAATCTGTGAGTGTTTATAGACTTATGTGGGCATATGCATATGAGGATTTTGCTGCACTATAGTGAAATTCTTAACACCATATGGCAGTAGAAAAAAAATGTAAAAATATGTGGACACTCAAGTCAAACTTTAAATAAATAAGGAATAACCCTTTTGATACTCGAAAACATAACATCTAGATGAAAGTCATGTCAAATAAATGCCTCTCTATCATTGTTTTTTTTCTCCTATTTGCCCAAAACCCCAACTCGTTAGCCTCTTGCAGCAACCCTGTCCTGCCGACTAAGAAGGATGCAGCTGTGAACAAGCGTCCTCAAATTCATGTGAAAACGAATCCATGCTTCTTTATGTACTTCAGTGGCAGCAGCAATTACATAGTACCTATTGCCATATTACTGGAGGATGACAAAGACAGCATTATTCAATTTGTTCACTCTGCCAGGAGTGGCTATGAAAGAGCGATGAGACTGACTACCTAATGACTATAACCAGCTTAACTCCTCTCTTAGCCTGCAAGGCTGAGCCAAGTATTGCTTCTCCAGTGTGGACCACCAGCCATAGCTGGCAGAAGCACTGCTGGAACCTGAAAACCTGGTTGTAGGGATCATGTACTGTGTGTCTCAGGGAGGCTCTGAATTGTCCTATCTAAAAAAAAAATCTGGGATTTTTTGATGTTTTAATAATTCTAATGAATTCTTTAGCTCACATCCATGCTTGACACCATCAACAGGAGTAAACAGTGATGAAAACATAGTTATTCCTTTGTCTCTGAAAAAAATAACAGTGGAATCACTTTCCATGAACTGTTTTCAAGTCTCAATGGAAGGCTTTGTTGGTGTAAAGCAAAGTCTTCTTTCTCTCTTGAGACTTCCAGGTCAAGAGAAGTTGATAGAATATTTTCTTTCTCTTTTTTGTGCATGCTCACACCTCATGGCTTGGTTGTGTCTCATTGATCATTTAAATTAATACAGAGAAAACACACACAAACTTAATTTATTGTGGGAACAGTCTGATTGAAAACACATGAGGTATATTTAAATTGGGAGACATAAAATAATTGCTATTGATAAATATACCAAAGCTTTAAAAACAATTGAACAAGTAGTAACAAATATACTCAATAAATATATACTCACAAATATACTCAATAAATCTGCCAGCAAACCATAGCATAATGCATACATGAATAATGACCATGTATGCATTATACTAATTAGGGTAAGTATACTATGCAGTATACTCATTAAGAGCAATATTAGGGTTGCTCTCCTTGGTTTACTCTGCCTGTATACTGAAAATAAAGTATTTTTCGGCATGGCAAATCAGATAGTAAATTATTATTTTTCCACCCTGGCCCGGTAGCACAGACCATTCATGTAGAGCTGATAACATTGTTTTTTTTTTTTTTTTTTTAAATGAATCATTGGTCTACCTGTTGACACATCAGAGGGTAGTATTCTTCAATATAAATGATTCACAACGCATTTAACTGACCAACATCTTTCTGTGCGAATAATGGATTTTTGAATGAACACCTTAAAACTGACAGAGACAGCTAAAGGGCATTGTATACCTCTTACAACAGAAAATGATATGTCTGATGGGACAGCTATCAAAAAAGGGCAAATTTCTTCCAAATATGGAAAATAACACCCACCACAGAACCATATAATCTGTGGAGAGATCGATGTGGAAAACCAAATTCCCCAACAGAGATTCATGAAGTCTTTTCCCTGAAAGCAATTTTCAGGCTATATATCTTTGCCTTTTTATTGATATTGGAGCAGTATCTCAAAATAACTGAACTTAAAAAGAGATCCTTCCTTTGGAATTCCATAGAGGTTATGTAATGTTAAGTAACAGATATACACACTGAACTATTTACTTCTGGAAGTGTCTATCTTATAAGAATCCCTGCCAGTGGAATCCCTAGAAGAGCTGTGACAGTAGAAATGTTCAGCTGAAATGAAATACCTGCAAAAGCACCAGCAACATCTGAAGGGATCCTTTACCTAAAGAGTCTACCTATCACCATAAAGATCACATTTCCTCAGTTTTCATACAACTACTGTGATAGATTTGCATAACAAACTAGTCCTTTTCATATAAAACCATCCAAAATCACAAGACAGTCAAATGTACAATTAGTTTTATGCAGATAATCCTAACAAAAAGTAATACTCTGACTGATAAAATAGTCAGACAGGCACTGGCAAGATAAAGAGTATCACATACAACAATATACAACAGTACAACAGCAACAGCAAAAAGGTAAACAAGTGAGTTGCAGCAGAAGGTACAGAGTGCATAACACTTAGAATAACAAATGCCATTTTTAAAACCCAACTAATCTCTCTTATTGCCATGGAATGTGCACAGAGGACCATAAGAATGTACGGCTTTCGCCACCATGCACAGTGACATGCACTTTAAGGATCTCACCAGTGATCACAAAGTTTTGCCACAGCAATCAGAACCCTGGGGTGGATGGAATTTGAGCTGAATACTGTGCAAAACACCACTAACAACCTGCCCCAGTCTCAAACTATATGAGACATAGAATCTCACAATCTGCAATAACTGAATGAAATGTCAGACAAAATATCCTTTTCACCACAATGCACAAAGAATTCTAATTACAATGTCAATCCAACTCATTGTTCTTGTGTAAAGATATAATGGAGCTCCCTGTTATCATGTACGCCTTTATTTCTAAACACTCATTGTAAAGAAAACAAATACACAAGCATGCACGTACGCACGCATGCACGCACACTTCAAAGAGTGAAAAATTTGCTTTGGAGAAAAAATACGATGCAACGCTCAAGTATGTCAATCTGTTACTCCATCTCAATTAGCCCATACCCTGCCGTGAGAGTCTTTTCCAAAATTCTACAAAGAATACACCATGGTCACTGATGTGTGCCACTATAAAGTTTCCCTTGACATTACCATGAGCAAGATCCCTGCAGGGCAGACTTCAGAAACTAAGGACCATGTTTACACTGACAAACAAGCACGTCTCTCCTCTCCATTCAGCCTCCTCAGTAATAGGCTACATCAGTTGAAGCTTCTTTGCATGGTAAGACTAACCTCTGAGAAACATTTGACTGACTGACCAGAATGTTTACACCAAGAGTCCCTTACAGTGGGTATGGAGAGCCACCAATATTTATCAGCCCCACAGCAGCAGCCCTCTCCCATACTCAAGAAGGAGCTGTTGGCATGCATTTCTCTGATTGCAGCAATACTACAAATTACATGCTGTCATCAAATGAACATCAAGTCAGCATACGATCATTTAACATGCTTGGAGTCACCTGACTGGCCAGGAGTGACATCAAGCTAGGTCGTGAGGGGCGTCCCCAACAACAATGAGCCAAGACTAGCCTATGTGAAAATAAGGCTACAATTATGCAAGTAATGATTTCAATCAATTTCCATTTCCTTAAAAATTAATTTGGATGTTGCTTACATAGTTGTAAAATGTCCCACGGGTATCCAAACCAGACATTATAATTAATATACAGCTGTGAGTGCTCAGCAGCCCTTAAGCAAATACTTGTGATGGGAGCTGGTGCATGTATTGTTGTGATTTAACACCAATATGAGACTGACACCCCTGTAATTCCCCACAGGCCCAACCCCTGCATTTGATCAGTGCTCAGGGAGCAGACAGCAGGTAGCTGCTGTTAGCTGCACTAGGGGAATCTCATCTGAGTCTGACAGGGCCTCTAAATTAAGTCCTTGTTCAAAAGAGATGCCTTGGATTAGCCTGGGGTCCAAACTCCACAGCTGCTTTCACCATCCAGCGTCTGGGTGCTGTGGAAATTTATGCCTTCCCCCGTTCCGTAAAGAATTTGCACTTACCAATAATGGAAATATGCAAGGGAAAATGGGTCTTTATGGTGCTAATAAAAGGGATGAGAGCGATTAGGAAGGCTCGGAGGCCTGGTCGGACTGGAAACATGGTGCAAGGGATCAAAGAGAAGCCCTGGGATGATGCAGACTCCATGCTGTGGGGCTCAAAACACAGACAGTGGGCAGACGCTCTGATTTCTGGTCCTGGACAGGGCGTCTTGGGGTCGCTGCCAGCCCTTTTTTGATGGGCTGCACAGCACGTCGTCTCAAGTGCAGGAAAGAGTGGTGTGGGGTGTGCATTACCCACTAGTCAAAACCAGGTCAACGCATCAGAAATGTTGATGAGAAATATTTGATACTTAATCACTGCACACTTTTAATATACATGTATGGTAAATTCCTGTTTCAAGGTCAAGCAGGGAGATACCATATGCAGCAATGGGACTGATGTCACAACTCTGATAGAAAAAAGATATATTTATAAATAACAGTTCCATTCACGAAAATAATAATTGCTGGGGGAGGTACCTGAGAACAATACACAGAATCAACAAATGGAAAGAATAATAAAAAAAAATCTATCTAATGGGGGAAGACAATAGATACAAAACAGTTGCACAAAATGGACGGTTGCCCAGGCATTGGCAGTATTGATTAACATAGCTACAATACAAATGAAAAATAAACCTCTCTTCTGTATAAAATTATGCTGTATTTGTATTATTTGAAAGCTTTTACTTTCAAATGAAACTCTGGATCTGGGTTGGACAGGAAAAGTACACCAAAGAGAAATTAGAAAAACCACTGCCTCAATATGATATTAAGTATATCTTCACTGATCTGGGTCACTGATCTGTGTTATGCATCAATCAAACAGATGAGGCACACGCTAAATGACATTTTTTAAAGCATCTGCTTCTAATGGTCAGGACTTTTCTTCCATAGATCATTACTGCACTGTACATTTAAGCCTGTCCATTTAAGTACCAGGGTAAAACCACGCACACTTACAATGAAGTACAGGCAACTCAACCATTTTCAATGATAAACCTGACCATGAATAGCTTACCAGCTGGGACCAGTGAATCAGCTATGGTACGGCATGCACAGTCTGTAGCATGCACTAAGTACTGTGTGTATCAATGTGTATTACACGTTAAGGGTTCTGTATTTCAAGGTCAAATTTTTCTAATAGAAATTCTATCTCTCATAATATTTGGTTATGTTACAGTGCCCTCCAGAATTATTGCCACCCTTATTTAATGAGTGAAAAAGGCTGATGAAAATTCCCCTTACTGTTTATCAAATGTTGACTTTACTCAGCAAATAAATATATAAATACCATATGAGCCCACTACCTCTGTAGCCATCTTTACTTCTACGCAAACTCACCTTCAGCTCAATTTTTGTTTCGTCTTACTACTGTACCCTGTCCCAGTTAAATTTCCAGTGGTGTGGCAAACTCCAAGTGCTTTTGCTTGAGACGGTAAGATAGGAAAGGCTTCTTTTTGGCATACCTTCCAAACAGTTTGTTGGCATGGAGGTGGCATCTTATGGTGGATTTGGAGACCCCAAGATGCTACCAAACTCTGTAATTCCAATTTTTTACTTCTCTGACCATCCTCCTTGCTGTGACTGCTGACAAAATAGCCTTGCATCCTCTTCCAGACTGGTTCATGATATTTTTGAATTTCTTAATCTTCGTAATGATTGCTGTAACTGTTGATAAGGGCATTTTAAATTGAGCAGCTATTTTCTTGTATCCATTCCCTGACTTGTGCAAGTCAACACATGTTTGCCTTATTGCAATGGAATGCTCTTGAATGTTTCCCATGGTGATGGATGACTTGGGGATTTGGGCTCTGTGTCACCTCATTTTTATACCCCAGTGAAACAGGAAATCATTGATAACTGCTTAAAATTTCCTAAACACTGAGGCCAATAATTGTGACATATGTGATTTTGTTTTAAAATTGTATTTTTCAGAAAAAAAAAATATATTCTCAGACTAAAATAACCTCAAAAAGAAGTAACATTTTTTCCCACTATAATATTACTATTCATAACTGATGAAGTGGATTTTTTAAAAATAAGCCTTTTCAATCATCTTTAGCAAGGGTGCCAATAATTCTGGAGGGCACTGTATATACACTGCTCTAAAATTACATGAGCAACACTGAAAATACTATGCTTTATGACAACAAGGGATTATCCACAGTTCAAGGTCAGTTTTTCACAGAAATTCCAAGGATAAATACGCATAAGCAATGACAGTAGCACACATGTTTCTATGTCACTCCCTCATACAACCAATCATAAGCCACCATGGTATTAATTCACAAGAAAAATAATGTGAAATCACTATGGTGGCATGGCTCTTTGCTGCCACCTGCAGGATGTAAACACACTCCTATTATATAAACATAGATTAGTTTGTGCAACGGTGAAGGAATGATGTGACACACAACTGTAATCTAATATCACATGGAGAACTGAGGCAGCTAACCTTGAACAAGGTTGTGTAACACATTTTACTTGATTAAATGGAACACAGTCATATGGCATTTTTATTTATCTATTCTCAACCATTTTCTTCTGTTTTGTACTGAGACAAAAGTATATAATTTCTGTTAACCTTCTCAAATACAGCTAGTGGACTGCATTATTCCCAGAGTAAGGCAGCATAATGTACAGTTTGGAGAAGATTAATTGCAGATCTTTGTGAATACTTTCACTTGAACAACTCTCCCATTTTTCCCTCCAAAACAGCAGCAAGATACTGCATGCCCCACACTTTCAAATCAGCTAAATAGGGTGTATGTATGAGCCATGCCATTATACCTTCCACACCTTTATACATGTGTGCTCATTCTCATCATTCTAAACCTTTCTGACACTTCAAGACAGTATAAACTGCATCCAAACTGACAATAGCTGAATTTGATCCATTAACTATCACGGGGATTTAACAGAATGAGATACATATATGCCAGTATGAGACATGTCTACAAGGTCAGGTCAAGCTTTACTTTTTATATGCTTTTCCACGCCCTAATAAAATCTAAACTTAAACAAGCCATATACCTACAAATGAACATATGCTGACAAGACCTTGAATGCAAGCAGCAGCAGAATACACTTACTAAAAATTCAACAGATTTAACTGCACAAGAACTTAACTAAAAACACAATAGCATTACTCTAAAATTTATGTGATTCAAAACCAGCTTTTCTCTCCTGCCAAACGTTCCTAACATTACCAACCGTAAAAAATGACATGTTATGTCTGAAGTGATACAAAAGCTGGCTATGGTGAAAAACACAACCAGACACCAAATTTCTCTGTTCACCTTTGCTTTGGAAATTTCCATTGCCTCTCAAAGTGCCATCTTGTGGAAGGATGATGAACTACATTGTAAAGTCAGTTTTTTTAAATTATGAATTTAGTGAAATTCTGATAAAGTTCACAATAAAAACAAAGATTTTATTGAATGCACTATACTTAAATCACATATATAAAACAGTACTTACACCTCCCATCGTTATACCATCAATCAGAGCCACATAGGGTTTCTGATATGTACCTGGAAAAGAAGAAAAAAAATGTGTATTATTATTGTACAATGATATTGCTTGTAATTATACATTCCCTTATTCTGTACCATAAGACACGTGTCAAACTGCAATACTGATCCAATATATGATCAAATTAAAAACCTAAATTTAAAAAGATCACAAAAAAGAAAATGCTCAAAGCAAAGTTGTAGGAGCTTAATATATCATGAAGTTGTCCATGGTTCTCTAAAGCGTGTAGGAACAGGAAATAGTCAATGAGCAGATGCAGTAAGCTTTGATGAGGTGATCATTCAACCAGTGATCTCAATTTGAACAGTGAACATGCTGGCTATAGTGAAAGTGCTGATAAGAACACAAACTTCACAGGAACACAAACTTAATATAATTCAGGTATAAAGCAGAAGGGGAAACAAAGTGATCAGAAATATAACTGAGGCAATAACCATGCAATGCAGACAACTACACAACAGATCAGTTTAGATTTTGCATTTGATATAAAAAACAATCAAATCAATTTACAATTCATTTTTCTCATTGTTGCTTGGCTAAGGGATTCCTAAGAAAAGGTACATACCAATAGCATTGTTCAAGATGTATTCCTCACGGAAAAAGTCTTGGGCCAGGGATTCTCCTAATTTTCCAGCTTCTGTAACAGCTGCGATTGCAATAAACAAGATGCTTCATAAGCATGAATAGTCAGATAGTGCAGAGAAGGCTCAGCACTAATTAATGGTATAGTGAACAGCAAACAGCTTAGTTCAGATTCATTTAAAAGCTAAAAATTACCATTACTTTAAAATAGACATTGGAGACATAATTATTTTAACTGATTTTAAAAAGAAATCTGTATCAGGCCTCCAATGAAAGATGGCACTGAGTCTAGTTTTGATATTGGAACAATGACTACTCAGGGTCACATTTACCTCTGATGTCTCCACCAGCACAAAATGCTTTCCCTCCTGCTCCTTTGATAATCACAACATCTGTTCCAGAATCCTTCTCCCACTTCTGTACAGACAGGAAATATGAGATATGAGATCAAACATTAAATATGAGATTAAAAACAACCATGCTGAATTTTTTTTTTGAAATGTTTGACACCTTGACCGGCCTTTCATTTTGTGAGACAATTGCCATAAAAATGGCCAAACTCACCTTCAATTGTGGATATATGTGTCTGATCATGGAGAGGTTAAGAGCGTTCAGGGCTTTGGGTCGGTTCAAGGTGATCACACCTGCATTGCCCACTCGCTCCATTAACACCTCTGATCCAACCTGAGTGGACATCTGTCCCACAAAATATATTTATGGTGGCACACACAGACATTTAAACAATTTGTTTTGACATCTGTATAGGAAAATGTCACATTGAATTACCTGAAATACAGTTTGAACATTTGGTTGTCAAAAAATCTTTTATTTTTTTTAGAATTTGATTTGTACACTCTTTGTTATGCATTACTAGACATTTTACATTCAACCATTACCTTCATTCCTCAATGCAGACCGTTCACATCAGCTTATTGTACGCCCAGTACCATAAATTACCAACTCATTACATGATGATTAACTAATGTTTAACACTGGGTAACTTAAACTGTATTCACTAAATCATGCCTCCTAAAATGATGTTTTCTTTGAGAACTCTGGGAATGGTATGATGTTGATATGATCATGTATATGATATAAAAGGTCTTACCATATGTTGATGTATTATCCGCAACCTGCAGAGGGACCCCAGCCTGAAGACAGGGAACATGTCATTTTAAAATTCAGCAAATTCTCCCCCTCACCACACACATATCCATCTCTGCTATGAAATTCACTTATCGCCACAGTCAGTACAGTATTATTGGCAAAAAGAAAGGTCACAGCAGTGTCATAACAACATTTATTAATTATTCCATGTGTACTGCATTTCAATTTAATTTGTCTTGTCTTAAACAGATACATGAGCTTTTCCATTTGAACAGTTGTCTTCATCCATAATGGTATCATGTCACTCATGATTGTGGAGAAGACATACTCTTTAACTAGCCCAACTCTTCACCTCACACCAACATCAGGAAGGTCTGAGCTCACTACAGGGTCACTGATGATTTCAGCTGCAGGGAAACACACAGAAACCACTATGTATGCAGCATAAACAAATGGAATAACTGTCTACATGCTATGTATGGTCATGGTAATGTGAGGCATCCACTGCCTTTTATTCAGTTAATAGTGTTTGAAACTTGAAATAAACCTAAGTCCAATTAAACTTAAGCCAGTTTTAATATCTGAGTGAGGCGTCATGATCAAGATAATGGGTAGAGCTACCATATGCTGTCAATAATTGACTCTCATATGATCCAATAAAAATACTTCCCTCTTCATAACATTATGCTTAGCATCACTCAATTCATTAAATAAATGCTCGCTTCACCCATTTTGGTGATCAAGACATCTCACTCGGCTGTCACAATGAAATGGATGTCTCTCCCCAAATTAATTTGATCACATGTAAACGCAATGGTAATATATGCAAGATGCGTACAAGTCAAAGAAAAGATCAGATATAAGCCACTTCAAACTGACTATCTTAATGTAGGCTTATGAATTTCCTATAATGCAGCTACAACTGTGTGTCTGTGCAGTTATATCTGCTCAAGCTGATAATCCCATTCCAACATCAACCGAGCCTGTCACTGTTTCTTCGTTATACTAAAATTGCACTGTAGTATGGCAAGAACATTAGAATTAAATGCACATCAAAGTTCGAGTATTTTCCAGTGAATCTGGAAGAAACAGTTTGCAAGGTAAAATAAGTTTTAGCAAATGTTGTGTACCACTATGCCTTGTGGGAACCAATGTTGTAAGCGCGACTTGTGAGTTTAGAAACAAATACGCAATTTACTTTTAAAAATACTTATTTTTGTACAGGCAGCTAGACCACCAGTTTTACTATAACTATTGAAGTTGGTTGTACTTTACCCGTGAGAAGGCTACCTTTTAACCTTCTCAGCCAAGCTGCTAGCAAGCCTGCTCGCTATCTCCAGCTAAACGCTACTAGTTCTTTACGGCTGCATGAATATATACATTTTTTTCGTCTACTCAAATGTGTTGAATGCCTACCTTTGACTGAAATTTAAAGACATTTTGTAGAGGTTGAATACTGACATTTTTGTCAATACTTTACCCGACACATTGCTGTAACAAAGCCGTGTATCGATTGGCTACTTTAGCAAACGTCATGGGGGTGTGTTCAGTTCCTGCACCATCGAATTGCGTTCAATGTGTAACGAGCCTTAGTGGCGCTGCCATCTACAGGCGAAAATGTCTGCTTGTGGTCACATCCCAATTCAAACATTTCTCAAATTTTTACAATATGCGTGGCTCCACGCTCAAAGGCATTCTATACTGTCTCTAAAGAAATCGGTCGTTGTATCTAAAATAGGTTTTAACTTATTTTAAATTTTGTTTTAAATGCCCTTGTGTAGCATCCATGATTGAGATCATCCATATTCCTGTAATCATTTTACATTTGAGCTATGGAGAGTATCCTAAATGGCGGACCTAGTTTAATCTGTCATATTTATATTCCAGAGTACGTCTACATCATGTCTGATAGGTAGTTATCTAACATCCCACAAGAAGTGTGTGACAGCAAGAGACATCAAACGGACATAAGCCAGTGGAATTTACTTACTGGCAACAAACATTGTCCATGAAAGCTTTTATATGCCATCTTAATTTCAAGTGACCAAAATAACCCATTGTTAACATGTATCATCTTAATACTGGTTCTACAAAGGTAAACCTTCCAGCAAAATATATATTTCAGTGACCAGATTTCAATCAACATTTGTCCTGAAATTTTACTTAAGTTGAAGATGATTAGTGTTTTTTCTCGACAAGACCAGGCTGGCAATATCATTTTCCATGACTGCTGACCTTGTCAAACTGTCAGAGTAGCCAAAAATTAAAGTTTGGGCAAATGCTACAAACAACTGAATGCCAACCAGTGATTTTCCAAGGATTTTGCATTTGCAATTGATAGACAACACAGGATTTTTTTCAAAGTTATTTTATTTTAAAATGCACTTTAAGGAGTAAAATACTGGATGCCTAGACGGTAATGCAAGCTTAGCTTTCAACACCACTGAAAACTGTACTTTACATATCAAACACAGTTCACCAGGTAACCTTTCTGTCTCTCAGCAGAATGCAAGCAGGGCGATCAGAAAAGAGTCCAAAGATAGCATTTTAGAACTTAATTGCTAATAAAACTCCCCAATATGTAAATACTGGCCGTGTTGGGTGGAAAGAATAGTTAGACAGATTGCATTTTAAACTTGAAATCCATTTCTAAAATAAATAATTAAATCTATAGACCTTGTAAGCAAAGCCTATTTCAAGATAGCTTTAGTTTTCATAAGAGGTTTCTAAGTTATATTCTGAGTTTTTAAGAATACATTCAAACCAAAATTTGGTTGTGTAACTTTCACAAAGTAAAGCTCTGTAGAAAAAGAAACCACTAGTAGTGTACAGGGAGCTAAACCAAGAGGCACTAGGGACTTCCAGTGAAAATAAACCCCTAGGAGTACAAAATATCTTTACAAAAGAGAAGCGACCTCATTGACAACTGGTTCGTTAGAGGTGGTGTATGCAACATGAATAAAACATTTAAATGAGAGGGGAGAGGAAAAAAAAAACACACACACACCAAACATTCAAACTGCAGTCCAAGAACAGCTATTTAAAAAAAAAAAAAAAAAAATATTGCAAACCATCCATACCAAACTCTAGGGGACAAACACAAAACAAGTAAAAGCCCACTGGCATGTCACCACCACAAAACAAAATATTGCACCACTTTCATGAGGCTGTGGATCATTAAACAACAAAAAGACCCTAATGTCAAATTATCCCCACAATTACTGTATACCTCTCCAATGTACAAGAGTATTAATCAAATAGCATTACAAATTATAAGTGGAAAGTAATAATAACCACAGGAGAACTGGGAATATTTTTTATGTCAAGACACCAATCTTGATCTCAATCCATGGCAATGGAGAAATGCTGTTACGAATTATTAGTCAACAAAGAAGGGGGGAAAAATCTGAAAGGTTCATGGCTAATTCAATTCCAGTTGAATGCACAGAGAAGCTTAAAAAACACACTGTGTGAATCTTTAAAACTTTTTAATGCTGCTCCCCTATCTTGTTTCACTGAAGTGGGTCAGAAACAGAAGGTGAGCAGTGTTGAAGGTCAGCCTGCTGCAGGAATGTAAGCAGGGGTAGCTTGTGTTATACAACAAAGTGCTGGAAGTGAAGGAGGGTGGACGGTGATCAGTAGTATTGGGAAATAAATTCCACTTTTAACCCCCAAACTCTACAATATCCATTCACCACAGACATCCATCAGCTTTCAGTGTGAAATGGTTTGTTCAGTTCATGGGCACTCAGAGGGGTTGCAGCACACTCCTTCCAGCTTCGCTGCTTCCTCCCATCCTCTCCAGCTCAGAGAGCTCCTCAAACACATCCCTGCAAATCAGGTGTGAAAGCCTTTGTCACTTACATAAAGAAGCTCTGAAAAAAACAGAATCAGTAAGGAAAAAAAGGAAGCGGATAACTAAAAACTTCCTTGGACAGACTTACTTGTGCATGTAAAAGAATATGTAACCGCTCCTATCTCTCTCTCTCTGAACGGTACATTCTTGTGTGCGTGACACATCAAGGTCATTGTAGGTCAGCCAGGACTGTTTCTTCATGTCATAAACATCGCTGATATAATGCCCTGTGGATGAACACGTCATTGTTAATTTGTTTTCTTGGCAGACATCCTTTTCCAGGTGATTTGCAAAAAAATGTACATGCTTCCCATTTGAAAGTGGAAAATGTACCAAAGCAATGAAGTACTTTGCTCTGTGGTACAGTAACAGCACAAACATGCCATACCAGGGAACCAGACCTGCAACCTTTGAGTTACAAGGCCAGTCACCCTACGATCAGCTGAATTTCTGATCAAATCCTGATAAAATTACTGGACTATTATTACATTTCAACAATCATAGTCAAATATCACTGAACTAATAATTGAAACAGGGCCTTTTATGAACAGTTCTTACCAGATGATGAGCTGCTGCCAATGTGGCTGACCACACTAATGAGTCGAAATGAGTTTGCGAGTTCACCATTCTGGGAAAGAGTTCAATGAAGTTGTCATACACAGCCTGTGGTAAGGTTTTTAATTCAGCATAATAAGACTTCACAAGGTCAAGATTTTCTATATGAGTAAGTATTTCCAAGTTCAATGAAACAGGGTTTTTAAGAAAATCTGATTGTCATTCCAAGAAACAGCCTGGTGGCATAGATTACCTCTGCATTTCTCTTCAGGTCCTCTGCCTCAGCCTCGCTGTACTCCATATCAAGCACATCCTCATTTCCAGAATCTTCATCAGAGCACAGGAGTTCGGGTAAAGAGTTGGTGAACTCTAGAAAAGTCCAGAAGAATCGTAGGGTGATCAAGACAACATTCATACAACTGCTTTGTTTTCCCTGATCTATTTTAAGGATATGCAGTTCCTGTGCCCTGCATTACAGAACAAGAATATGTTCGATATTAAAAGGAAAATGCTGCCTCTTTGCATACTCTACCTTGCAAGCTGAGCTCTGTAGCCCTTTTAAGGTCATCATCTTCTTTCATTTCTCTGGCTTCCTGCAGAAAATATACAAAGTGTTATTACAATCCAGGCTTTGCTCTGTCTGCTAAAGGAAGCAGCAGAGCTCAGCAGAGCACTTTTACCTGCTCCTGCAGACTCTGGGCCAGGGCCTGCTGAAGCTCCTGCTCCTCCCTCTCCTGATCCAGGCTGTACTGCTGCATCCAGTCCAGCTCCCCCTGAGCTCCATCTGGGGTCTGGTTCTCCTTGTTCTCATCCAGGTCCTTGGTCAGGTCCAGAGAGTCAAGTGCATCTAAACACAGTAAGCATTAGCACCACAGTGCCACAATTTTTAAAACCAGATTTATTTACTGGTAGACTGCAGTTCATTATTCTTCCCTTAAACTTTCAACAGTGCTTATTGAGAATCAAGCATTCAGACTTCAACTCAAGGCTACTAGTGCTATGTACACAGCACAAGAAATCACCCAATAGTAAGAGTTAATATAGAGCAGAGTCCCTTACCCCTCTCCAGGGGGGCTAGAGTATACCAATAACCAGAAAATCAGCATTTAATTCTCAATGCAGTGGCTGATAACTCCGTTAACTGACTTCACCTGATTTCTTAAGCCTACATTAGTTACTCATTTTCAGGTGTAAACAAAAACAGTTTTCAGAGATTTTTAGACACTACCTGTGGAGGGTTTCTCGGTTTCAAGGAGATCCATGTGGTGACTGAGGTCCTGTGCGTCGGTGTCCCCAAACCCCGTGTCAGGGCTGTTTGTGGGCTCATCCTCAGGGGACACAGAAAGTGAAGCCTCATGACGGCTCATTTCCAGTACTGCTGCCAGCATCTCATCATCATTGATGGGGTTGTAATCTGGCGGCTCCAGTTGTACACTTCTCTGCACCTGAGAGTTGGAGATGCAGTTTGAGTCAGCTGACTTTGTGCTCAATTTTACCCTTCTTTAACAATCAATGTGACAATCAATGCACTCACACAATTTCTCAAACTCGTTCCTGGGGGTATAGTGGTTTTACTCCACAAAAAACATAAACTTTAAACCATAAACTCTCAATGCTACTTTTTCTTAAAAGGACAACATACACTCTTAAGATAATATATCAGACTCAATATACGAGTCAATATATGAGTCAGAGAACCCCTTTCTAGTCATTTTTGCATGGTTTATGGATCTCTGTATAATGATAATCTGTTTTTGCAGATATGAAACCTTTTCCATCCTGTCATCATCAGCCAGACAGTCACTCAGTCTGCGTCTGCGGTTCCTTGTCAGTTCCTCCTCACTGTCTGAATCCACAAGAATGCTGGTGGAGCTGCCAGGTTTGAGCGAGACTTTCCTGAAAATGAGATGCAATCAAACCATTGCTTGATCAATCAATGCTTGCAATTTCAGACAGTCCAGACATTAAACAAGACCAACATAAAGATTTAGTCCTTGTTCTTTGTAACAGCAACTCAGAAGGTGTGACACATTAAGTACAGAAGTAATAGATTTTTTCTGAACTAACCGTAGGAGCACTGAAGAGGAGTTCAGAGACTGGGAGGTTTTCAGAGTTCGTGACCTGAATAAAAAAAAAAAAAAAAAAAAAAAAAAAAAAAAAAAAAAAGACAACATGACACTTGTCTTTAACCAAATATACGCTTAGAGATGTAGAGGTCTCCAGAGGAAGTCACAGGTTTCTGCTCTGGTTACATACACTGCGGCATGTGCATTCCAACTGAGGCTGAGCGGGGGCCGTGTGGACTCAGTGCAGTGAGACAGCAGGGTGAGGTATTTGGGTATCAGAACCTGCTGTCCCAGCTTGCTGTTCAAGGACAGCTGGGCATTATAACTGTACCGTTTCAAATGGAGGATCAGCACCCTAGTGGGGAAAGAAAAAAAAAAACAGCAAGACCAGGTCAGTCCATGAAATGGATTCTCCTTGACAATAACTTTTCTGAAGATTGAAAAAACAGCAGCCGTACATGAAAGCAAATATGAAATTGCTACTTTCATATCCAGTGAGTTCGGAGCAAACAACACGAAACTATTTGAAAAATAACAGTGACACTGCAATCAGCCATGGCCATATTCTCAAGAGCACAGCACATAGAAAGTATTTTTAAAAATTCACCTCGGAAGTTTACTGAACTTATGCGTCACAGTTGCAGATTTCCCACTGCATTTTTCACAGGAATACTCAATCTCCTCCATCTGTAAAATCCAAAGGGAATGATCATCTTCTCCACCAATTTTCACACAACTTCAAGCAAATTCAGATTTCTACACTATGTCTGAGACCCTACGTTTTTATTTAGTACATTTCCAGCACCCACCCGAAAGAAGAGATCCAAAGAGTCTTGTATGGAACGCAAGGGCCGTGTCTTCTTCCTCCGTGGCAGATCAATTGAAAGGTCATTGAATTGCTCACGCTTTGTAACGATCTCTCCACAACTGCAGCACAACAAATGGATTAAAGACCATGAACTTGAGCCAGAGAAATGGACAGGGGAGAAAAAGATGTAATATAATGCATACGCCCGGTAAGACTCACTCTTTGCAACTGATGGTGTGCTGCACTTCAAACTCCATATTGGCTGCCACAGGGCAGGTGTAAATTCGAGAGGTGTCAGGCTCCTCCCCAAGCCGTGATCCCTGTGGCTCCTCCCATGACTGCAGCTCATTCTTCCAACTCTTGTTCACTTTCTCAACATCTTCTTTCAGCTGATCCAGGCACTGGCTGAGGAACTCGTGAGCATCCTGCAGAAGTAAACAAAAATAAATAAATTCAATACTGATGGTTACACCAATAAAGCCAAATTCACACACCTTTTTCTCTCTCAATAAACAGAAGCTGTAAGATGTATCTTAATTTGTGATTCTCCTTTGTTGGTTACTAGAATAATTTTGTGTCAAAAATCCAATTCAAACCGTGTCATAACAGAAGATTGTGAATTTCACCTTTACACATTCAGTCAAGAAATAAATTTACTGATTAACTGTATGACAGCATAACTTATGACACCTTACATTCTGCATGTACCCAGAGAAACGCTCTGCTGTGGAGGAGATGGCACTCTTCACCCTCCTCAGCAAGTCCTTCTTCATCTCTGGGCTGCAGGTGTCCTTCTTTGCCAGCAGGTGGGCAAACCGCCTTCACATGAAGTATTAAGAGGGGTGAATCAGGAATGTGAATGGCAAGAAATACATAATTACATTCCAAGGAAGGTCAAGAAAATGGGAAAATCTGAGGCACTGGGGAAAAATGAAGACATCTCTGCATATCTGACAATACCATCTTTGGTATGGGAAAGTTGTGATACCTCAGCAGGGCATTCAGTGGGACCTTCTTCCAGGGTATCCCCTGCTTCAGCAAGTCATTGGAGAAGGACTGCAAGCTGAAGAGGGACTGTAGGATAGCATTCATGTAGCAGGTGTTTCCTAAATTGGAGAACCTGCAGAAAAAAGCACACCTCTCTTCAGCAAATAAAAACAAAAAACCCACCCAAAGGATAGCAGTCCAGTAGTAGTAGTCCATCTCTTCCCTCTTACCCCTGTAGTGGAGGCTGAGCTTGGGTAAGAGTGGATGGTCTTGACTTGTTCCATCCACTGTAGTCCAAACTGGAGCGCACTTTTTTAAAGGGTGTAGAGTGACTTGGAAACAGCAAGCTCCTTTTAGAAGATGGTGACTGGCTTGTAGTGGTTGGCCTTGCATATTTAAAAAAACATAAATAAATAGCTGGCAAGAATTTATTTTGTTTCCTCACCCATTTAAATGTTTTCATACAAAAAAAAGCAAACACGTTGCTTTAGCCTTTGAATTTAAGTTTTTATTAACAGAAAACACTCCATTACATTTCAAATATTTCCTACCTATCAAGGAAAGAATGGCTCTGTGTGTAGTCTTTTGACACTGATCTGCTGCTGTAGAAAGAAGAAGGCTGAAGTGGAGCAGGACCTGGTTGACGCAAAAGGGAAAATATGACTGAGAGCCACCTTGTTTGATCAAAAGAAACTTTGGTCAGTGCTATGTTGGTGTGCTGCATATTACATGTAAATCACATGGATTTCTGAATCCTCATGCAGGGTTACAGAAACAGGGCAGATAATAATTTTAAACAGGGTTTTCAGATACCTGAGCTCCGGTTCTCTTCAGAATGTTTCAGCTTCTCTTTGCAGCTGAGTAAAAATTTTCGGGATGGATCAGAGGTGGCTTTGTTATTGCTGCAAAATGATCAAAAATAACCAAATAACCCTTTCCCTCTATGTTGCACCATGACACCTCCAAGCTGTTGATATACACCACAAATACTCAACATACAATATGACATTATACCCTTATCTAAATATTGTGGCCAGAACTTGCTCTGCACAATCTAAACCCAAAGCTGGTTGACTACATAAACCATGACTGTTATGTCCTCATGTAGTCCCAGGCTAACATTCTCCTGAATCACCTCAATCTCTAGCTATTTGAAGTGAGAAGAAATTAGATAATGCTTCCTTCTCACTTCTGTGTTTATTGTCTACTTATTCATTATCAACACAGGATCAATGTAGTTAAACTACTTGCAGACTACACTGCCAATAGCGGACATGCTGAATAATCAAAGAACAGTATTGCTACAAAACAAAGTCTGCATAACAGGTACAGACAATGGAAAACCACCAAGACCAAGAGTGGTTCTCTCTCTGTACTGGAAAAAGCATTACCGATTTAAAAATTCAATGTGTTGTGATTTTATGCAGAAATAGAGTAGTGAGAGGGGAGACCATGTTATCAACACTGAGTACCAGAGGCTTTGCCCACCGAAGTATTACTGATAAGAAATAACATAATGGGGGTCAGACTACCTGGATGAGTCATTCTCTTTGGGGTAGTCTTCACTCAGGTCACTGTCAGAAGCCATCAATCTCTTCCTTTTCTCACTTCTGTGAGACAATGCAGCACCATTACTACCAGTCTACTGCATCACAATATACACAGTTTTTGGGTATGTAAGTCAAATTCCTTCTTTAACCACACTAAGATATCCTCAGAGGATTTAAAGTGATACCTGCTGTACGGCCTCTCACAACTGTGCACATGAAGCTGATTGGTGACAGAAGACATACTTACCGGTTCTCTGAGAGCCCACTGCGAAGAGGAGTTGACGCAACTCTACTGGGACTGCCAAGGGGCTTGCGAGAGGTGGTATCTTCTCTGTTGTCCAAACTAGTTCTTCTCTGTGCCGTCTAGGAGCAAGGGACATTTTCTCTTTTAAAACCATTTTAACCAACTTCAGCTTCTTCCACAAACATTTAAAATTCTGAAACATTAATACCCATGGGCAAGGCACAAGATGCAACTGTTATGGAAAAACAAATATTATATGCAAAGGTAAACCTTAATCAGGACGATGACCAGGATTTGAGCTGCTTTTCAATATGTAATGGTTTACATACACAGAATGGACTTAGGTGCTCAGTCTTTCAAACAGTCTTCTTTAAACTTTGTACCTGTCTCTCCACAGAAGGCAGGTGTTGACTGGAGTCATTCTTTATTGACCGGTTCCCAAGAACACCCCCTAAACTTGCACTTCCTTGGGTTGTCTTTAGAACTAGAACAAAACGGAGTCTGACATTAACTGCATTCCATATTGTTAACAATGAGATAAGATTCTCAATTCCATTTATCCATTTATGGAGTTTATCATACCTGCTGGTTTGCTTTGCTTTAATTTATCAAGGTACTCCTTCATTTTCTGAGCAAGTATGACAGGCATCCTATCAAAGGTCACAACACTGGAGTCCTTCAGTGATACCACTACTCTTATTGGACTCTGCATTGGACCCAACACCACATTCTTCACATTTTGGTTGAGCTGGAGACAAAGAACATCATATTAAAAATATTTCCATGCAAGTAGTTCCTAAAGGACCAACCCCACAACATGCTAAATTCATATAATCCCATGCTTATAAATACAGTGTTGTACAAGTCCAGTGTTGTTTAGGTAATCATGCAAAATAACCTTATTAAGACTTCTCTCAAACAAGGACTAGTCCAAGCACATAATTTCAGTATACCTGAAAGATTTTGGGGGCACCACCACTATTAAATTTCAAGCACAGGTTGACTTTGCTGTCCTTCTCATGGATTTCAAAGCCTCCCTCCTTCCACCTGGTGGTCCCCAACTCAGAATTGTAAATCCGAATACGGACAGCTCCACTAGTACACAGCTTGGGCACGGTGGCTGCCATGGGTTCTTGTCAACAAGTGGCACTTTCAGTGTTGAAGGCTTGAATGGAGGGCTGAATCCAGAAACTGTGGTGAGCAAGACACAAAGATGGCAAAGAAAGATTAAAGGTTTACTATGATTAATAATTTTACTTTATTGAAAATTGTATTACAATGGCAAATAAAACAGAAACCGCATTACAGTACAGGAAATTGTAGTTACTGAATGGAAATAAAATGTTTCTAATTATCTTCCAGAAAATCACAAACTTCACTTTATGAAATTCCAGTCTTTTCTGACACATAATGAACTTCGTAAGTACATAGTATGTCTCATCCTCGGTAGCAAGCTTATCAACCAACCAGTCTCTATTGTGCCCTCAGTAGGTTAAAAGGCGTGCTTCAGGCAGGGACTTTGCATAAAATCCATTCACTCAGTTTAGACCGTCACTTTGCTAGACCTTTTTCTAATGTTAACTAGCTAAATAACATACAAACGGCTTCAAAGGGTATGCTAAACAGTTGCCTGAAACAAGTGTAGTGAAATCAGTTCAGCTAGTTGGCTAATTATCATCGCACTTGTTACTGCGATGTGGACATAACTAATGTTAACCGACTTGCTGGTCAGGCAAAACAATATTTCTACTGGTTAAATTACCGAGCCATTTCAACATGAGTAACCGTAAAATTAATTTCTGGCTACACGTAACTTGTTTCATCTACGCAGCGACTAACTACTTTACATAACAAATTACCAGGAATCGAAAATGAAAGCACCAACGAGAAGCTAGTAACTAGCCACCGATAAACCATGCCTTACTTTTGACTAATGTTAGCTAGCGCTAGCTAATTACCTTGCTCGATTGCCGGCCATAGCGTTTAGGACCAGTGAATACAAAACGTTACGAAACACAAGATACACAGTTGCACACAGACAAAACAAAGCTGGAGGGCATTTATATTTTTAAAAAAGAAACAGATAATTGCTAGCGCGAACTACCAAGCTTGTTCGTTTTCTGACGCTCATTTAGCCAATGATAACTGACTAGTGAAGTTACCAAGCTAACGTTTGCTAAAGAGACCACCGGTTAGCAAGTAAGCTATGGCACCCAAAAACGTTAGCTAGCAAAGACAGTTTCCCGTCACTTTCTTAAAGTCATTGCACAAGAGCAGAAAACTGTTAACACCATTTCCCCCCTTTAGCTAAGTGGGAGTTGTATCTATCAGCTACTAATTCGTCTGAGCATTATATATACACGTCTGCAGTGTTAACAGAAGCAAGCTAACTAGCTAGCTTGCTAATTAGTAGGCATTGGCTAGCTAGCAAGCTAACGTTGACACCAAGGCCAGAAATAATTGCTAGCGACTCTGTCATCACGAAGAAATTAAATATTATGCTATTAATTAAACGAAAAATGCTTACTTGCAAATTAAGTCCCTTTTGTCCAACTTTTAAATAGGAGCAACTTCCAAGTAATTCCTCTAGAATTCAGATATCCCAGTTGCCGGCACGCGGTGGCCGTCTTATTATGTTGTTGACAGCGTAGTACGCGACGGAGCAGCGCGGCACTGGATGATGGCGGGAACGTGAAATTTTGCAGCGGAAACGATGCACGAGAACAGAAATCACGAATACTATCGCGAGATATTGTTTACAAACCGCAAGAGCATTAGTTCTTTGCAGATGCTGAGCGGTGTAACTAATGTTTAGTAGATTGGTTAGCAGTTCCATCTGCTGCACTGAGACGGCCCAAATATTCTGTACAATTTCTGGCATTGATGCATTTATTTCATACTAAGAGTAGTGAATCTGTGCAGGCGCTGTTCCAAACTGCGCGGGGTTAGGGTTGAAAGGTCGCAGTTCCGGCCTTCAACTGCATTTGCTCTCTCTGTTTTTGAAACAGAGTATTTTTCATATTGAACGTTTTACTAAAACCGTTTTAAAATAGGTACTCAACAGCCTCCGGGAGACCATATCCAGGCGCTGCAGAGAATGCTGGCTACAGGAGCAGTAAGATTGAATTTTATTCTTAATTCGTGACATTATTCATTTAGTGAACGTCACTTGCCAGCTTGCTAACTAAACCAGGTCGCTAGCGAGCAAGGTAGGCCCCAAACTAAACGAATATGCTAACGGCAATTTTGTCGTTTACTACTCAGCTTAACCACTTGTCAATGAACACAGTTTCTGCTAAAACTTTGGATACACGCCTATTAAAAAAAATTAGTGTGTCTGGGTGTTAATAATGAAGGTTTTTTTTTTTTTTTTTTTTTTTTTTTTAGAAACTATGAGATACATACATTTTGTATTGTCTTAATAGTTTGGTAACTAGCCTGTGCTATCAAAATTTTCTCTAAGATTTAGCCAATTCAGTGAATATTCAGGCAGCATTGTATGATTTATTTATCTATGTAATGTAGTAGGATAAGCTAGCTATGAAATGATAACGGGTTCGTTTGCATAGTAGGTGTCAGTAAAGCTCAGTAGTTAGCAAAGTAAAGAATATTTCGCCAAGTAAATGGTAGCTGGGCTAGGTAGGTGGTCCGTTGATTGGTTAACTGTTTCTGTATATCGAGCGTTTCCACAGTGAAAGACTGAAGCGTGGTACTGTAGTATGGCTATCTTCAGTAATATTAACCTGTATGATGTTGGATAAATCCAAGGTGATATGATATTGGAAATTAATGTTCACATAATATTCGACAAACAGACATCGCCGTGTTTGCTATTTTGTAGTAAAGGTTACATAAGAACGTATGATGACGAGAACGCGCTATTCAGCCCATCTCGGCTCGCCATTTAATGTGGACTTGAATGTACCAAAGGTCACAGCTTCAGCTACTTTACCTTCGAACGTATTCCGAGCCTTGGAAAAAATTTTGTGTTTAAAAAAAGTACTTCCTTATATCAACATGGAATTTACTCTTAACTCATTTCCATCTATGCCTCAAACCTAAGTAATATTTTGTAGTTCACCTTGTTGAGCCCTTTCATGAATATTAAAACCTCCATGAAATATCCCGAGTCTTCTTTCAATATGACTGAATATGGTTTAGTGTCTTGAGTCTGTCCTTACAGCTTCTAAGTCCAGGAACTAGTTTAATAGTCCATCTTTGTACTTTTTCCAAGAGCTGCAATATTGTTCTAGGAATAGGATACCCAAAAACGTATGCAGTATTCCAAGTGTGGTCTGACCAAAACAATGTGCCTTTAACATAAATTCCCTCGATTTATTATCAATATTTTTTGGAGTATAGGTCAGCACTGAATAAAGGACAGCTGAATAAAGGTTGTCCACATGAGAATGTTTGTTTTTTTTTTTTTTTTTTTTTTGCAGGCTGTAACCACAGCACTGGCGCAAGTGGATAGGGAAAAGATCTATCAGTGGATAAACGAGCTGTCCAGCCCAGAGACTCGTGAAAATGCCCTGCTGGAGCTCAGTAAGAAGCGGGAGTCAGTGCCAGACCTGGCTCCCATGCTCTGGCACTCCTGTGGCACAATTGCAGCACTCTTGCAGGTGTGTAGAACTGTGTGAAATTAAAAGGTTGTGTCCACTCGGATGGAACTCACACGTTCAGTGATTAGCAAATTGAAAATGAGTGTTCTGATATTGACTTTTAGAATTATGTCCTAATTTCAGTGTTAACTTAAATATGCGCATCATCTGCTTTTACAGGAGATTGTCAACATATATCCCTCTATTAACCCTCCGACTCTAACAGCACACCAGTCCAACAGAGTTTGTAATGCCTTAGCACTTCTGCAATGTGTGGCCTCCCATCCTGAGACAAGGTAGTGCTGTTGCTAATTTTATTAATTGGATTAAAAGTCCAAGTGTTTATCAGTACACTAGTATTTAAGAAGAGATATCTCTGGTATGTCATTAATTCAGAGTTTTTTTTTTTCTTCCAGATCTGCATTTCTGGCTGCACATATCCCATTGTTCCTTTACCCCTTCCTGCACACTGTCAGCAAGACGCGTCCGTTTGAATACCTGCGACTTACTAGCTTGGGAGTAATAGGTACCCACATTGTAAATTTATGTTTTGGTTCTAATTTTTTTAACCTCATGATACAGAATTGCCAATAGAACTGTGATAATGTTGGTACATTTTGAATGTCTGTCTTTTAGGGGCACTGGTCAAAACAGATGAACAGGAGGTAATCAACTTCTTACTCACAACTGAAATCATTCCCCTATGTCTTCGCATCATGGAATCTGGCAGTGAGCTTTCCAAAACGGTATGTACCCTCTGACTACCCTGTATTATCCTCCTTCCCAAATCTGTACATTTTAACATTCTCCACGTTTATAATTAAGGATGAGAAATAAGGCAACGCAGACCCACTTTAGCAAGGTTCAGAGCAATGGGGACAAATGTGGGTAAAGTAGCACATACTTCTCTACCATTTTTATTTTTTGAGAAAAACCATGCATTCAGTTAGTGTTCATCAAGGTAAATGAACAAAAGCATGATGTGGAATGTTAGGTTCTTAATTCTCAATAGATAAACATATTTATAAAGAGGTGTGCAACATTCCTTAATATCTGTAATGAGAAAAACAAAAATGCTCAACATCTTTTTTTCTTTCTTTAACAGGTTGCTACATTTATACTACAGAAAATCCTGTTGGATGACACAGGGTTGGCATACATTTGTCAGACTTATGAGCGCTTCTCACATGTAGCTATGATACTTGTAAGTTTTCCTGTAAATTCTTGAATTATGGTTAGATTATTCTTTCATGTTAAGATTTCTTCTTTTAAAAGGTCTTATCATTTTCAGGGGAAAATGGTCCTGCAGCTCTCTAAAGAGCCTTCTGCACGCCTTCTGAAGCATGTTGTACGCTGTTATCTCCGTCTTTCTGACAATCCAAGGTATTAAAAAATGCTGGTCCACTATAGGTCTCGTCAAGTCTGCCTGTCTTCGTGTCTTTTTCGTTAATGCCCTCTAGGAGGCGCTGCCATGTTGTAAAACCATAGCTTTACAATATCAGGTGATGTATATCAGAGAAATCTTGTCTTGTGGAGTAACATTTCCACCTTTCCCCTTTCAGAGCCAGAGAGGCCCTCCGTCAGTGCCTGCCAGACCAGCTGAAGGACACCACCTTTGCCCAGGTGCTGAAGGACGACACCACCACTAAGCGCTGGTTGGCACAGTTGGTGAAGAACCTGCAGGAAGGGCAGGTCACAGACCCCAGAGGCATTCCCCTGCCCCCGCAGTGATACTGCTGCTATCAAGTACTCTTGGTAGCACAGATTGATGGGGATATGATTGAGGACATAGGACAAGGAAGGCACAGGAAGAGACACCTGTTGGCACTTCCAATGTTATTGTTAAGACTGTCATAACAAAGAGGTGCTCTTAGACATTTGTCCACAAACCAAGGCCAGAGAGTGGTAGGTTTTGTTTAATTGATGAAGTTCTTTCTGTCATGTTTATTGCATCTCTTCAGTCTGCTTTCTAGTGATGGAGTGAGATTTCGTTAAACTGAAAATGGGTCAAACAAGGATAGGATATCAAGAACTCACTGATTTTCACAAATCATTGTGCATAGCAAAAATTTAAAATTGCAGCAAAGAAGTCACTGATTGACAGCTGATTGTACCTCCACCCATTACAGGGTACATGAAACCTTATTCTCTCATCACTACTGCAGACCACAAAACCCCTTCCCCCTGCCCTGCTTTTTGAGGCAAAAGTTACAATTTTTTCTATATCTCCACCCTGAACAGGATTTTGAATTCCACAGTGTGTATTTGTTCAGTTACCTACTGTAAAATTACTGTACAATAAACTGCCACTTTTAATGTCACTTTTGAAATGTGTTGAAGTTATTTGTGGAAATCAAAATATTTCTCATTTTCATCCATATTTCTGAGAGAAGGCATATATCCACATGTCTATAGCCTACTCAAAGACATTTGGTTTGGAAACAAATTATTTACCACATCTGTCAGGATGGAGCACATGAATTACAACAGCAGGGAAGATCTCTGTTACCAGACACTTACTCTGGACTGGTTTGACTCTTTTATTGGTAATAGGAGTAATGCTTTAACCATAAATAGCCAGAACAGCCATATACGCACAACTGCAGCATATATATCTGACACTCATGTTCAGGATCCACATATAACTGATTTCAGAAGTGCAATCAAGACAACTGGACTAGCTAAGATGCAAACATTGGGCATTGGTGGTAATGGTATGTTTGTTCATCAGTAATTGCCACAAAGAAGTTGTTCAGCAAGCAAAGATGCATTCTGATCAAAGTCACCTTCTCCAGCATAGATGTTTGCATAGTCATTCCAAAAAACTAGTAACGACAGGATAATACTGCAATATGTAAAAAAGTTCCAAGAACTTTACTGATAAAAGAGTTGCCATGATATCTTTGGGCAGTAATGTGAGCCTGTCTAGAACTTAGTATTTAGAACATTTTGAAGTTTCTTTACTTATCACAGGTCCCAGGATGTATATTAAGTGGTTTATCTAATCAAAGCACATTAAGCTTGCATCAAGGATTTTTGCTATTTACTATGGTATCATGCTATACCTAAACAAACGCAATGGCATTTGCTGAGCAGCCTCAGGTAAGCCTGCCTTTGCATGAGGCCTCAGCTACTCATGGTTGTGAAGGCTACACAAGCTGGGGAAACGATTGATGGCTACCAAACATTAGGAGCAGTAAAGGATGCCTGTAAAGCAACAAAACTAATAATTCTGATGGCCAAGGCAGTGTCTTAGTTCTTGGCCTCCTATCAGTTTGTAGCAGTTATTGGTGTTAGCAGCAGGGGGTGGGAAACCTACTGTGGGGCTCCCAACAGCATCCTGTAGGGAGGCCTCAAGGCAAGCTGGTAAGATCCCTCTTGACTGAAAAGTGTCCAAAGGAGGTCCTTAGGCCCAAGATGAGTGTCACAGCTTGTTGAGTCCCAGGGAAAAATTCATGTAGCACCCTCTGTTGGACCCCACAGAGTAGGGCAGCGAAGTAACTCCCAGTCTTACAGAAATTTTAAACTTTAAAGAATGTATCTTAAATCACTTTCATAAGTGTATTATTTTATACTGTTTTAGTAGAGTATGTCCTGTTCAAGAGGATTGTTTAATGAGCATGAGTGAGTTGGGTTGACACCAAGGGATTGTACTGCTGCTCCTGAAAGCCAGAAAGTTTTCGGTGGCCTGTTTCTGTCAGCTTGCGGTAATGCTACAGGTTAAGATGGAGGAGGAGGGGGGCTCTATCTCTATGTGGTGGTGGATAGGAGGGACCCCCCATTTTAACCTCAACCTGTCCTGCTTGAAAACTGAGCCAGGAAGCTGAGCTGATTTTGTGTATTATTAATGTCTTGAAATCTGAGGAGACAGAAGGAGAGACTCCCAAAAGAAAAATAAATGAATAAGACCATGCAAACTGATGGAGACGCCCTCACTTCTAGTTCTGCCAATGCTGTTTCACTCTGGAATTTGAACACAATTCAGGGCCAGACTAATGACCTTTTTAAATGGAGTAATACTTTTATTTCTTTTCACTGCTCATTCTCTCTCCTGTTTGCTCTCCCGCCTGACACCACACCAGCCAGTAAACTGGAGTGATAAATATTTAATCCTGTTGGCTTGGAAATTTAAGAAGGGGCTGTCACAATGCACACAGGACCATGTGGGATGAAGCTGGGTAGCCATCCATTGTGGATGGCCTTGCCTGGAGATGTGCCAGAAGAGGAAAATGAACTTCAAAGCAACTGAAGAACATACAGTAATGTAAACCAAACTCAGAGGTGTTTGTATGTGGTTGATTTTTCCACTTATGATTATAGCAGTTCTGAAAAAAAAAAAAAACAAATAAACATCCAATGTATGAGGAGTAACTTCATATGAATGTCTGTGTATGTGTGTTTATGTGCATGGGTGTGTAGGACATATGTATATGTGTAACTTTGGTTTTTAAACTGCTTTGCAATGAAATGGAAGGCCATGTTGAATCTTTGATGAACATGACATCTCCTGTTAGTTGATTGCACCTCTGCTGTTTGCAGCCTCCTCTCCTGGATGTAAATGGTTGAGTAAGGTTAAATAAGGCCTTTTTTCCAAAGGATTCAGAGCTGAAGATGGCATTACTGTGGAATGTTAAACAATTTGTGGAATGGTTTGCACAGGAAAAAACAATAAAAAATGCATTATGATAATGTAAATTATTAATGCTTTATGCAAGTCCTTTGTCATTAAATGGAGTTTAGCATTCCCAGGTGAGGGGTAATATGAGAAACATGAGAAAAAGCAACAGATGAATGGAGGCTTGCAGTCAGGTAGAAAAATATAACCACAATTACTGGCTTGTTGAAGGACCAAGACATTTTCTGGTCTTAAAAAAACAGAAGATTCAAAAATGCTATGTATCGAAGACAACTGTTTTGTTACAATGAGAGCAATTAATATTAACAACAATAACAATCATAATATAATAAATAATGTAATAAATAATAACTAATAAAAAATAATAATGTAACCCAGCCTTTAAAATATGTAATTATGTATGTTTTATCTGCAATACTAAATTATGTATTATTATCTATATCAAGAGGGAGGGAGTTTTTTTCTAGTTCATGTATAACTGCATTTTTGAGCACTTTTGAGATGTAAAAAAGGAAAGTGAAGGGAAAAGGTTTACAGATAATAAACATTCCAAAATAATCTCAAGGGGAAAGAGAGAGAGTGAAGATGAGGCAGGGGTAGAGAGGCAGAGAGTGGAAAAGAGAGGGAGGAGGGAGAGCTGGCTCAGTGTGCAGTGCTGTTGACTTAGTATCGGTTTTCCCAGCCTCTCAGCACTGAGTGGGAGCATGCCGAGCAGAGAGGAGGCTGGCAGGAAGGAGCTGAGGCAGGGCCAGCTCTCCCGGGAAGCTCCCTGTCTCTAGAGCTCCGCACCACACATCTGAGGCAGTCCCTGGACACTGGAGATGTGCTTCCATCAAGTGAGTGTCCCCTTTGCCTACATGCTTTCCTCTGCTCCTCCCTCTCACAGAATATTCTTTTGGGTTTTCCCTCTTCTCCACTTTTCATGCTTTTCTTATTCAGTCACCTGTGTTTCAGAGCTGCTTATGCCCTGTGCAATTTACACCTACTGTATGTGGTTTCCTAACAGCATGAATATTGTCATGAATGTCACTTACTACAGCTTATATCAGCTTTTTCATTTTTATTGACAGGACTTCATTTGATTGAAAGAATTGGTTTTTGTATATATTGTCAACATTTTTTGTTGATAATAGGAATCATGGAATCTACACGTAACCATTAAGCTACACAATTTAGATACAACATTACTGTTCAAATACAAGTGTTATCAGTTATAAAATGTAAATATTGTACATCCATAAGGTCAGTACCAAGTGAGATAAAATGAGCAGTCTATACCATATTTTATCTCATGCTCTGCTACCATGTGAACATTGAGGCACATAAAGATGCTAAATTTTACCATTGCTATCCCAGTTACTGTATTCTATTAAATATTGTCCATATTTAAAATGTAAATGTATTTTGTAGGTTAATTCTCATTGCTTTTTCATGTGGTCTTGAGTTAGGTCATTTTTGCCAGACGTTATGTCAGACACAGTTGAGCGTGATCTCCACTGTCCAGTTGAGTGCGTCAGTAGTGGAGGATTATGACCTTCTTAAGACACTCTTCTGAGCAGTGAAAAGTGATGCTTAGGCCTGTATGATTGTGGGGATCCTTGAAATTCCTGCAGAGATAGAAAATTAAGCAAATTGTGAGAATAATGCTGGTGCAGTGTATAGTCAGTTGCAAGATCCCAAACCTCTTTCAGCATTTAATAGGAAAAATAATTTGGCCTGTTGATTTATAGGTCAGCACAGTTAAGGTGTATTTGCACACTGTACACTCTCCGCACTGTTTGCATCAATGTGGTGATGAGATAGCTATGATAAAATGTGTGAAACCAAAAGCAGTTGATGTAGAATTACATTGGGAGAGAGGCTACATGGGTCTGTCTAAGATTACCATCCACAGGATGACAATCCTTCTGCTCAGGGGTTATTATCATAGAGAAAAGAGGAAGATTACAAAGCTGGAGGAACAATAGAAAGTAAAACAAACAGACGAAAGAGGCTCCATGGGGCCTGCACATTCCACTGAGTACAGCATAGTCTCTCTGTGGGAAGGCAGGTCACAACCCTCCACTCTGCAGAGATCCGATGAACACAGCATTAGTGTAGAGCAGTGGGCCGGAACAAAGAGCCTGCTGATCAAAGGACAAAAAACACCATCATTGTTCACATGGTATCTGGAAAGACCCTAATGCTAGGAGTTTACCACTTTGATTATTGTTTTTTATTATTGTTATTATTATTATTATTAAACAATTCAGATTTAGTAACATTCTTTAGGGTATACCACCAGTGCCCCACTTTGGATTTTAACCTGGAAATAAACCTGTGTTTAAACAGCAGGTTCATAAAGCTCTTTAACCCTGTTTTTGTCAGTAGATGCCAGAAGTGTGACAAAGCAACAGATGGCTTCAACTAGAAGCAGCCTGCGTAAGTTAACTTTGAATAAATGACTGAAGTGAAATTGTGGCATTATTTTCTCTATTTACTGAGAATGAAAGCAATTGGAGAATTCTTTCTATGCTTACGACATTAAGCATAGAAAATGTAACGACTAAAATGTTATGAACACTAAAATGTTATGAAAAACCAAATTCGTTAACTGCCCAATTAGAATGAAATCATTAACGATATTATAAAGTGCAGGAATCTAACTGCACACCAGTGAGTGTCCTTATTAACAAGGAAGTTGTGAAAGCACCAACCTGTTTGCCTCAACAATTAGGTATCCAGGGTGATGACAATCTGCAGTCCATGATTGTGGGGACAGTGATGAGGAAGGTCAAGTCTCGCAGTTGGAAGAAGCAGCGCTATTTTAAGCTGCAGGAGGACTGCAAGACCATCTGGTACAAGTCCAAGAAGGCTGGGAAAGCCCACTGCACATGTGAGTAGTATCCACAGTGAAGCAATAGCTGCTGAAAGACCTGGACCATATTCAGTATGGAAATATTTTGCTATTTTTGCTTCTTTTCCTTCTTGAAATCTACTTTTATTCTAAATCGTATGTTGTGTTTTGCAACAGTATTGGATTTGACCCCATTTTGTGGAGTGTAACCAGGCACACACTATCCAGGTGAACCATGGGCTTGCAAAATTTCTGCAATTGCATATCATACAGAACTGCCCTCTCAGGCACTGTAGTAACCAGCCCAGCTGAATAATTATTTAAATATTTTCTAACATGAACATTTCTTATAAGTTTTAGCTCATCCTGAACATAGCCCTGGTGTGCAATAATAGAGTGAGTTTAATAGTTCCTTTAATGGTTGGTAAATAATACATTTAGCACTGTAGAGACACGCCTGGTATCTTGGGTTACATGTTGTTTGAAGGTGAATTGTAATAGTAATACAATGATCAATAAGACTGCTGGTTAACACCTCCATTGACTCAACCCACAGTCTTGGTAAGTGATGTAGAGGCAGTGCGTGAGGGACACCAGTCCGAGGTCCTGCTCAGCATCGCAGATGAGTTCCCACCTGACCGCTGCTTCACACTGGTTTTCCGTGGGCGCCGTGGCAACCTGGACCTTGTTGCAGAATCGGCAGAGGAAGCTCAGTCCTGGGTCAAAGGCATGCGCAAGCTGATAGAGAACCTGGAGAACATGGGAGAAAGGGAGAGGCTTGACCAGTATCCTTCCCAAAATTAACTACACAAGACACCTCTTTCACCATAATGGGAGTCCCATTGATATACAGTGGGGAGATTACCGTACACAGACTGACATACAGAGTAGGATGGTTAGGGTATGTAGAGATGTGGGTTTAAAGGGAAATATTAAGAACAACGGTCAAGTGCAAATGTCTGCTTATAAAAGCTACTTAAAAACACCAATGCCTCTCCTTTATTCAGAGTACCGCTTTATTCTGACATGTTCCTCAAACCAGTTATAATGGAATGAAAACAACTATGTCTTTTGTTTGAGCCCTCATGGTCCAGTCTTTGATTCTTCCATCCCTCCCCCTCACCATTTCAGCCCCTCAAGCCTGGAAAGCCATATGTTTTAGTTCTTCTCTTACAAGAAACATTTTCTATGGTAGTGACTTTACTCTAAATATTTTCCTTAAAGTGACTCCTTCCCTTCACCAGATGGATCTGTGATTGGTTTAAAAAAGCAGATAAAAACAAGGATGGTCGAATGAACTTCAAGGAGGTACAAGACCTGCTGAAGATGATGAATGTGGACATGAATGAGCACCATGCTCTGCGGCTCTTCACGGTAGGATAACAGAATGAGTTAGACACATCTGCTCAACAGCTATTCACTGTTATCTTTGATTCCATGTATTAGCTGTTGAGATATCACAAATTAAGGAAAATAAATGGCTACATCAGCTGTATATTAACATGTTAAAATTCAGAATCCTACATAAGGAATAATAACAACTTTATAAGAACACACACGCAAACACAAAATGTGTGTGTATACAGAGGGTGGGCAAAATAACAGAAAAATCACATTAAATAATAACCTAATGATAACTTTGGAGTAACTAAATCACAATTACAAAGGCAGATACACAGCTGAGTCATATTAAGTTGAATGCCAATTAGCAGTATGAGTCAGCTGTAAAAGAAATCTGACTATCAGAACCATTTTATGTGTGTTTCTGAATCAACATTGGACAACTAATAGAGTTCTAACGAGGCCTAAAAGCTGGTGCCTGATTTACAGGTGCTTTGGTCAGAAAACTGACAAATTATTGAATGTGTCAAGCAGGAAAGTCCAGAAACCTATAACAACACGTGACAAACATGAACAAACCGTATCAGTAAAGATGAATAGTGGTCACAAGCTCATGGATAGGGACAGAGGAAAACGTAATAGGATAGTTGCTACACACTTAAAAAATGCAGCCTCAAAACTGACCAATTAATTAAATCAAGATATCTGTGTCAGCAAAAACTATTTTTCAGAAAGTTGGCATTTTTACCTGGGCTGGCAATTTGTTCACCCTTTGTGTATTGTGTTCACTGTATTTTGTTCACCCCTTGCATATGTGTGTGGGTTGGGGAAAAGTTAATAGGAAATTAAAACTGGTTTAAGTTTAAGATATCCATACAATTACCAAGTATTTGCTTCTTTTGATTGCAGATGGCAGACAAGTCTCAGTCTGGCACACTGGAAGATGATGAGTTTGTGCTATTCTACAAGATGCTAACACAGAGGGATGACGTGCTGCGTCTCTTTCAAGACTACTCAGCCGATGGGCAAAAGATGGCCCTTCGTGACCTGGAGGAGTTCCTCCGAGGGCAGCAGCTGGAAGGCGAGAGGAGCCGGCAGCGTGCCCTGGAGCTCATTGACCGCTATGAGCCATCTGACACTGGTACAGCATTAAGTGCTTTGCCTGTGACTGGTGAACTGCATTCGTACACCCAAAGGCATCCAGTTTTGATCCTCCACTATAACCACAGCTTCAAAAATTGCACTGCATTAAAACAGGACAGAAGATATTTCTGGGAGGGTCAGGGCTCTATGATATAAAAAAACAACCCCACCACTACCTGACAGGGATATGGAAGAAGTCTGATTCTACAAGAGAAACTGATCAAATCTTTTTTGTCATTCATAGCCAAGATGCTCCAAGCCATGTCCATTGATGGCTTCTTGATGTACCTGGGCTCTCCTGAGGGTTCAATCTTCAAACCCTGCCAACAGGACATCTACCAGGACATGAGCCAGCCACTGTGCCACTACTTCATCTCCTCCTCCCATAACACCTACCTGCTGGAGGACCAGCTGAGAGGCCAGAGCAGTGTAGAGGGCTATATCCGGTAGAGCAAGCCTTTTGTTTATTTTATTCTCATTCTTTTTTTGTATCTCTTGAGGAATAATTTGTAATCCAGTCAAGGTTTAATGAATATAATATCAAATTTATGAAATACGTTTAAAGAAAAAATTCTTTAATTTTCCTGGTGTCCTCTTTGGAACTCCTTCATACATCAAAAATTTCTAGACTGAAGTTTGGGAAACCTTGTTATGCAGATAACTCAAGGTTTTTCTGAAGCAGCCTTCAGATGTGTGCTCTTTGAGAGTCGGATTGCTTGTCACAGGTACTGATCACTTTTGCAACTGAGAAAATGTTTGGGTTTCTTTGAGTGCCCTGAAGCGAGGTTGCCGTTGTGTGGAGGTGGACTGCTGGGATGGCCCCAATGGGGAGCCCATCGTCTACCATGGACATACCTTCACCTCCAAGATCCTTTTCAAAGATGTCATCGCCACATTGGGAAACTATGCCTTTAAGGTGAATAAATTTATATAGTTAATGTTACTAATATAGACTTACCATCTGCCATGACACGCCTTAACCAGGATCTTTTTCATTGCTGCCTTTTCATTGCTATGTCTTTGCTGCACTGACACCCTAACAGGACAGCATTCCAAAGCACTGTCTAGACATCCTGCATTGCACAAATTAACATCTATAAATATAAATTAAAATGTGTTTGTATTTTTACATCAGATTGATTATTGAATAATTATTATGAAAATGTCACAAATTGAAACCAATATAGGCTGAAATGGTAGTCAATATTACATTTCACAAGTAACTTTCTTGAGTTTCCCCAGACATTCTGAAGTGAATATTAACTAAATGCCAAGCTGAAAGTTAGTCTAATTATGTCTATGTGTCCTGACTGCAGGTGCACACATGTGTGTCAGGGTGCTGGGCCGAATGCGTGTCATAGTCTGGAATATGATAGCGTACTCCCGACCCTCTGTGACTGTCTGCCTGAGTGGAACTCACTGGCGTATGGCAGGTGTAGCTTTTCCTCAGTGATAATGTGCCCCTTTTAATTATTCATAACCCCCACCCTCCCCCCTCCTTTCCCAGGTATCAGAGTACCCAGTCATCCTGTCCATTGAAAACCACTGCAGTGTTGAGCAACAGAGAGCCATGGCCCAACACCTCAACCACATTCTTGGTGACAAGCTGCTGAAAACCACGCTGGATGGCAAAATTCCCAATGGGTTGCCTTCTCCCGAGGTGAGGCCAATGGCAAAACTGTCCACTCCAGTTTTGTTCTCCATTCATGGCCACCCATTACATGGCTCTGTTGCTTCTCTAGGTAGCTAGATCCCCTTCACTGAGACTGGATAGTGAACCTGATGAGCACCTTCAGTCTGCACTGCTTGTGTTTTGTGGCCTAGTGGTGGTTCTGAGGCTGCATGATCTTTGTGGAAAACATTGATGCTTTTCACTGTTATTGTGCTCAGTATTTGCTTTTCTTTACCCTAGGGTTTCAGAGGTGATGATTGACATTCTTCAGTTTAGACAAAAATTAATCAATTTGAATCCATGTAAAAAGTAATGGATACAGAGACTGCTCCATTAGCCATTCAAAAGTTTTGATTTTACCTCTTCTTTGTTAGCTGACATTCCTAGTGATTTGAAATTTAGCTGGGTAGCAAACATAAATTTGTATAAGACTAATACACTTAATTAAATACACATAATTACATAAGAGTTGGTAAGAATTCAAAGATGTAAAGAACCACCAAGATCAAGAAATGTTCCATTACAGTTCTAGGTATAGAACTGATGTAATATAGAAAAAAGGAGGATTGCAATTACAGGAAGGGAATGAAATAATCATTGTAATTTTACCGTGAGAAGTAATGTTCACTGTGAATCGAATTCTCAGCATCTGTACGACTTCATATACATTAGGTGGAAAACACCTATCTTATTTGTATTCTTTGAAAACAAATTTCAGACTTGAAATTCCTATTAAAAACCTTCCTGTGAACTGTATCACAATGGTGTTATGATATGGTCTTGGCCCTGTGTCCCCATGAAAGGAGCTCAAGGGAAAGATCCTTTTGAAGGGGAAAAAGATTGGGAGCCTTGAGGAGAGCCTGAATGGAATTGCAGAGGAGTCCCTGATGGGAGAGGTTAGTGACGAGGATGATGCCGTTGACATCGATGAAGAGAACCTGCGTACTGACAGCTTCCATCGCAGGGGCAAGGTAAGGAGCAGACAGGAGCAAACCTCTGAGATCCTAACTTGTCCTAAGATTTATAATATATATATAAAACTGTATAAACTGATAAACTGTATGATGTTTTTGTCATCAAATACTGAGAGCCCATATATGTTAATTTCTCAATCAGACAAACAGTTACTCAGGTCTGTGGTCTACTGTACTTTTCATATGTTTTACATGGAACTATCCATCAAGATTTGTGTTGCGGGTGTTGTTTAGGCACTGTCAAGAATTAAATTCGGCTCACACTTTCACAATATCAAATGTTGTGTATGTACTCAAACATATTTCTTGAAACTGTGGAATCTCTCATAAAATTTACATGCCCATGGAGCTGGGGCACAGGAGGCATTTGAGAAGTTGATCACCTGGTGACAGCATTAAGTGAGCAGAGGGTGAGGGCAGGTAAAGCTAAACGCTCCATGCGCAGTGTGTTTGGTGGGGGGGGGTGGTTAGTACGTTGTGTAGATAGTGGTTGGTATCTCCCTCATGGAAGACACTTAATCCTTTGAACTCTGGTAATTGCAGTCAGGGATCACCTCTGTGGGGTATGTGTTGCATTGTGCCAGGACAAAATGTCCATTTGAGGAAATTGATGCTGACACATATATGAAAATTTGAAATCAAGAGATGTGATTCTATTAATTGTTAACATGCGGTATTGCATGCTCTAAAGGGTTTTCTGTCTGTCCTACACTCAACTGTGAAGGGGAAAGAAAAGGTCCAGAATACAGCTAAGTGATCCTAGAGGCCCAGGTGTAATTGACTCTGAAGGTGGCCGTCTGCCCACAGACAGTGGCTCGGAGTCCCTGTCTGTGTGTAGTGGCTGGGGATTAACTTTCACACAGAGGCAGGTGTCTACTGAGAGCCTGGGGAACATTGCTAATTAGTTTGGACATCGCTTGCCTCACTGTCACTGGAGACTGACTGGCGGCTTCAGGGCAGTACAAAATGTGATCATCATTATGATAAGATATCGTTTACTCTATCAGGATCTGTTTGGGTCCGTTTGAGTACGAAAGATGGTTTTTGTTGATAGTCACATTCCTTGTTTTACAGTCAGCTTCAATGGAACTGGAATAAATCTTCATTCCTTTTCCCATTTTAACTGCCAGTAGGCTCATATAGACATGACTTCTGCATCAGCTGGTGATGGTTACTAAAATACACATGGGCTGTTTTAGATGTGTTCACCTTTTGTTTGCATGGTGATAAACTGGAAGTAATTTCATTTCAGGTGATTTAACTGTGATTTTCTGTGACAAAACTGCAGAGGATTACTTTCTAAAGTATATATTGTCGTTTATCACAGTCTATGCACTTTTTGCATGTTCTGCTTCTCCTCATCAGAAATCAAAACAACGTCTCTCTAAGGAGCTGTCAGACTGTGTGGTGTATTGCAAGAGTGTCCACTTCAACAGTTTCAAGCACTCTCGCATTCATTCCAAGTTCTACGAGATTTCTTCCTTCACTGAGTCCAAAGCCAGGAAACACATGAGGGAGACAGGTGAGCTATTGATCAAAAACTAGATATAACTGGTGGCACAATACCTTACATTCCCAGTCCAGATTCCCCTGGTATTTACTAGAGAAGAATAGTTAGTTCTCATTTAACCTACCTAGTTAAATAAATGTAGACTATAAATAACATCACCTACTTGTTCCACTGACTGTAAGTGTCAGTGTTGTTGTCACAGATCTGTAATTATTTAATCTAATAAATGGATCTGTGGTACACATCATTATGATAACATAATGACACATAATACATATGCATTTTTGTCCACAAGGGGCTGAATTTGTGCACCATAATGGCAGGCAGCTGACCAGAATTTATCCCAGTGGACTAAGAACAGACTCCTCGAACTTTAATCCACAGGACATGTGGAATGTTGGATGCCAAATAGGTGAGGGATCTCTCATGTTTCTACCAGCATGCATTGTTAAAAAGTTCATTTCTCACTTTTTGACCTGCCATGTTTCTGCACTTTTGAACCAAGCGTAGTTCATTGCTCTTCAGCTATTTTTAAATTGTCTTGTTCTTATTATCTTATTTGCTGATAGTGGTGTTGCTTTCTAGCCTTGAGGGTAACAGGCAGGATAAGGGGCAGACCAGTTTGTGGAGCCCAATGGACTGATATTGAGTCTGAATTGTGTCAGTGCAGACTGTGGCCGGCACACCATGCATGGGGCAGCATATGTGTATTGATGTGAAAAATGGTGGCAGAGTGAAGTGAGTTACAATAAGAATCCATTGTATTTCCATTTCTGTCAGTTGCTCTGAACTTCCAGACAGCAGGGGTAGAAATGGACCTCAACGATGGACTCTTCAGCCAGAATGGTCGCTGTGGCTATGTCCTAAAGCCAGAATTCTTGAGGGACACTGAGACAAGATTTGATCCAGAGTATCCTCAAAATTATGAGAGCTACCATCCTGTCAGCCTTGCTATCCAGGTGTTTTTTTAAAAAAATCCTTATGCAGTCCATGTCACCATCCATAGTTTCAATAATTATCCTTAGTTTTGTGTTAAAAAAATGCACAGTTGTGATTTGAATTCTAACTTCTCTTACCTAGTTTTGCAGTGTTGTTAACCCCTTTTTTGGTAGTCCCTACATTCATCTGTTTAATTGTTAAAAATTTTTGACATGGTGTCCTAATTTTTCTTGATAACTTATATCGGAGGAGATTGTGTTTTCTTATTCCAAATTTAGGACCTATGACAGAGAGAGTGAAATAAGGAGCAAATAATTGCATGTGAATCCACTGTAGGGAATAGGAAACAAATATTTGTTTCATAGTCTTGATGTCAATGATGTGGACAAGGTAGAGCTATCTAGCTAGTATGCATTGTTAAAGACTCTTTCTTGCAAGGGTATTTCATGGTGACATGGTGTTCATGGTGACATTATGATATCTTTATTAGCATGTAAGCTCTTAACAATGTTCTGCTAAATAGCTCTAGCTCAGCTGACTTGCCTTGCAGAACAGTTAGTGGAAATGTGGTAAAAATCCCTTTGGTTTATGGCATGCTTTTTCCATGTACACATGTACCTATCTTTCCCAGGTGATTAGTGGACAACAGCTTCCGAAAGTGAATATCAAAGAGGGCTCAATCGTGGATCCACTGGTTAGAGTGGAAATACATGGAGTGCCTATGGACCAGGCTAAACAGGAGACGAGATACATTGACAACAACGGTGAGGGAAGAACATATCGACAGATTGAACAATTTAATTACAGAAGATACTCATACAAAACTTGCTCCCTGGTGTTTTCTGTATAGGGTTCAACCCTGTGTGGTATGACAATCTGCAGTTCACCATCCATGTTCCTGAGCTCGCCTTGGTGCGATTTGTTGTGGAAGATTATGACAAGACATCCAAGAATGACTTTGTGGGCCAGTACACCTTGCCATTCACTTGTATACAACAAGGTAAGACTCCTCTGTATTTAACAGGGAGCTCAGTTCTTTTCAGGATCCATGTAATCTCTTACCTAAATGCCCGAACTCTCGAACATCAGAAAAGGGAAGGAACATTTTGTGACACTGATATTAGTTTCTTCCAGCATTGCATTGGAATGGAAGAGAAAAACTAATGCTGGGTTGGATCACTGCCTTGGATCATGATTGGATCATGATTCCTCATTACATGTTACTGACCAGAGGTTTATTGTCAAAGCATATCCCTGAAAATGTAGCTGCACTTGTCCTGACATCAGAGAGCCAGCCTGCTTATATTCATAGTGCTATCAGGTTATGAGTCTGACAAGTGATTCAATCAAATGTGAATCTAGGGAAAGTGTGTAAGTGCTTATGGGAAAAAATAAATAATGCTCACACCCAGTTTCATACCATTTGTAAATTAATTTTTCTTGAGGTGATATATTTTTTTGTATTTCCAGGGTATCGTCACATTCATCTGTTGTCCAAGGATGGAACAAGCATTCCTCCTGCTTCCCTGTTTGTGCATGTGAGAATCACTGAACTTTAATGATTTAGATTGGAGCTTACAATGAATGCTGAATGAATAGCTACTTGTACTTACTCCTATGGGCTAAATCCTGAAACTGGGAGATCATTTTTTTTGTGCTCGATGCTTCATTTTGGCAAAACAGTGTTGAGTAAAGTATATTTACTTTAATAGATAGATAATTATGTTTTATATATGAAAAACTGGATCACTCAAAATAGCATAAAATGTTTGACCTTACCGGAAAAGGATAGAAGTTTCTTCAGCCTTGAAATCTGCATAGAAAAATAACTGAGTATATCTAGTATGAGGATTTGGATGACCTAAACAGGCCCATGTTTTATAGAGACAGCCTTTCATGTAGTGTTCAATTCAGGAGACAAAGTTGCTGCCATTATTCTAAAAGCATAAAAATTTACATTTGATAAGAAGTGACAGCTTCATTGACTAAACTACATTAGTGTACAGAATATGCTTTGCTGCAATGTAAAGCTACTGGACTATGCAAAAGACACTCTTCACAACATGTTGAAGATTGTAGTTGTCAGTTAAGCATATGAGAAAATTATAAAATATTTGCACGCCAAAATTGTTGTAGATTTCCATCTGCTTGGAGAGGTTTTATGGTTTATGTTTTGAAGCTTTTCATTTTCACTAATTCTCTAAGAAAATCTGCAGTACTTACTGTGTGAATTCAGGGGTCAGGTGTATTGCCACAAATGCCTTAGGCACTGCTTTGTCCATAACACTGCACTACAGCGAATTTAGAAATATTTCACATCAGTCGCGATTGTGGTGTAGAACCAGATATGTATGAGGAGATGATAATATGTAGTGTGCCACTACCAGCAAGGATGATGACATATTGTATATAATCTTAACAATATTTATATTTACAGAATTGGCCAAAAGACAAGCTAACAAATATGAAATGCTTAGGCTATTACAGGCTTGCATCAGGATTACGGACACACAGAAATCAATTTGTAAAGTTAATGAATACAGCAATGACAATGAAAAATGAAATCCTTAACAACTAAATTGAAGGAAACCCAGTTACTCCTCATCAAGCTTGTTACTATCACTCACTGATTCAAAAATGCCTGAAAAGAACATGAGCCATACCCCCTAATGCAAAATATTAAAAATACAAAAATAGCACATTTTAGGTAAGAATACAATTACGGAATATTGACAAATTTTCCTTTGTAGAAGACTGTGAACAAAATCAAGTTCACATAAGGGCCATATTTTGGGTCACTGAAAATGAGACATGCAATTTGGAAACCTACAAAGAGAAAAGTGACTATTCTTAAAATATCCCAAGTACTACTAGTCTAAATACTGTTCATTAAATTAACCAAATGATTATAGCTACACAATGTCAGTAACTTTAAAAAAAGATATCAAAATTATATGCTGAAATCAAGAAAGGATTAAGTCTTTAAACTAGTCTATTTTCACAGCATGCTCATTTCAGAAAACTCCATTGTTACCATACCTCCATTACTAGCATGTTTGTGTCTTGATGGTTCAACTGTATGTGTAAAACACACCTTCAAATATGAACCGTGTCATCTGATTGTTAACAATTTATATAAAATGTCTACAATCTGCTGGTTTTATTAGGATTATATTTTTGTAATTTAACTCTTATGGGATATTATATATAGCATACTGTATTTTATTACAACTGTTTTAAGTTTTTGTGTCATGACTACTTTTTGTAACACTGGTTTGTGCAGTCTATCTTGTATCTTTTTCGTTTTTACATATGTAATTATGTATGTACAGATGCCTGTGTTATGCAAGTCATGTATGTCTGTAAATAAATATTATTTTAAAATTATTGTATTTTTCTAAAAGCAGAATTTACCCCAGCTGCAAACATGTATGGTAAGCATGCAGTGAATGTAAATATGTTACACAAACAATTATTAGAAACCCACTGGTCTTTAAAATATTATATAATAAGTGTTGGATAACAATTAATGTGCTGAAGCCAAACTGGTGAGACATCTGAGGTCGCATTGTTACTGTTATAAGCATGCTTTTCCCAGTACACTTTTCACACTTGATTTTAAATTAATACCATGCACATTTTATTTATGGGTTCACATTTTCCTTTAAAGCAAATTCATAGTGAGTTTTTAAGAACTGCAGTATTTGAAAACACAGATGTTTAAGAGCAGCTACCATGATTTTACTGATTTTGTTCTCTATAGATCATCACAATCCATTTTTCTTTCTTTTTATTATTCCTTTCTCCCCAGGTTTTCCCAATCCGGTTTTCAGCAACCCACTCCCTTTGACTCATGAAGAGGTTGTGAATATGTGACTCCATCAATTCATGGCTAGGCCCATTGTTACACACTAGTGTGGACCTCAGGGCATAGCTGATAATAGCATGGCTGGGACTCAAACACCCAGTTGCAACGCTCATTCCTGCTTACAGAACAAGCATCTTGCTGTATGAGTCATCCAGAGACCACCATCAAAATTCATAACAGTATCCATGAGAGATTCATAAGTAATTTATATACAACATGAGAACCTCATGAAATTTACCGGAAGTTGGAACCTGCTTAATTTGAGATTATGGACATCTCAACGAGTTAAATTTAACATTACAAGTTATTATCCAATGCAAAATCAGACTTTATGTCCAACATGTAACTGAGGTACTAGAGGTGTGAATCTTCACTGGTCTCACGATTCCATTACGATTCAGATGGTAGCTATTCGATTTATAAAACGATTTTCGATTCATCACTATGCATCTTGTCCTCCATGTTTTGTTTTTAATTACAAAAATACAAAGCCAACGATGTGCGTCTGAACGTGTACGGACTTTTTTTCTCGTCATCAAATCTATCTGCATTTTCTGTATTTATGCCATCCACATTAAGAAACATTATGCGAATATTTCCCAGTGTATCATATCCACAAGGAAATAAAAGCAGATTAAATAAGATAGCACAATCATTGCCGACCGCCCTTATTTGGTCGTGGAAAAGACATTTTACAAGAACCTTTCTCATAATTACAAGATAATTACGTCAATTTTCTTCTTTTGTGAAAGCAATGCCCTTCTGTAAGAAACAGCTGATTGTTGTGTAATGCGTATTTAGGTATAGCGGTGTCTGGACAAGAAAGGTATGGACAAGAAAAGCCTGTATTTTGTAATTAATGGAATGGTAATTACAATTTTCAAAAATCGATAATTTTCTTTTCCTGCGTCGAATGCAGAATCTTTCACTTTGGCATCGCGATGCATCCTAAAAACGATTATTTTCCCCAGCTCTATGATGTACTTTTCTAATAAGATAAATACATGTGTGTCAAAAATGTGAGGCACTATAATAACCTGTTAAATCAGATAATAATGAAAACAAATGGAGAGAAGTAAGCAAAACGTATATTGGCATATTTTAAGTGTATAATTCAATGTCAGGTACAGAACTGTCTGCATTTTGAGGCTTCACAATGTGCTGTCAGATTTCCCATTGTTTCACTGAAAATTAAGCAATACTTAGCCTACTTCATACATAGCTAATGAGTGTCAACCAAGAACAGACAATATATTCATCCAAATATTTTTTGTGTAAAACATTTTTGTATATTATATGCAGTGTAAATTGTTTAATGGATGTTCTGATAGAAACTCCAATGTATGTGTGACTCAGTTCATATTGTCTGCCAGAAAATTCAGCAGTCTTCTGAGAGTGTAACAAGGAACACATGCTTCATGTTTCCATTTATGGGACTGATAAATGAAACCAAAATGCACACAGAAAAATATCTATCTCTGCATTGGACCTGCTCCAAATTAATGCTGTCCAACAACAAAAAAGTATGTTTTATTCACACATTAACCACATCCCTCCTTCTCCAAGAGTGTGCAAAAGTACTTGTTCATGCTAATCTATGTTTACAAATATATACATAAAAACAAAACTGGAATTGTTTTCATGCTGCAAAATGTCCATGCAATTAACTACATTTTCAAATAGATCCTTAAAATGTTGAAATTGGTTTGTGATTTCCAAGTAGGTCCTTACCACTAAGAAAGTGGGGGAACTGTAGTGGTCTGTTATTTCTGTCCTTGATTTGTCTCACCAGTCTCCTCCTCCACTTCCTGTTCCATCTCCTCAGCCCTCTCCTCCAGAACCTCCAGACGGGCCTCCTGCAGGGAGACGGTGCGAGGGCCTGGGTCCTTACCCACACCTTGCTCCACAGGCTGCTCTGGATGGTGACGTTGGAGGTGCTTGACCACCTGAAACTTTTGTTTGGCACAGTAGGAGCAGTACAAACAGTGAAAAGGGTGGTTCTGGGTGTGGGTGAGGTAGTGATGCCGAAGGCCTGCTGGCCAGCGGAAGCCCCGGTGGCACAGCCTGCACACATAGGGCCGCTCCTCGCTGTGCTTCTTCTGGTGGGTGTTTAACAGGAATCGTGTCTTGAAACCCTTGCCACACTTTTCACATATGAAGGAGCGCACCTCACGGTGGCGTGTCTCCCGGTGAATCCGGAGGGTGTCAGCACGGTTAGTGCGGTATTCACACTCCTCACATGCGTATGGCTTGGCTCCTGCATGCAGCAACAGGGACACGGCAAGAAATCATGAGCAACATTACATTTAGCACAGGCTCTTATATCTTTTATATAGAGCAAATACATGGTTTTGATGTACAGCTTCATGCTAACATTAGTTAATGCATACCTGTGTGTTTTGTCATGTGGTACTTCAGCTGGTTGACCCACTTACACTTGTAGCCACATTCTGGACAGAGATACTTGCGTTCATTGTCATGAATCCGCATATGATACTGGATTGGGAAAGAGTGAAATGGTTCTAATTATTTCATCACTATTAAAAAGGTATTAACTAATGCACTATTCAATAATTCTGCCTCATAAGAATAACCTCACGCATCAATTCCAAATTTATGAGATGCACCTTAAGGCGTGATGGATCAGCACAAGCATAGTTGCACTTTTCACAATGGTAGGGCTTCTCCCCTGTGTGGATCCGAATGTGCCAGGTGATTTTCTGCCTGTTGCGAGTGGAATACTGGCAGTCTGTACACTTGTAGATGCGGGCACCACCATGGGTGCGTACATGTTGCTCAAATACCAACTGATGGTGGCACGAAAACCCACATACAGCACACTTCAGGGGCTTCTCCTCAGGGGGGCAGTCCTCATGCTCATCCAGGAGGTGCTGGGCAAGAACCTGCCTTTCACGAGTGGCAAATGGACACGCAGGGCACCTCTGGGTGAAGTGGGACTTGCGGTGCTCTTCCAGGGCCTCCCGAGTCCCAAATGTCTCCTGGCAAGTGGTGCACTCTAACTGTGGGTGTTTTCGGAGTATGTGGGCCTTGAGGGTGGCCTGGCTGCGGCAACTGAAGCTGCAGCTGGGACAAGGGTGGCAGGCAGGCTCCTGGTGCTGCCGGAGGCAGTGCTGCTTCAGGGCTGTATCAGAGCTGAAGCGGGCGTCACAGAGGGTGCAAGAATGGCAGAGTTCCCCTGTGTGGCAGCTGAGATTATGGCGGCTGACATCGTTAAGGCTGTAGCCACTATAGTCACAAAGTGAGCAAAAGTGGGTGGGCCTCTTGTCATGGACACGCTGACGGTGCAGCCGGAGCTTTGACCTTGTGCCGAAGGTCTGGTCACAAAGCTCACAGGAGTGCCGGCCCACGCCAGTATGAAGGGATTCGTGGGCCTCCAGTCTGTAGCGACGTGTGGTGCTGAAGGCACAGAAGCGACAGGTATGTGGCTTTACACCCTCATGTTTCAAGGCCACATGCTGCATTAGACAGCGTGCTTGTTTGCAAGTAAATGAACACAACTCACACTGGAGATGGGTCTTTTTGCCCTTCACAGATGATAAAGACTTCTTCTTCCCATGAACTAGTGTATGGCGCTTCAGGGCTTGCTGTGATTTGGCCACGAATGAGCAGAGCTGGCACTGTATGTCATTGGGCTTCAGACAGCCTCGTTTTTGGTGGCTATCCAGAGCTCTTTTCTGATGGCACACAAAGGGACAACTAGGGCAGGTGAAACGACTATTTGACTTTTTTGGCATCCCGGCTATGTCCTCCTCACCTTCTTCCTCCATATCCCCACAGAATTTATCAGCCTTGTTATTCTCTGCAGGTTCCATTGTCTCTGTGTCTTTACGTTGTTTTGAGTTTTTAGCTGTCTTCTGAGTTGAGCTTTGCAATGAGCAAGCTGTGCAGTGCCTTTCTATAATGGTCATCCTGAAAGAGGAAAAGGAGCATTTCTTACATTTATATTTACCATCTTCTTTCATGTATCTCAGTGCGTCTTCCATCGTATAGGATAAGGTACTAGAATTTGATTCCTTTGAATTCACTGAATTAGCTTTGTTCCTATTTGTTACACTGCCTTTGTCTTTCTGCCTTCTTGGCAAAGGGTACTTGCACTGTTCCTTGCCAGATGCCAGGTTGAACTCTGATGAGCAGCTTGGTGTTTCTTCCTCTCTTATGGTGGTTTGCTCACTGATACTGTCACATAGGGATGCAGCCCTTGATTGACTATTTCCAGCTAAGGTTTCTCTTTGAGGTATTGACCTACTGTCATCATATCTTAGATAACCCTCTCTGGATAAGTTAACAGCAGTTGGGCGGGGAAACCGTCTGATCTTCTTCAGAATGATGGGACACTTTTTAAGTCGATGGGTATCTAGGCCTCGCTGCTGCTTGAACTGTGCACCACATTCCTCGCACTGGAGTGCTGCCCTTCTGGCTTTGCATGATGACCTGCAGTGCTGGCTCAAGGATGTCTGTTTGCGTGTCACATAGGAGCAGTGGTCACATCGGTAAACACAAGACTTTGTCTGGACGACCAGCATCTGCACTCTCCCTTGAAGGACAAGGGCTTCAGCCTGCTCCTTATCCTGCCTCTTCAGGGCCTTCAAGAGGGACTCTGAATGAGACGACTGCTCATCCATATTCATCACTATTTGTCCTGAGGGACAACTGATACCATCTTCCCCAAAAGTCCTGTTACTGCAAACATCTCCTGCCTGTGCCCTCCCTATACTTGCTGTTTCATCAGACGGCTCAGTGCTCTCCTTGTCACTTTGCTCCTCACAGTCCGCTACTGACATATTTTCTTCCTCTGCATTGGTGCTTGTTTTACCCACATTCTCACCGTCACTTTTCATGCACACTGCATCTGTGCATTCAGTACTTGTCATAGGAGTCAAAACTAAAGTGCAACACTCCACTTGCTCATCTGCCGATTCATGAATTTCTGGGATTTCGTTTATGGACAGTTCATGGTTACCAGCATCAGAACTACACTGTTTTTCTGAGGTACTTTCCTGTGGTCCTGATATTTTCTCTGTTGCTGTCCTACTTGAAGCCCCTTTGTTGTGTTGTTCTTCAACTGCAGCCGTAGTCATATTAGTTTTCTCAAAAGTACAGTCCCTCTCATCAATATTCTTTGAGGCTTCCACCTGCTGGTGTGAAACCCTCCTGGTACTCTCCGTGCGATCTCCAGAAAAGCCCATGGTTTTCTCTGGGTGTGGTGCTTGCTTTTGACAGAAGCTCTGTGACATGAGTGAAGCATTATTTTCCCTCTCCTTTTCTGCATAGTTCTCCAGCCACTCTTTATCCCCAGGCACATAGCCATGGACTTTCCTTTTGTGTAAGAAAAGGCTGGTGCTGCTGAAGGTGCTGTAAGAGCAAAGTGCACAATGGAACTCTCTGTGCCTTGTGTGCTTGCAGTTTTCATGGTTGTGTAGGGCCTGGCGGTATTGGGTTTGGTAAGTGCAATATTTGCACTGGAAGACTGGCAGCTGATATTCCCCTCCCTGAGAGTGCTTGAGCTGCATGTGCTTGCGCAGCTCATACTTGCGCTTGCAAGAGAATGCACACACTTCACAAATAAGGGATTTTTCTTGGTGACGCAGCTTATGACTGCTAAGCTGGTCAGCTCGGTGACAGCGGTAGGAACACTGGTTACACTGGTACCTGAAGAGAGAACAGATTAACTATTTAGAATGTAGAGCAAGAAACACATTGTATATTTGATATTTGAACACTTGATATTAGATAACACTTTCCACAAAAACAAAATGCAATGAAGCCTACCTGAGGTCTCCTGCATGTTTGCGCATGTGCACGTTCAGGTAGTGCTTCCATTTAGTTACATACCCACATTCTGAGCACATGTGATTCTTGTCATCAGAGTGTATAAGCATATGTTTTGAGAGATAGGTCTCATCTCTACACCTAAAATTACACAGCTTACACTTATGGGGCTTCTCACCTGAAAAACAATTCCATTTAACAGATGAAAAACATTTCAGTCATTGTACCTGTGAACAGTTGGGCCAGTATTTATGAAAGGGCAATAATGGAATATTTGTTTGAATAATCTATTTGGTATTAAAGATTAAAAGAGCTTACAGTGAATTGCTTCTTCTAAGTAATTTAACTTACCAGTGTGCAGTAACATGTGTCGCCCAAGCACTCGCTTGTGTGCTGTCACAAAGTTGCACTGGGGACAGTGGTGGATCTTTTCATTAGCATGAAGACGGCCAACATGTTCATCAAACTCTACTGGATTAAAAGTTGTGAAAGGGCAAAAGTTGCATTGTAGCTCCTCTGTTCCTGGATGACCCTGGCGTTTATGGCGTTGAAAGCTATTCTTATTGGAGCAGAAGAAATCACACTTTGGGCAGTGGAAAGCTAAGTGTGTGCGGTGGTGGGCCTCCATTGCCTCCTGGCTCCCAAAAAGAGCACTGCATGCATGGTGTCTGCACTCCACAGCCTTGACCCCATGAGCAACTGCAATATGTCTCTGGAGCTCCTTCTTGTCTGTGCTCTGAAAAGAACACCCCTCCTGGAAGCAGCACAAGGGCTGCCCATCAGCAGAGGTGTGGTGGGTCTTCATGTGGGCTTTCAGGGCTTGGCTCAGACGGAATCCCTTTCCACAGGTGGGGCAGGGGTACACATCAGAGTAGAAGTTGTCCTCAACCTCTTCGCCATGAATGCTGGCCAGGTGTCGACGTAGGGAGTTGCGCTCCACAGCGCTATAGTCACAGAGGTGGCAATGGTGGAGCTTCTTACCTGCCTCCCTCAACATGTGTATGCGCAGTTTGCTCTTGCTGGTGAAGTAGTGCTGACATGTGGGACATTGCAGACTGGGGTCTGGGAAGTGCAGATGCATGTGTTCCAGCAGGTGGGTACGCTTCTTAAAGCAGCGGCGACACTCTGGGCAGATGTGTGTATGATACATGTGCTCTGTGCCCTTGGCTATGTGACCTTCAGCATAGAAGAAAATGGGTGCATGTTAAGACATGACATTGATGTATTTGTAATATTTCTTAAATACAAAGGCAATTCAGGTGAAAAAAAGTTAATAACAATTACATTTTGAATGACAGTCTTTTAAGTCTGTGGTAGCTGCTGCTCCTTCCCTCTGCTTTTCTACTCTGGCCTTTTTAGTGGTATGTGTCACCCCCTCCTCCTCATCTTCTTCTTCTTCTTGAGACACCTTATCAGCTGTGGAAGGAGCTTGAATTAGCGGTCTCCTTTGAGCACTCAATCCGTCTTCACATGACTCTACTCCTGTTGAATGTGCCTCCATCTTCTCTGTGCCTTTGGTTTTGCCCACTGAGTCAAAAGATCAGTTACAGCAGTTATGTGCCATTCTTTTTTATGTGCTTACATAATAACATACTGCTATAAATTTGGGAGACATCATACAAACACATTCTCCTCAAAAACACAATTTCAACTTTTGCATCTTTCCACACCACTGTAGACAAATTTATCTTGCATAGACATGAGTTGGTGGAAAATTCTTAAGATGCAGATTGTACAAACTGTGGGTGTCCCATTGACAAGTAGGGGTTGCTGGACTGCAAGAGACAATAAAATCCCTGAATCAACTAAATCTCTGCTTCTCTGACGCTATGGCTAGTAAAGCAGAATCCTGCAGGGCTGTTGGCCACAGTCATGGTTTGGATTTGATAACAGATTGCTGGGCTAATCAACACATTGGTAAAGTGCCCTACCATGATGGGCAATGAAGGGATCTCAAAAGAAGTACATTCTAAACCACTTCCTATATGCATGACAATTATTAATGTTTGCAATGCTTAACAATTTTAAACACAATCATTTTAGCCGCTTTCATAGTCTCAAAGAGGATCACATAGTCATGAGTTAAACTTTAGATACATAATTTACTTAGTACAATTACATGATTTTCATATAGATCAAATTAAACTGCTCCAAAAATTCATGATGTAGTTATTTACTGTGAAATTTAAAGCCTCTAATTTCAATGGATAATACTCAAGACAAATAAATATATTCCATAATCAGTAGGAGAGGTAGGAAGTAACATGGGTAAGTGTACAAGTGGATTCTCTTACCCATATCATTGATAGATGGGTGGGGATTGCTTCGACAATGTTCGCCAAACTGCTTGGCATTAGCTGTTATAAAATTACACTGGGTGCAGTGGAAGGGGAAATGATTACGTCTGTGTTGCTCCATTTCTTCCTTTGTGCAGAAGGCAAGGCGACAGGAGCGGAAGGTACAGGGGACAAGCTTTAGAGAGTGCACAGTGCGCAGATGAATCTGGTACTCCTGAGGGTCTTCACTGCTGAACTGACAGCCTGGCTCAGAACAACGCATTGTACCTCCTCGCTCCTCCTGATGGTTTCTAAAGTGTCTCTTCAGGGTGCTGGGAAGCGGGAAGGCCTTATCACACACCGGGCACTTATACATTTCCGAACCAGTCTTTACTGGGCCTTCCTCTGATGTCAGAATATGGGATGTGCAGGGAGTTGAAAAGGAAATTAGGCAAGCATGAGAAGAAAAATTTCTACCAGCATGTTTCACAGTAGTAAAGTCCTTCCACTCCAATATAACATCTGTTTAGGATAAATTATACATACCAGGAAACTCTGTGGCCTGAACTTAGGTAAACATATCAAACGTAATGCTCTTTGCAGTATTGTTAAGACTGTAAACAATTGTAGTAATTTGCAACCCATTTCTATTTACTGTGATTAATTTAAGAGATTACAGTACTATAAAGTAAGTAATACCACCTGTAGTTGCGTCAGTAACAGGCTTTTCCATAAGACTGTCAGTGAGCATACTGTGATCTGCAGATCCCACTGATATTTGACAAGATTATTGTTTATTAGGGGATGCGAATGGCTGATGTCCATCCGAATAAAGACCTCGACTGCAGCAGTTTTCCGGTCTCCTGGATCATGTATTTCCCTTGATATAAAATTCACGTCATTCAAAACAATACCTGGACAGTATTAACGTTATGAGGCAATACGTCCGCTGTAAAACTGCAAATATTACCAACAATGTATGCGAGCCTGCATGACAAGTTCGCAACAAATGTTGTTTCTAGTTTACATGAAGCCAGTTTAGCTAGTTAAAGTTATCATTACAATTCACAACGCCAAAATGAGCTGGGCAACTGTATTAACGTTAACTTCTACATACAATAGAGTCTTACCGAAAAACAAATTGGGACCTCCTGCATAATGTTTTGAGACTTGCGTCTCTGAAAAACAGCGCATTTCAGCAAGATATGTGGCTAAGCCAGCTATCTACCTAGCCAACTCAGATCAAACGTTCATTAAATCAACTTTGTTAGGATGTTTTCAGTTCAGTAACATCTCAAGCATACGATACATTATAAACGAAACTCGTGTGTTAAACAAAGCCGCAATGATTAGCCGCCGTGGCTAGCTACATTATTTACAGTTCCTCTCATCATCCATAGTTGCTGGTTTGACACGCCATTTTTGTCAAATTCCGTTTGGGAGGTGTGTAGCATCATTTCCGTCTACGGGGCAAACAGTAGAATCGCTTGCTAGACACAAGATGTAGAATAAATACAAATCTAAAAAATTTCAATCGTGTTTTCAAAATAAGATGTAATATTTTAATAATATCCGAAACTGGTCTATATATGTATTTTGCCTTTTTTGTGTTAAAGTAAGAACCATATCATCTCGCTCATTTCATCAGACGGAGACCTTTAGTTGAAGAACGACGGAAGTCAGTAGAGGTCGCCGCCATGTGATTTGTCGGCAGGAATATCACTTGGTATACAGTAGCTTTCCAATTGAAAAATGGTTAGTGGCGTGTCTGAAAAATCTCAGCAAAATGTAGCTGGTGAATCGTATACATTCCAACCATAATCAAACGTGTAACCTACGTATTTGTATGGAGTAACAATCCTGACAATATATAGGTAGTTGGTAGCTAGTTAGGTCGACATCAACTAGTAATGCTTGTTTTCTAAGTGACAAAATAGGTAAGTAGATGGCAAGTCAATGTTTTGTCGTTGACATGCTACACACTCGTATTTTGTCTCCGTTTAATGTTGTTACATGTTGAATATTTCCATTATAATAATCACAGCTATTACACGTAAATATCTAATTTCGGAACAGTAATTCTCAGCACAAGACATATCTTTGTAATTGAAAAGAAGCAGTAGTCACCAACAGTATGTTGGTAACTGTCTGTGGAGATATTTTACTTTTTAAAATTATGTTGTTTTCGTCCTCTATTGCAGGTTGTCCTGTAGTTCCTGGTACGTTTTGCCAGTTACATGTGAACTAAAATCAATTTACCAACCCTCACATTTAAGCCTGTAGAAATTGTTTCTGATCCAGAATCAGCTGCTAGGGGTAAATTAATTCAAAATCATCGTGCAAATTTTAAAACCATGCCCTTTTCAGATTTTCTGGTCGCTCTAAAGGATAACCCATATTTTGGGGCTGGCTTTGGGTTGGTGGGGGTGGGTACAGCGCTTGCAGTGGCCAGGAAAGGGGCACAAGTTGGCATGATATTCTTTCGGCGTAACTACATGATCACCTTGGAGGTTCCAGGCAGAGATAAGAGCTATCATTGGCTGCTCAGCTGGATCACAAAACATGCCCGTCACACACAGCACCTGAGCGTGGAGACCTCCTACCTGCAGCACGAGAGTGGTCGTGTCCGTACGCAATTCGACTTCCATCCGAGCCCAGGAAACCACATAATCTGGTGAGAGTCCACTACATAATTGCAATGTCCAGAACAAACTGTGGGCTTGGTAGTTGTATAGAGTTTGAATGTCTATGACTGAAACCATGCTAAGAACTGTGACTGTCCTTGGTCACACTTGCAGGTATAAGCGCAAGTGGATTAGAGTCGAGAGAACCAGAGAAAAGCAGATGGTTGACCTTCACACAGGCACACCCTGGGAGTCAGTCACTTTCACTGCCCTGGGTAGGGACCGTGATGTCTTCTTCAACATCCTGCAGGAAGGTAATACCAGGGGAAAACCAACTGAAACATAATTTGACATTAATCTTCAGTACCCCTTGTTATTTAATCTGCGACAGGTGAAATTTACACTGTTAAATTAGTCCCAATTGCTAACATTAGTGAAATTGAAATCTTCTGTCTGTCCTTCAGTTATTTCAAACAGTCTTATTTGTTTAGCAGGTAGTTATGAGGGAGTTTTCTGTCAGGGGTATGGATCTTTTACTTATCATCATTAAATTGTTCATGAGCAATACATTTATCAATTTTATCAGTTTAAGGTGCACAGTGTATATGTCCTACTGGAGTTGATTATTCATCAGTTGAGGGTACATGTTTTGTCAGAAACTTGCATTTACATTGATGTAATTGTTACTACTGTAATGATTAGTTGCTGTAGGTGCAGTAGTAGAACTCCCCTTGTTTCTTGGGGCTTTGTGTCATGGCAGCAAGGGAGCTGGCTCTGAAACAGGAGGAGGGGCGGACAGTGATGTACACAGCCATGGGTGCAGAGTGGAGACCATTTGGGTTCCCACGGCGACGCCGTCCCCTGAGTTCAGTGGTGCTGGATCATGGAGTGGCTGAGAGGATAGTGGATGATGTAAAGGAGTTCATCAGCCATCCTAAGTGGTACTTAGACAGAGGTATATAATCTGCATTAAGTTGCATGCTGAGAAGACATAAATTACTCTTGGACTTGTCCTTTTACAAGTTTTTCTGATTGCTTTATGCATTTTGTCACTCAGGCATTCCATACAGAAGGGGTTATTTGCTTTACGGACCTCCGGGTTGTGGGAAGAGTAGCTTCATGTAAGTAACTTCCTGGATCAGTCAGTCTTTTCTCACCATTTTACAGGTTTGGTTGGTGCCAGCTGGATAATGATGAACCATCAACAGTGACTCAGTGGATAACGATGATTCTTTTGATATTCATAATGACAAAATATAAATGGATGGTTAATTTTTGTTTCTATAATTTTTATGATTTTGGATTATTTTCCTCTCAGTTAGTCTTAGAGCTGGGTACAACCCAAAGCCTAGAACTGTTTGTTTCCCTGCTTAAATATGCTGTCTAGTTTTCACTAAAAAGTTTTAATATGAACATGTATGATACTGCTGCTGGAGTACAAAAGTATCACCCTCTGTTACATTGATTCCAAAGGGTAATAAACATGTAGTAAGACAAGGTATCTGTCAAATAATTTATGATGCATTATCTGTTTTACAATGTATCAATATATTTCTCAAATGAATAAAAAATAAATAATGAATCAGTTCAGTTATTGCTTACAGTTATACTATTAACAAGTAATACTAATGGTTGGATAAAAGGGCAGACGCATTGGGCAAGGGCAGTCTGTAGTTCAGTCGTGTCAGTGTGTCTCTGTGTATGTGTTTCAGAACAGCTCTAGCAGGAGAGCTGGGGTACAGTATCTGTCTGATGAGCCTGAGCGACCGCAGTCTGTCTGATGACCGACTCAACCACCTGCTGAGTGTGGCTCCCCAGCAGAGCATTATCCTGTTGGAGGATGTGGACGCCGCCTTCGTCAGCCGCGAACTTCTGCCCACCGAGAGTATGGAAAAGCGGCCAGGGGGTGTGGGGTCTGGGTGCTAATACAGTGTGACTAAGGCATGCATGCTATAGCTAGGCTAGTTCAAAACAATTCTTCCTGTAATCCTGAAACTTTTCACCAAACTAAACAGGTTGTTCCCTCATTGAGACAGGAGCCTGGATTTAAGCAACATTAGTGCCTAAATTTGAGGGTCAGTTACAGTTATTGTATTTGTTTTTCTTACTGTTTGGCAAGCGCATTAATCCTTGAGGTGAACTTGTGCCAAAGAGAGAAACTTAATCACAAATGTTGACTGAATCAAGGCAAGGGACTGGTAAGAGCAGTGGTACTGTAGCATTTGATAGCCAACACTGAAACTGGCCTCTATGTTTTGAGGTCACATTATTTGCATGAAACCTCTTCTGGTATATTAGCATTATAAGCAGAGTAAAGATAAACCTTGTGCTGTGTCTCTTTTTTCAGACCCTCTGGCATATCAGGGCATGGGGAGACTGACCTTCAGCGGTCTGCTAAATGCTCTGGATGGAGTCGCCTCTTCAGAGGCTAGAATTGTCTTCATGACAACCAACTTCATTGACAGGTACAAAGTTTAGGCTAGGATTCAATCAACACTTGTGCTTACATTTAATTCAAGAAATGTATTTATTTGTAATTAAGCAAGCAATAAATGGTGATTGAATCTTTACCCTAACTCTTGCACTATATGTATGAATTCTCATTACATGAGTGTATTGAAGATGGAAAATAACCATCATAGTGCATTTGAACATGCAAATCCACTCAATGATATAGCATCTATGTAGAAAGAAGTGCAATTAATCCCACCAGCTGTCAAAACAATGTGCACAACACTGGAGCAACATATTTAACCTGGGTGTGGAGGTGTTGGTGTACAGTCTGCACATCTGTTTACATTTGATAAACTACTCCCAAGACTTCATGTGGATTACAGCATGATCATGCCTCAGACTTCAGATGTTTGTCAGCAGGAGGTCCTTTCCTGTCCAGTGGTCACATCTTTTTTCTAACTCTGATTCTCCTGTGTTTCCCCTTCTAGGTTGGACCCAGCTCTGATACGGCCTGGGCGGGTGGATGTGAAGCAGTATGTGGGGCACTGCACCCACTGGCAGCTGACCCAGATGTTTCAGCGGTTTTACCCAAGTGAGCCAGCAGAGAAGGGGGACATATTTTCACAGCGGGCTCTGGAGGTGCACCCAGAGCTTAGTGCTGCCCAAGTCCAGGGACACTTCATGCTGTATAAAGTGGATCCTGACGGATCTATAGAGAATGTTTCAAAGCTCAAGGGTTGACAAGACATGGAGGACTCTATCACAGAGTACAGACAACACATACCTGGGACTGCTGGATTTAGGTTACATACAGGTATTGAAAAGCCCACAACCTTGGAATTCTGTGGTCATCCAGGATAGTGTTATTTACACCAACACTGCTATCTGAAATGTATTTATTTTCAACAAATAAAAAGGGGCTTGGGTACTTGTGTGTTGTTCCTTGTAATTCTTAATGTGTAGCATCTGTTTGATTTCGTGTTTGACTACTTCTCTACTGATGGACATCTGTAAACACTATCAACCATTGTAACTACAAGTAATATGTAAATTAATACATTGAATACTGTGGTATTTTTGTCTGTACAAGTAATTCACATATTACACCAGGGAAAGATATATCTTTCTCTAGGTTAATTTAAACTTTGTAATATGACCATGAATGTTTCAAATTCATTGATTTGAGATTTGAAGAGAACTCGTAGACAAGGTCAAAAGGGGCTGTCTGTGGTTCTCAATTCAATTCCACTAAATATATGAGAAGATAAACATTATTGATCCCTCACCTGGAAATTCAAGTGTTAGAGCAGGAAAAAGTGTACAGAAGGAGGATAAATGCAGAAAATCAGAGAAGTGGGATGTGTACCAAAATTGAAATATTTAAAATACTGCCACCTACTTAGGGCGGAAAAAAGTCAAGTTTACAGTTCTGCCCTACAGAGGCAAGGTATGGTAACTATGCACAGACTGAAACTGAGAAAAATGACTTTAAAGTTTATTTGATGGCAAGTGAAATATTTTATAGGTAGACAAGCAGTAACGCACTGAATTATCATTTTATTACGAAGTAATTTTCTGGACATATCAGCCCTAACCATAGTTTGACCTATGACCTCCAAAATGCAGATACTGCACTTTGCCTGAGTATGACCTTAAGAATCGTGATGGGGTCATTCAAAGGCAAAGTGGAATCTGTGTACTTATACAGCAATGTGTCTATGTTTTTCTCAATTTGATGGAAACACATTGAGTATTCTAACTACACACTGAATTCAGTGTTTGTATTTAATAATCTATAATATTGTCATGTTTTTAAGTTTTAGCTATGCTATTGGAATATTAGCCTAACCTCCAAACCTGGCATTGTGACTAAAACAGCATTTATTTTATTTAACAAAGATTTTTATTCTATCCGAAGGATTAGTTACTGTATATTTGATGTTTTAATTTAAAAGGTTCATTTTGTCTTACAATGAAAACTAGGTCTCATCAATATCCCTTGGCTAAAATGTTATATTGACTGTAAGTGATCAGGATCGGAACAATCCCTTTTGAAAACTTTGATTCTTTTTTTTGTCAAAATGGTGGATGAATTGGATTGTTCCCTTAAATGAGTAACTGTATAAAACAGATAGCTTTCAAGACAGAAAATTCTTGTCTACAAGATTATGCCCCTCAAGTGACATTTGAGAGCATGTAAGAAGTAAGAATGACAGCTCGCACTCCACAACAATTTCCAAACCGCATACACAGTACATTTTTTTTCTGAATCCTTGCAGTGAAATAAAACATTAATATCACAATAGCTCTTTTTGTATGTCATTTTGACCTGCTGATAAAAGGATCAGTGGTAACACCAAGGCATTAGCCAAAGCAATCACACACAATTGGAGAGCCTGCATGTATGAGCATCAAAGTAGAGTGAAAGATGAAAATTCGCACCAGCTCTGTATATTGTGAGTACAAGTCTTCTATTACTATTGTTTGCTAGCTAATTGTATTTGTAATGTGCCTTGTTGGTGAAAATGCATTTCTGACTTGGCGGTATGCCTTTGAGCTACCATGTGGGTCCTGCCATCACCGTAAAATGTGCAACACTGCCATCTTGTGTACACAACAGATAGGGTGCACGCCAATCCTCTCTCCAATACATACTGGGACATTGGAAGTAAGGAGGAGACAAGTTTTTAGTATTGGAATGGAGCCATAGTCATTTTCATAATCAATTAAAGGGGGCTCATCAACTTAAAAGTAATTTCATGAATCAACCTGGAAAACATACCCTTAACAGAAACACCAGCATAATTGACATGGAACATCAGTTTGAAATGCGAACCGACATGCTACATGATAAATACCATATCAAGTTTTACGTTGATGTGTGAGATAAATGGAAATTAACTGGAAACTAGGGTAAGGCCTAAATGTTCTGCCACAAGATCCATTTTCCTCTGAGCACAGGGCAGAGAGAAAATGATTCTGCTTAGTTCAAGAAGACACACCAGAGGTAAGGAAACAATAGCACCTAAGGTCTTACCAAAGGAAGTGCCGTTTTAAGGTACTTACTCTGCTTTAAACCACACAGTCATTTTTAAATTAATTTTAAATTCATGGTATAAAATGTTTACATTTTACAAATAGTGTTTATTTGTAAAATAGTAGGATTAGATACTGATTGGAGGTTGAGATTTCATTAATCCCTGAGTGACTGAAAGCACCACAAGTATGAACAATGTGTTCTCCACAGAAATACGCTGTGCATTATGTCACTCTCACTGAATATAGAATTCAAGTTTTAGAGGAATGGAAAAATGCAAAGGCAACATTAAATGCAGGACATTATTTTATTGCCAATGTATACTATTCAGCATACTTTCCAACTGAAAAATGTGTATATATTCATATTCAAATAGTCAATTATTTCGAAGAATGACTAAATTATCTATACATTTGACAAATGTTGTATTTGTAGTAGCAAAATGCTCAATACTCAAAATTATATCCCTATCATAACAATCTGAACATAACAGTAAACTACACATGCCAACAGTACCAGCCTTTTCCATCCTGTAAGGAAAATCAAGCTATAGCATACATGACTAAAGCATTAACAAAGGGAATAATTTACAATCTAGAAATCTGAAAACAATCTCGAATTCCAACAGATATGGTAAAACAGAATTGTAAGTATCGCAGTGCTGAACATGTGCAGCAAAAATGGTATTTTCCAGTTTATTTCCAGTTCAAATAATTTGAAATTCTGTGAGGATTAGTCCTTGATATAGAATTCTACAGACAAAGTTCTTTCAGTTGGTTTCATTCTAAATGATCTTCCTTGTAAAACTACACATTGTTGACTTCAATTGTATGCAACTGTCTTAGAAATCTCATATTTTTTACACTTGTATTAGTTAAGCATTTGAATGCAATCTCCTGTCCTCTTAAAACAAACCCTTTTCTTTCTTCAAGTTCTTCTGCTTCCAGGCTGGCATGGAGTAAAAGTCAAGTCGGGCAACACCCAAGATGAGAGCAAAGTCCTCATTGGAAAGATACTCCTACATTTAAGGGAGGCAGATGATTAACAAACATGTTCAACTTTTACAATAGAGATTACAACATAAATTACAGGTGTGGCTGGGGTCAGATCAGGTTAAATATGGCCTGAGGCTGATGAGGAAGTCTTCTCACAGCTACCAATGAAAAACATTGAGAACTTTCTGCATTTAATTTTGAAATGTTTATGTGTGTATGTTGTGTCTTAGTCAAGGGTTGGAGCCATTTTAGTGAAAGCTGGGGTATTACCTCCTTCCGAATGGGGTCCACACCTTCGGGCAGGTCCTCCGCCAACTGGTTCACAAGCTTATCAGCCGGGAAGGTTGGCATCACAGAGGGCATCACACCCACTCCAACACCCACACCCACACCCACACCGATGGAATCCGCCGTGGAATTCATTTTTGTCATATCCTAGACATGGGTGTGACCGAGAACAGGTCAGAAAACATTTTAAAGCAGTCTCATAGACTTCTGTATTTGTGTTAATGAAGCATTCTGTTCAGTATTATTTTGGAAGAGGATTTCAGAGCATGGAGACACAGTTATTGGAAGCTCACCACAGTGATTTTGATGATGTCAGTGGCATTTCCCAGCTCAGCCTTCAGCTGGTCATAGGATTTCCTGTCCTGATAACACAAAGCCCAATCTGATCTTAATCCCATTGTTTGATCTATTCATCAAATAATTTGTAAAAGCCATGTTTTTTCCTTTTGAATCAGTGTATCACTGCACACAAATCCTGTAGTTTCACTCCACTTCACTTCTCCTACTGAGAAGGCACAACCCCTGCAGGTCCAATGGCCTGGAGGTGAGGGTACTTACATGCCACATGTGGGGGTCCCAGGCACGAAACCATCCAGTGAAAGTTGGTGGTTCAAACTCTTGTTTGATCAAGGTAATAGGGGTGCTCACATTCCTAGCCCCAGGATGAATTTGCAGGTACTCTTGGGCAGTAGTGATGGCTTCCTTCTTCTCTGCCTCATTGGCTCCCCTGCCAATCCAGAGGAATACCTGAAAGAAAGAGAGGGTTTTCATTATGAATTCACCTCTACATTTCTTGCCTTTTAACAGACATATATAGTTGTGAGGAAAACTTCCCTCTGGATGGTGCTGAGAATAATCTGCTGTGGTCTAACCTGGTCCCAGATATCCAGCAGCATGATGTCATCTTCATCCAGGTCTTCCTGAGTGAAGTTGGTTATCTCAGTGGCGAGGAAACGGCCTGTTTGATTGGAGCACTCAAAGAGTCGGGGGGTGATGTGGTGATTCTCTTCAAACAGCCTTAATATAGTTGCAGATTTTAAGAGTTAGTAATGAAAAGTTAGATGATGAAAAATTGCTAAGCAATGGGATTGCTCATTTAGGAGAAATCTAGGATACCTCTTGTTGTTGGAGTATTGAGATCGACCTCCAAGATTCACCCAGAAATCAGCAGGCTCCTGGCCCTCAGCAATCACATGCTTTTCCCTTCTGGAGATGATATCTGCCAGGGTTTTCCCCATCTCTCTCTCGTCACCGCTGCAGCCCTATGAGCAAAGGAACATCATAGCCAGATTAGGTTATGGGTGAAAAAGTCTGCTACAGGATGTCCAGTATGGATGGGACCATCTTCATGATCAGGAAATTTTGATCAAATGTGAGGTCAAGTAAATGATAAGGGGATGTTGGAAAAAGGATAATTAAATAGATTTGGCCCTTCATTCTCACATCTGCTTTAGCTATCTTTACTCATCAAAACAACATTACCATTTCTTCACTTTATTAGCTGATATAAAAGGTAGACTTTCAGCAGTTGCGAACCAGGCTGCCGGGGCGGTCCCTCACCTTCCCATACCACAGGTAGCAGCAGGTGTTAGTCTTGAGCACAAAGACGTCATTAGAGTTGAGGCAGGTTGAGCGGGCAGGCACTTCAATGGCCCGAGTGTTAAACTGATTGCTGCCGTGAACATGAAAGAGTCTGGCAGCAGTCTGAGGCTGCTTTGTACCCTCTCGGGAACTTCCCTCCTGGGAAAGAAGGTGGAAAGTTTTATACATACTACCAAGGACAGAGGGATTTTTAAGATCTTCATTTATAAATACAGTACATCAGCAACACCTATGTAGAACTTCATGTTGGTGCCAATGTCTTAACTGACATTTATTGAATCAAGAATAGAGAGAAAAACATCTGAAATTTGTTGTGACTGGGTTGTTTTTATTGTTTAAACAGAGCCCACATAAGTGGTTATAAATTAAGAGGGCAGCTTACCTCATAGACAACCATCTTGCCCTTGAATATGGCCAGTAGGTGGATGGGCTCCTTACCCATGGGTACTCGCACCTGCACCAGTTCCCCATTGTACTGCTGGTCCAGGGTCATAGCTTGATAAATTGAAGCAGCTAGCTCTGAGGGGCTAGCATGGTTACCCTGCGTTTTATATGAAAACCCAAAGGCAATACATAGTTTCAATGACCTGTGTAATATCTGCTGATGATATAAAATTAATTATTTATCCCCTCTTTGTTTGTAAGTAGCTGGAACTCATTACAGAAACAATCTGTACATTCACTTCTTTTTAACTGCAATAAAGAGGTTGGGGTGGGCTGCAATGCTGACCTGCCAGATGTACAGTATGTAGTGCAGCCTGCCGCTGACCTCATACTGGTAGAGAATGAGGTAACAATCACCACCATAAAAGTGACCCAGCCATTTTTTCTCCACAGGAACTATTCCTTCATCCTCTATCCTCCAGACCTGGCAAGAAAAACATGAGTAATTGTAAGTTCATTTTGCATTTCATTTTATATTGCTACAAATGCAGCTGCATGTATATTTTGGAAATTACACCTAAAACAGGCTCAGAGCTCCGTTTTGATGTTTTTAGTCATAACTTACCTGTACCTCCCCAATCCCATCATCCACCATTCTCTGCTGGGCAGAAATGTCTGGTCGTGCATGCATGGAGGTGGCATCAAACTTTATCTGCTCCACCTTGGCTGAAACGATGAATGAAAATGTATTTTTTTTCCATTCACAGCCTGGATGGTTAAACGTTGTTATTGGCCAAACATGGTCAGCTTTGGTCATTAAGTCGAATAAACAATCATGTTACCCAGCTAGAAGTTTTGATTGAAAAAAGATATTTGGCACTCCAGGATATGTCATTGTGTCTGCTCTAAAGTCTCGTCCCCCTAAACTATAAATACAATCATTGTGGCTTTATCTGCCCTGTCTGGAAGCTGTGTTCAGACTGGATAGAGTGTCCAGGCTGGAAGCAGGGTTCAGCACTTATGCCATGCTCACCGATTTTTCCAGGGCTGTGTGCTGTTCCAACAATGTGGTCTCTTACAGTCCAATTCTGAAACAGCTGCTTGAACACAGCAGACTCGGAGCCATCATTCACCATCTCGACATAGGTTGAGGGAGGGTAGCCTTTTGCCTTTTTGTAAAGCTGAACAAGGGAGTTTTACAATGATTCTTTGTTTATCCTGATTTAATTTTGTTTTTGTTATTTACAACTGCAAATGCAATTATATTAGCATAAATTGTGGATGTAACTTTTCAGGAGTGCATCTTTACATATTGCAAATACATAGTTTTCGATCACTATACCATATCACTATACCATATTACAGCCAAGCTTGAAGATGTTAGACAATGACAAATGCTCCTTGCTGTACTGTTAGAGTCAGATATCATTAACCCCTCAATGGGTGGGGATACAACAATATGTCAGTCACTGACTTTTTATGAACAAGCTAAATGGTTTTTTCTTTTCACATCAAAACAATGATTTAATGAAAGCAAATCACTAATAGCATACAGTAACTCTACCCATGTTTGATTTCATGAGGTTTCATCCTCCCAACACTGCTGTCAATAAGAATGTTTATTGAATATAGAATAACATTGCTGTGTGAAATGATCAACAATGATTAGACAGCAATTTAATTAATTACTGGATAGTAATGTTTCCATCAAATAGTGTGTTTTTTTGTATTCAAGAATAAAATATGTGGTATTTCTGACCTCAGCTTTTTCCATAGATTCAAACCTCTCTGTTTTAGAAGCCTTCTTTCCTTTCCACACATAGATCTGTGTCCCACCCTGGTCCAACAGATAGCATTCCTGTCAAACAGAGGATTAGTAAAGATCATTAATGATTATCTTAAAATACATGTCCTTTATGGTTGAAAGTTATCAAATTAATTGAATAACTGTAAATCATTAATTTTCCCTTTCCCTTGTAATTAATCATACTGCAAAGGCCTAAATCCATTCGTTATAAGAGCTATGTCACTAATGGGTCAAAGTTGACAACCAGCTATGGTGGGGTGAACCAGCTTCAAAAGTTTCTTTAACATTCTTCTAAGTTAGTCAATGAAAATGTACTCACAAATATGTCTTTCTGTACAATTTTGCATGTTTTCACTGTTGATTTTACAAAAGAACCAAATAGTCAGCACACATCTGCCAGCCAGCATGACACTTTCTGTTGTAAATTATATTTTTTTCTTTTTAATTAATCTGTATTTTTTTGTCCAATCCCAACACTGGAGTGACTTTATTATTTTTTAAACTGGGTTAAATAACTCTACATTAGTCATTAATCCTTGCTAGAGGGGCAAGGAACTTCTAACTATATGGGATTTTATAGCGGTTTTAATACACCTGACACGTGTAGATTGTCTGTGGAAATTATGATATCACACTTATGAGTTTGAATTGATTTTATAAGTAGTCATCATGAAGAGTAAAGGTGAATCATTTCTTATCATCTTATCTTTTACAAATGCTTCACATGCAATACTCTAATGACATAATGGTTGTCTTACTGTCTATTTGAATACTACATGTTGTAGGTTATATGGGGACATATTTCTTACAGCTCTGTACTTTGTTACAGTGCGCGGGTGCTTCGAATGATGAGTCCAAAGTTTGGCTTTTGATTTCTGTACAAAGTCAAAGCTATGTCTTGACACATTTTCCCCACACCTTTGTTAAATGCAGAGGGTAAGGTATAGAATTTAGTACTGGCCATTCGGTTCTGGACTGATTCTGAGGCCAGAAAGTACTTTGTGCTTAGAATGCAGTACGATCAGTGCCTATTAGTAATCCTCCCACTCCACTTTTGCATATGAAAGCGCACCTTGTGGTTGAGCAGGTCTTGAGTCAGAGGCTTTACTCCCACCTCATGCATCACCAGGTTTCCCTGTGCATCTGATATTCTGGGAAAACAGTAAAAATATTATTATAGTGTCATAATAAGAATCCATTCCGCCAGTGTTTAAGAACATTTCTGCCTGTTTTCACGGATATGGACCCAGAGGTGACAAACACTCACTGAAAGAGCTTGACACTGTACTTCATCACTTGGTCCACCACCTGGTCAGGAATGGGATCCTTGATGTCTCTTCTTTCTCCAAGAGTCTGCCTCATGATTTTCATTGCTTCCTCAGAGGACTTCTCATCCTCTCCCTCTACAATGGTCACCTGAGCACGCCCCCCTCTCTCTCGATCCCTGATGTCCTTTGCCAGAGTCATTCCCTGTCAAGAAAATCTCCATAATAAAAAAGCTGTGCCATAATACATCATGCAGCACACTTATATTTAATTAGTGAGTACACATATCAGGTCAAATAAAATAACACAGAATAAACCCAGTATAGTGAATAATAGGACAAAGTGAGATCTGGGGACGATTTGCTACTGACTTTAAGTCTTTCCATGCGGTTGCTCTTCGGCCCATTCCACTGAATAATCAGGCTGCCCAGGTCCAGAAGGAAGACATCACCCTTGTTGAAGCTGCTCCAGCTCATGTCTACCTGAATTCCAAAGAGTACATATATCATGTCACCAAGATGAATATAAAGCATATGTGGTTTGTGTTTGTTTCTCACAAAACATGCAGGTTACACATACCAATGTGCCAATAAAAAAGTATATTGGCATAGCATTATTAATTATTTTTGTCTCTATAATATTGTAGGTCAAACATCTCATCTTCTACTTGGAACAGTCATGTTTTACCAGTGTAGGTGGACTGTTGAGTATGCCACTCACCTCTCCTGCTACTACATGCTTCTTCCCTTTGACGTGAAGCAGTCTCCGAATGTTGTAGGTGTTGGTTTCTACTTGATTCATTCCTGAAGCCACCCCACCCCTCCTGTAACTGTAGAAGTACAAAAGACATGGTCAGAGAATGCCAGTGTGGTCAGAAAACCATTTCTGCAATTCAGTGTTTACACTTCTAAAATGGCTGCTGCTCTACAGATGAAAAATGCAGAAGTTGTATTTGCAACTTCCCCAAATGATCTCTATTTTTGCCCACCCCTTAATGAAAAACATCCTGCAAGCTCTGATAAAGATGAAGCGTTAAGTTATTGGAAAATACCATAAAGCTATCAAAGCTATACATTTATTTGGCGATGGGCTTTAAAATGGGGGCAGTGAGCTCACATTATGCCCTTTTTGAAGTATCCACGGAAGGTGTTACTCTCATAGCCTTGGGTCTCCCGGTGCTGCACAGACCACCCATTCAGATGCTCATCCATGAGGGTGGTGTACATGGCAGCTGCCCCTTGCTCATCTGGGGAGGAGGACTTGCCTAGCCAGTAGTGGATGTCATAGCTGAAATTATGGCTGACTTTGTGAGTCTAAGGAGAAATTAATGCAAGAAACAAGCAGTAAGTAAAACGAAGCAAAAAAGCTGGAGGTTTTTTAAACTTTCAAAAAGCAGCTGTACACCTCGTGTAGACAATGTTGACTAAGTGTTTTAAAGCAATGGCAGTGAAAAATAAATGTATACTTAAAATTATAAAATTACATACATATAAAATGACATAGCTGTCCCCTTCAAAAAATTGTCCATATGTTTTTGCAGGGATAGGAACCATCTCCATTTTCTGAGGAAAAAAAGGAATATGTTTACACAATATAATTAAGTACAAATGATATTCTGATACATATTTTTCACCGAATACAATTTTTTTAAATGATAAAAAGGATAAATGGATGGAGTTTATCCTTACCTCTACTCTCCATATCAGCAGCCCTGGCGTGCTTTTATGGAGGAATTTTGACACCTGGGTTTTGACTTGGACTTGCGGCATCATTCCAATGTCAGGAAAAACCTGGAGGGAGAGTAGGTGCAGCTGAATGCCTAGTAAATCCTTTATATTCCTTATATGATCAAGGGCTCAAAGTGGGATAGTTTACAACAGTACAGTATCCCCAAAACAATGGTATGCTTAAACTGTAGACATGCATAAACTGTAACATAAAACTTAAACTGCAACATATGCATCACAGAAAATGGGGATACTCTCAGAAAATGAGGATGTCTGAGAACTGCTTGCTCTTTTGATTATTTCTCTGCAAGTGTGCTTTCACCTCACTCACAAGTAGGTGTGTTTACTCAGGAGTGAATTTGTTTTTTTGTTTTTTTTTTCTCACTAATTCCATCAAAATTTTAGCAAAATGAGATAATGCAATGATTGGTTTATTTATATAATCCATAAGCGTGGAAAGTTGTGTCTGACACACAAAATGAGCGAATGAATGAAATACTGAAATTAATTGATTTTCATTATTTTACTGTTCTATTCTAATTCTCTCTATGAGTGAATTGTCTGAGACAAGGACAAGCACAAGCTGCCTAAATTACTTGATATGAAACTTTGACAGTTCATGAGTGTTCTGAATACTGGGGCCTCCGAATATTTGTCAAAACATTTTGTCAAGATGATTTATATTAACCAAAAGAACAATTAGCTCCACTAGACTGCATTAAAGTTAAAACAAAAAAGGTATCAACATAACTAGCAGCTTAACGGTGAAGCAGCTTAACGGTCAAGGAACGGCATGCAAAACTGATATAGAATTTGTTAAGTTTCCAGCATTTGTCTAATTGAGCATTATATTTAAAGTTTTGAGTAATGTCCATTAGCATAGTGCTTCAACGATGGACAAAAATTGAACTGTGTTTCTATTAAACATGAAAAATAAGTAGATGTTCATTCTGCTGCACACTAGGTACAGTAGTGAATACTGTGAATGTATATTTATTCTGTGACTTTTCTCATGTCCACAGGCTTTCCTGCTGTTTCAATGGCTCTGTGTGTCTCCACAGAGAATACATGCCTTTAAGCGCTATCCATTGTTGGCAAAGACCATATGTTACAATCCTGGCAACATACGCTTTTACCCAGGCAACACCCACAAATTACACCATGCTGTATTTTGCTCCTTTGATAGAGGAAACTGGCAAGTCTCAACCTTGCTTGCCATTTATTGCCTAGTTACTGTTCACTCTCATAGGACATAAATAAGGTTACTGTAAACCAGTGAATGGAATATGTTTGTCAGAACCTGTCTTATATCTGCAGACTCTATGACAGATTTCCTAATCTTCTATTTAGTGTCTGATATTGTTTCAAAAATATGTTTACCTCAATGACATTACAGTTAGATATTTATAAACAGTGGTTTATTTAGTCAACCACAGAATAGTGTTTGCAAGATACCATTTCATGGTATTTGTATTTGGATAAGAAAACATATTATTTCCATTAAATCCATTCTGTATCCTGATTCCATTACTACCATGTGGCCTGTGGAGCTCTCACTGCTAACCATAAACAGGGCAGAGTAGGCAGGGCAAAGTGTTACAATGTACACACCCAAGTCATTGGTGTGACTCTTAATTTACCCTAAATCTGTGGGCCAATGCAGGGGGGCCCAGCAGTCCCTCTGCCTCTGTCATCAACTAACTGATGTAAGGAACATACCTTCAGTCTACCTGCACAGAATTCCTTTTTACAATATCTTAAATTGCACTGAAGGGCTGGATATTCCTATCAAACAATTACTGTTTATAGAGTTGAATACGGTATATTTTAATTTAGTTTCTCTCTCTTTATTTGATGATATCACCAAAAAAGAGAACACTGAAAATAGAGAAGACGGAGGAAAATGAAGAATTATACAAACACTTATTTACACATCACTGCCTTTTTTTTCTTCAGCCCTTTGCCAACAGTGCCTGGGACCAAACTGGCAACAGCATAGTCATCAGAGGTTGACTTTACAGAGGAAATCTGGAACAGCCTATTTATTTTGTCTAATTGTTATGAAGAAGAAGAAAAAAAACGGTCAGCCTGAATGATATAGGAAAGCCATAAATGACTTAAAGCCTGAAGAGCTTAGTTCACTGCTACTGCATGCTTTCTAATTTCTTTTTTAATATTCATCGAAACTATTTCTCAGGGACACCCTTAAACCCTATCTTAAGGATATAAGTAACATGATTTTGCAGTGACAAAAAGCTATGTTTCCAATCACAATCAGCACTTTCCATACCACATGTTTGACATGCATTTGCATTCTTACAGAACCAAAATTAGGCCCTTGTTGAGGACACTCACCTGGGGTCAAATGAATGGTGCAGTGCTCGTTAGCTGGTGAGGATCAAGCAGGAACAGCTTCAGCAGGTTAAGTGGCCACAATTTTCACTTCCCTATTTAGTGAATAATAAATATCCACCTGAACTTTGCTTCTTGCTCTCCCTGATTGCTTGCACATCACTTCATTTCCCATATATGGCAGGCGGAGGTGAGCTGCATACAGGTGTGCGTCATCCCTGTCGATGAGAAAATACACACATCCAGCACTGAGGAGCCTTTAGTATCTCTGTCTGGTGAACGTGTTTGCCATCATACTGCAAAGTTTATTAGCAGCCCCAGTTGCTCCTCTGCCACAGTTTCTTTTATTCAGAAGGCTTTCACCCCTTGGCAAGTTGATTACTCAAGCTGTAATCATGGCTGAGTTAATTAATAGTGAACTGAAAGCACATTTTGCTATGCCTCATCATCACATTCACTAGTAAAGTATGATGCAAACATGCTGTCAATTTAACCTCAAAGCTGTGCTTTTGCCAGATTTGTGAAGAATGTCATTTCCCAAAAACTGTAGATACGTTGTGTGCATGTAGATTACTGATGTTTTGCAAAATAAGATGGAGAAACAAAAGTAATCACAACAGTGGAGTCCTACAGATCAGCAAGATATGGGTAAAGCCCTGCTTTCTCACATTTTTGGGATTTCATTTCTTGAGGGGGTTCATGAACAAGAGATCTTGAGCTTAAACTCCCACTGATCTGCAGCTTAATGGAATTCAAGGAACACTCTGAGTCTCTGGATCACAAGCCACAGTCCTAGTTAGAATGCATAAACAATTAACCATTTGTATACATGTGATTGTGCATTTTATGCAAATACTTGATACAAAATATTTACAAATCATTTGTGAGTTGTACAGGTTGACAACTACAAAAGGGAATGGAACAAGCTGTTTAGGATGCTTGCTTCTTTCAGCAACACATTCGAGATTGCATTTAATGAGTGCAATGTGGTGGGGAGGGTACGGCACACTGAGCGGGAGATCTGAGGGATAATGGCTGCCGAAATGCTGTCCTATTAGGCACAGCTTCCAAAAGCCTTCATTTCTGACATTCATTTTTTTCATCAAGTTAAACAGACCGTCAAATGCGCAGTACAGATGGTGATTGTTAAATGTATAGACCACTATGCCTCTGATCTATTGTTTTTGTTCTTCTTAACTCAAGCAGCAACATCAATAATTTTAATGCCACTTATTACAGGAACTGCATGGGAAAGTCTAAATCGAGGCCAGCTTGAACTTTTTATCATTGTCCAGGCTCCAGCACAGCTTGGCACAGTACATCCCATTCAGGATCAAGACTTCTAAGCTGGTGAGCTTCTGCTTATTAGAAATGCACAAAAAACTCTTCAAACTCTGACCAGCAGCTAATTGCAAAATATATCCTCGTACCTACCCCTTTTAAACTGGGTGTAATGCAAGTTCAGTCATCACACAACAGTAATCCACCATGATTTAGTACAAAAGAATCTAAATGAAGAGAAAAATCTCTTTTAGAATGAGGATTTCACCTACCAGGTATGAAGGAGGTTGTGTTGCTCAGGATCTTAATCTCCCTGTTTTTTCCTGAGTGAACTTCAGCCCCACAGTGAGCACGCGTTCTCTCCCTTTCACTATAAACTCATTAACCAGTTGTGGTCCTGGCCTGAGGTTTCCTGAAGAAGCTGCTCAGCTCTGCACTGCTTACTGGCAGCCCAGTGACTACAGCACGGAAATGTCCCCTCTCACTTACATAACCTCTGAGGCAGTCACCAGCTGAGCTGTTAGTTCAGCTCCATGGCTTTCCCTTTGTGTGAATGCAGCAGAGTTTGGGTCCACCATAGAGAAGGCAAATTCATTTCTACTCCCTGCTGGCTTGGGTGCTGTCTGTAGAGTTTGTCATCACCTACTATACTTTATAACTAAGATCAACATCTGTAAACATGCCGAGCAGGAATAACATACTTACACTTAGAAAAGAGTATGAAAGAGGACACTCGAAGAGTTTTTATATTTAGGGCAAATTGATCATACCCACTTTTATTACATTCACTATTAAAAAATAAGATTACAATGATCAAGTATTAATAAAACCTATTACTACTAATTTTAAAAAAGTAATTTGACAAATTTAAAGAGCAAAATTGTTAGTTAAAGCAATGCATAACTGAATAATTATAAACAAAAAAGAGGCATTACCACAACAGGTAAACAATATCTGACAATTTTAAAAATGAATAAGCCTAGGCAAGACAAACATTGTGTAACATTCAATGATGTGCAATGCTCTGCTAAACTGAATCACAGTGCTATACTGTGATGTACTATGTGATACATCAATATTTTCAAATAAAACAGAGAGATTATTCACTAAAATTAGGGTTCTGCACAGTGGTTGTTGCAGTCTTGAATAATGGATTTTCTGCCTGTGGAGAAAACAAACAGAAAACTATTAAATGATCAGTGTTGAACAGATAATGGATATAAGCCTGAATAATATAGTAATATCGCTGGAAGATGTATGTCACAACCCCTTCAAAAGGCATGTATTTTAAGTCTTACGTTGCTCCACTTCGCCTTTCTTTTTTCATTTTCAAATCTCCTGAACTCTTTTAGGTCCCTCATGTAGAGCAAGGCCTTGATCAGAAGCAACAGCAGGAGACCAATCAGAGCCACCCCAGCAACTGTTCCCAAACCAATAGCAAGAAAGTTTGGGGGCTCTGGGCACTCTATAGTAAAAGAGAAATAAGATCACCACCAGTCACTCAAGATTTATTGTAATATGTTACATATTAGCATGCAGGATATAATGAGGAGTTGCAAGATGGCATAATGACATTACAGTCATTTCTATCTAAAGTGACTTACAGTTGATTAGGCTAACCAAGAGCCAATCCCCCCAGGAGCAATGTGGGGTTAAGGGCCTTGGTGTTCTTGTTGTGGCCAGACTGTGACTTGAACTGTCAACCTCAGGGATCCAAGTTATGTACCTTAGTCACTAGACTGTAGGCTGCCCCAATAATTAATGACATAATTAGTCTCTGCTTGTCCATGCATAAAATATGATAAATAAAAAGGTGATATGATCAGTTCGGTCTTGGGTAGCTTGTTTAAGTTAGTTCTACGTTAGGGATAGGGTGGCTTACAGGCTACAACCCTGTGATTCAACAAAAAAGATACATCATTAGCTGCCAGTAATTTTACTTTACTAGTTATTATCGTGGCTGATATTTTGAATAACAACATTGTTTAGCTACACCCAACTGTGTGATATTTATAACTAATAATGGGCCAAAGTTTGATGGTAACAGTTGCCTGCCACATCTACAAATACCTTGCAAGCCATGTTTACTTGGGTAGTTTATCAAAAATCTGCATTACCAATGTAAAGGACAAACTAACCTCTTTTCTTCAGGATTGAAACTTCATAGTTGTCAATTCCATCCAGTTCTTTCATTGAAAAGACCATAAAGCAGTTTTCTGAGTCCTTCTCTTTACAAGGTTTCTTAACTGTGAGCTTGTCCTCCATGGTGTGTTGAATTTTCCTACATGACTCGGTGCAGTTCTTACTGAATGGACCAGTGTTAAACCCGAGGCACTCAATGCAATTCCTGAAAAAATTACACGGAAAATCTTAAACGTCTATAAAGCTGTTAGATGCCCCACATAAAAAAGTCAAAATACTTTTTTTGAGAAAATGCAAAGCCATATTATACCAGAACTGAGAACTGTCTTAGTAATACAAATGAGATTGAATATGACTGAGAATGATTGAGGGAAATAACCAAAAACAAGGGATTAAAAACAAATGACCTGGGCAGTTAACAGAAATATGTAATTATTGCCTGAATCCAATCATTATGTGTCCTTTGACTTAAAATCAATGCAGTCACTTTAATTGCAAATACACAATATATTTCAAATGGTCAGTCTGATAAGTTAAACCTTCAATACTATGCTTGTAAAGTCAAGCATGCACAGTCTTGCATTTAACTGTGAAACAAATGTAAGCATGAATCAGAATGTTGACTGAATTCAAGCCTATGATTTAATGCAGTGAGTTTCATGTTTTTCCTTAATATCAGTTTGTGAGCTTACGCGGCCTTTGAGCAGGGTGATGGGCATCCTGGGCACTCCTCACAGAAGGGCAGGGTGTACCCATCTTTACACTGGCACACATTGCACTCACAGTTGCCCCTGCCACTGCACACAGTCTTGGCACTGCCCTTCTGACAGGCTTCGTTGGACTTCTTGCACTGGCACGCGCTGCCTTCATAACCTGGGTCACATATGCACTCACCACAATCGCACTTCCCATTTCCTATTGGTGGAAGAGACCCCCACATTACCATCATAGCCCAGATTTCCCAGTATCATGGATTTAAAATCAATCTGTAACCACATAGCTACCTCCACACAGTTTATTCTGGTTCACTTCACAACTCCTGTCATCACATTGGCAGTGGGTTCCATATATAGTTCTTCCATCCTCACTGGTGTGGCATTTGCAGACACCACATATGCAGTCTCCTAGCCCCGAGCACACAGTTGAGTTATCCAGTCTACAGGCTGCCTTCAGATGGTTCTCATCTTTGTCTCCCACTTGGCATTCACAACTCTGACCCACAAAGCCTGGGGAGCAACTGTAAGAAGTGGGTAGTTACCAATATAAACACACACACACACACACACACACACACACACACACACACACACACACACACACACACACACACACACAGATTAATATAGTGATTGATTACTATTAGTGCATATTCACAACACACCAAAATACGCCAATCTTCTGGTGTGAGCTGTTAATAGTATATAATTTGATATATTGTATACATTTTTAAATGACTTTTATCAGCATACCTGCAAATTCCACAAGTCAATTTTCCTTTTCCAGAGCAATGTGCTGTATCATGTGCATCATTACAGTCACAACCACAATGTGTTGTCACAGTAACTTTCATTCTTTCTCTAAAGCCCAGAGGTCCAACCAGAAATGACTTTTCCGTCATGCATGTGTCTGCTGTCACCGTCACGCTAAATGTAACCTTAACAGGACAAACAGATGGGAAGCCTCATCAGGAATGGAGGTCATGTTAAGAATTAATTTTCAGAATCAATTTGAAGAGTTTGAATCATGTATTGATTCAAATAGTCACTTCATTTGCTGAAGATTTGCTCTCACTATCTGAGACAGTCCATTGTTGAAATTAACCAATAATCAAGCCAGAAGCAATGTTCATTACTTATTTTCTTATTGAACAAATATGTTGTGTTCACAGAGTAATTGTCTTTGGAATCTTCTGTGAATTGTTGTCACAAACTCTGCTGCTTTGGCTAATTTTTCAATAATATTTCTATGTTTTGACAAAAGGAAATGTGATTTGTTCCAGGTGGGTTTTAGCTTTTTTTGTAAGTAATAATGAAAAGCTTGATTGTGTTACTTCTTGATTCATACACGGGTTGAGCTTTCAGTCCATACATATTTGGAGCATATACCTGAGGTTCTGCTAAACTTTATTTTGCATGCCTCCAGGCAGTCTGCTTTGATAATTCTCAGTTGCAAGGGATAGTGATGGGATGTCTATATTATTCTTTTAACTTTAGTTAACATGTTGCGTTTAAAGGACTTATGTAATTAAAGGTACAATATGTAGTGTTGTCCCCTGTGTCTGCATTGGAAATTGTAATCACAATTTCTTTTGTTACAAAGAGGACCACAGTCATTAAGCCAACCACTGTGATCCTCTTTGTAAAAAGGCAGGATTTCCTAACAGAGCCTTGTTAAATACTCAGGTATTCTGACATTCATTTTCTATCCCAAATGTCAACAAGCAAAAAATAGATTCCAAGAAAAAAATACAGAACATTTTAGAATGACAGCTACACACAGAGGAAGAGGGATTTAGGCGTTATATGTGCTGAGACTGCAAAAGTATCTTTGGTAATGATTGAACTTGGCTATTTAATGATATTTTAAATGTTAGTAAATACCTTTAAACCAGGTCTGGAGGACTTTATCAGGCCCAATATTTCAAGTCTATAAAATCTTCAATGACACTCATTTCATTTATGATGATATTTTGTTTGCCTACCTCCTTTCCAATTCCAACATTGTCACATATTGCTGTTATGCCAGACTTCTCCCCACCTGGACAGTTTGAGGAATATGTGACTTTGACATGTTCTGGCAGCTCATCATGGCTCACAATCACATTTGATGAAAGGCTCTGTGTGAAAAATATAATCCAGCCCATGCTTTCACTTCACCACTGTATGTAAACACTGTGGTGGCAAGCTTGACACTATTCATGCTTGATTTGTGTGACCTCACATGATTTTTCCAATTGTCCAAAAGGAGACACAGCTCTTTTTTTAATCAAAATGTTGCATCTGTAATAATTATTGTTACTGAATTACATTTGTATTTAAAATTTCATGTTTTTATATTGAAACACAAGATATAAAAAAACAATTTACCTTGTATGCATTCTCAATCAGACTCACAACATTGCTTGAATCTTCAGAAAGCACACCAACTTCAGATTTGGGAATCATTTCTTTCAGTTTCTGTGAAAATTCAAACACACATTCAAAAAGACAAATTCAGCTACATCATCTATTATGTTTGGGGGCGTGTGTCACTTTGGTAACACCTGAGCTCTATTGTTTCCTTACTTTTAGTATGTCATTGTGAGAGAGGGAGAATCATAATCTGTTTGCCCAGTCTTCTGAACAAACTATGCCTTCACAGTCCATTTAGACCTCATCCTAACTTCTAATTCACTTCTATTCATTTCAGGAAACAACCTGAAAACCTAGCATATGTATGAAGCCCATCAATATACAACTTGATAATATGGCATTTACAGTTTTGTCTGTAATTTCTAAAAAATAATATTTGATTTAATTAATGTGTATGTTTAATGTAAGAGGAACTAGTCATTGCTGTGGGAGAAATGCTTCCTTGCTGTGTACTTCAGCACAAGTGAAATGCTGGTGCACTACATTAAGGGGATGTGGTAATGTTTTTGTATTTGTAAAGATAGTGGTTTCCTGAGTTAAACATGGAGTATAATTATTCTGAAAACAGTTCCTTTATGAGTGCTTGGACATTAGCAAATAAAATAAATTGTAAGTATGACACTGGCTTGACAAAAATACACATTATACAGTACCAGTCAATTTGCTTTGTATATGTGATAGAGGTTTTCCAGGTTGTTTCTGGAAGGAATAGAGGTGAATTGTAAATATGATGAGGTCTAAATGTAGTGGTGTAAGACTTTGTTCATCAGACAGGGCAAACAGACACACCAGAAGTAAGAAAGGCAAGGTGTTTCCAAGGTGTGAAATGCTCATTTGAAAGACATAAAAAAGAGCCACACAAAAACTATATTTCATTATGTTCAAGTCAAGAGAACAACTAAATCTCAGAAATGAAGGGAAACTGCGCGTGGCAGTGGCTAAGATTAGCTTACTTAAGTGTTCCCACTGTGATTGGAACTATATTATTTGTTGTTCCCATTTATTCAACACCTTTGTTTCTCCAAAATGAATCCTTACTTGGTACACATGTGAAATGTTACTAGTGACAGCGAAGATGGGCTGGATGTTGTTTTCAGCAAGCTTCTCTGCCACTTGATTCACAGAGGGGTAGTCCTACAAAAAGAACATTTAAGCAATTGAGGGCATGGAGAATCAAAATCCATTAAGTACTTCTTATGCTTAGCAGACATGGCCAATAACCATTCTGTGTTTTTGGTTATATTTTATTATATTTCAGTATTTTGGATGTGTTTGCATATTTAGTATTATACATTTTACTTTGAAAATATAACATAATTTAAAAGTAATAGAACAAATGCTGCAGATGAAACTTGCATGCATACCATTTCATTGCTTTTGCTGTATGTTAGATCTTCACCCAAATGGCATTTTCCATCATTTTGTTCAAGAATAGCTGCAAGTTTCCCATCTCCAGCCATGTGGAATCCGGCATCAGTGGTAAAAACCAGCAGCCGAGTGCTATTTCCCCAGCCAATTTTATCCTTATGATGACAGAAAAGGTGACAAATGAAATGCAACTGCCATCTTTGTAGCAGTGCAGAACATAACAATCTGTACTTGGGGCATGCATACATCTGGGTTTCCACAGAGGTTCCATAGACCTGTCTTCAGTGTAATAGCAAAAGTAATGTGAGCTGTGTCAATTCCTAATTCAGACATGAGTCAAGATGATATGTCCCATTGACAATGCATCTAAATCACAGATTTTGACTGGCTTAGATAGTTTAGTTTAGATTTTCTTATATTGTCCATTGGATTATAATTGGGTATTTAAGATGATAGACCTTGTGAGACGTTGGAAGCATTATGACAAAACAAGATTCCTGCCAAGTTGCCTATTAAGATATTCTCATGTAGTGCACACAATAGTTGCTGTATGGAATGTGTTAATCACAAATTAATCTGATAGGTCAAAAATAAATTTAATAAAATGTATCTCACCCCACAGACTGCAGTCTGCATGATTGCATCTAGACCTCCCTCAGGGGAGTCCAGATTCCCTGAGATGAACTGTTCAGACACTCTGAGATTAAAGTCATCTTGGTTTGAAGTCAAACTCAGCACATGCTTGTAACCAAATGCTGGCTGGCACTGATTCTCAGTTTCAGGGCATGGCTTCTTGAGTTTGTCTGGGTTGGTGTTGGTGAAGGGAAGAACTGTCTTGTCAACGAATGAACCGAAACCTAAAAAAACAGGGCATCACAGAGGGAAAATAACTTTTTGAAGCAATCTTGTTGTGGTTACAATACTGTTCTAACATTTTACTACGTTATTCATATAGGCAAGAAAGCCTTACCAATACGAGCATGACTAGTGATCTTTCGCAAAGTTATCAGTAACTGTTTCCCCAACTTTTTCACATTCTCCAGGTCATCCCTCATGGAGTAGGAGAGGTCCATCAGGTAGTACAGGTCCACTGGGTAGTCTTCAGCCCTTTTGAATTTGAGCTGGAAAGTGTAGGGCAGGCCTGGACAGAAAGTCTGTGTTAAGTCTCAAAACTAAAAAATGTAGTTTTGGTGATCCCAGAAGTTGGTCACTACTATCTTTTCTATTAGCTACTGTAAACAATTTTTTAAATAACCATTGTATATATATATATATATATATATATATATATATATATATATATATATATATATATATATATATACATACATACATACATATATATGTCTGCTAGGCATAAGAAGTACTTAATGGATTTTGATTCTCCATGCCCTCAATTGCTTAAATGTTCTTTTTGTAGGACTACCCCTCTGTGAATGAAGTGGCGGGATTAAAACTTCATGTTAAAAAGAAGGAAAGCACACACCAGGTCTGACGACTAGTTTAACTTCCTGAGGCTTCAGCTGGACAGGTTCCTGGTTTCTGGATGTAGCTTTACTCAGGGGCAGGTCCTTCACTGCAGTGTGGGAGTTCTTGGGGGAGATGATCTCAGCCTCCTCACAGCCTCTCTCATACAGCTTTGCCCTTGTATCACAGCGGACCGCATCAGACTCCCCTGGCTTGGTGAAATTCTGGATAGGAAACAGTAGAGGTGGGTCAATTGATATCAGTAGCCTTGTGTAAGGAAAAATGCAATTCCTGCTTAAGTGTTCTTGGATGGTCACCTAATACAAACAAAGCAAATTAGCATGCCTTTTCCGGAATGAGCATCTAGTTGCCTTCCATACCACACCTTTTGTTCCTGAGACTGAGAGAAACAGGGGTCTGAACCCAAGACTAGATTTGTGTTTGTTTGAATGATTGGGATACTGTATGAGGTGTGATATCTCTGTCCTTTCCCATGAGGAAGAAAGAGGAAGGAAGAGACTCTTTGAAGCCTCAAACCATTGATCTGCAATAATTTCCATTTGTCTTCTTGTTAGCCAATCAGGGACAGGAGTCTTCATTTTATTTCAGCATTTTATGTCAGGTTTGTAGTATAAAGCTTGTTCATACACCAAACCATTTTGTAATTGATCTGCTTTTCTTTTACCCTGTATATTTCATACTGTAAACACATGTAACCTTTTTTGCTTTGTTATTAAAATGCTTTTAACCTAAACTTTGGAATTACGATCTTACTTACAAGAAGGAAAAATCCCAACACTTATTGCCAGTACTTTCTAGATAACAATAGCATCAGTGATATTGATATTGATTACTTTTGATTACCTATGCAATGAAAAAAGGGATGATATAAAGCTCACACTGTTAATTGCTTAACAGTGTAATTTATAAATTATACTTTGTGCTGCTTTCGTGGGAGAATTGTTAAAGCTATATCAATGCAGGTCTAAGTATCAGTTTTTTTTATTATGAATAACACATCCAAAGATGTGTTTAGAGTATTTTAAGGAAAACTTAATCTCACAATGGTACTGACTCCAGCAACAAATAATGGGAATATGGACCGGAAAGCAGCATGATTGAAACTGCTTATCAGAATTGTCTCCTGGTAATTCCTAACCTTGTTGGTCAGTCGGGTTGTTCATTTGGAAGTTGAACATGTTGTTTTGACTGATTATTTTGCTGATAGAACCTCACAATTTCAAGATGTAAACAATAATATTGGGCTTTGTCACCAAAATCTTGTATACTGCTGATCCACATACATATTTACATATATGCTGGACCATCCTGGCAAATCACAGCTAACAGTACAATGTGCCAAGAACAATTTCCTTTTTATGTTTAGGTTTTGTTAGAAAAATACTCAAAAAGTAGTTATAAGTAATGCAATTTCTATGGGCCAATAGCCTAGGTGCTTATGTGTGTAGCTGAGACCCTGAAGGTTGGTGGTTCTAGCCATAGTGTAGCCATAGCAAGATTAATGCAGTTGTTGGGCCCTTGACTAAAGTGCTTAATCCTATATTTTCCCTTGGGTGATTGGCCCCTGCATAGTCTAATCAACTTTATGTTTCTTTGGATAACCGCATCACCTAGATAATTGTGTTGTAATATGTGTTCGCAAAATACTTGATGTAGCACTAAATCAAAATGAGTAGCATTTTCCATCCCTGACAGAAAGTAGATGGAATGACATATCATGAACCAGTCTTCTGTTTGCATCTGTGCTCCATTAAATCTTGTTTTGACTTTGTCCCCACCATCATTGATACTGGAAAAACATGGATGGAAGTTTAAAAGTACATTTCATCCATTCTGTATAGTTTTCCCAGAGTGTTCATTTATGTTATGTTGTCGTATAAGGAAATGTTAATTGGAAACTACACACAGGGTTCACTCACCAGCTGTTTGCACCAGGCACAGTAAGGTCCAGATATGACGCAGTCTCCACATGAGTTGATGACACCTTTGGGGCACTCCTCCACAGACAGGACTGAAAGCCAAAGAGGACACATCAATGGATCATGAAGGCATGTTTACATTGTTTACAAGTCAGGCCTCACATCTGGATTTACCTACAAATCTACCCAAAGTAGATCCCAGCCAGAAGTTCTAACGGCATATATTGCCTTGTCATTTCTTTAACATCTCATTATGTCTGAATTGTTTCTGGCAGTTAGTGCTTGGTTGTTTAGAATTTACTTGGCAGCTTGAGTTTTAGACCTTGATTCAATCAACATTTTTCCTTCACTGACAACTTAATAAGAGTGATATGCTTTTTGTCTACAAGACCAGTTTTATTCAAGTTAATTCTCATGATTGCTTAACTTTCTAAACTGTGCCTGTCTAACTAAAACTTAACTCTTACTGAACTCTTATGTTACTTAGTATTAACATGATAAGAAATGTACATTGAATTAGATGTTAGCCTTGGGAATTTATGCCCTTTTAATAGATTTCGAGGAATCTTTCATAACAACAGAATAATGATGGGTAGGGGTAAAGGTACTTGCTATAGTAATGCTTACTGTATGAATCAGGCATTTCATAGCCATCCTCTCTAATCGGATCAAAGTACAAAGTTTTGATTTGGATCTCTGGACATTATAGCATGGAAACCCGTAGGCAGCCAGTGAGTGAGTTGCATAGTAAAAATCAATGAGAAAATTAGAGCCCCACCAGGTAGTACACTTACAGCCACACTTGGCCACACAGTGACCTTCTGTAGTAATGATCAATAAGCCTAGCTACCTGGCTAGCCCTAATGAGTGCTATTCTCATCTTTATCACATACTGATTAGTTAGCTTTTGTTGGTAAAATCTTTTAATGAATCATCTGACATAAATCGCTGGATTATTAATGATAGTTGGATTATTAATGCCCAGTAATATTGCATCTTACATGACATACAAATGCCTGGCATATAAATCCACAAATGTTGATTGCTTTTAATTTCAGATTTTTCAATTTAAAAAATTATAGCCATATTATTTTTAGAAGATGCCTTCATCTAGAGCCTCCAACATATCCTCCAATATATTTTTATTTCACATTGTCTAATCTTATTACACATTTTGTATTTATGATTTTGTTGAAGTCAATTTAGGGATCTTGCACTAATGCAGTACAGTTCTCCACCCAGAAGCTGAGCCAACAACCTTTCATTTACTTACTCAGTTCCATCTGCCACATCTATATTTACAAACTAAATGTGATTAATCAGGCAATTCAGGACAATAAATTAATATTTGTTCATTTACCACGACATATAGGAAGCCTTATTTTAATAGTAGCCTAATAATAGTAGTTTAATTGATGCCGTTTAGTTTTAGGTTATGAGCTACAGGATAGCACATGCAATATGTTATTTAATCATTCTTATTTGACTCACCATGTCTACCCATCAGCAGCAAAAACGATACCAACAAACTCCGGTAAAGATGCATTTGCTGTAAAAGAGAAATGATTGCATTTTATATTCTGCCAGATATATTTAATAAACTACATACAGTCATAATGGGGGTCACTCATAAAAGTTGGCAGAGATAGCTGAGTGTATTGTTAAATGTTTGTGCTGGTTGTCCCGACTAATGTGTAAAATAATTTGCCATCTGTGGTGCACTGTCAATGGCACAGTGATTCAGTGGCCTGAGGTTCAATCAAAAATATTTTAAACCATTGATTTTAAATCATACGCATATGTAGCTGATGGACATTTTGCTCAGGCCATTGTTTGTTAATTTGCATTGACATGAATTAAAAATCCATGTTTGAAACCTGCATTAGCTTTGTTTTTGTCTTTGTGAGGTGACAGATTTTCATTATTTAAATTTGTATCTAAAAGGTATATATATGGATTTAATTTCAGCTAACATAAATGAACAGAACATACTTCGACTAAGGTGTTGTCTCTATGTGAATGGCCATACATTTGTTAATGCAATAACTTAATGCAAAGAGGAATTTAAAAATGATGGTGTTTGTACTGCGATAGCAGTATGTTTATTGAGTATGTTTATAAATAAGAGAATAGCAACATATTACAACTACACTTTATCCTCTCTTGGTGCTGCGATAATCTTTGCCATGACATTGATGAATAACTACAATGTGTATAATACACTGATATTATGCACTGATTAAAGGTCTATTCAGACCCGCACTGAGAACGACTAAAGCGCTTTTTCGACCCACTGCACGCCTTTTCAGTGTCTGTTCGTAGTCTGACCTTGAACCTTTAGGCGTGCTTGGGATACTTGCGCGTTTGAGGTGGAGATTCATAGAAACTGGGACATTTTCATTAAATACCCTCTACGCGAATTCAGACTTTGACCTAAGGTGCGTATCCTACGCGTATTTTCAGGGTGCCTATCCTACGCATCACAACCATGTATTAAGTCGTGCACTCCCGACATTTTGCTAACCTAAAGTAAGAAGCTGAGGTGACACTCAAATTTGATCAAGGGAGGTGACACAAAACAGAAATCAAAGGGGTTATGCAAGTTGTTCAGTTAAAATACTGACAACTTTGCAGTGGAAATATACATCGTTCCCCTGTACTACAGCTGAAAGGCGTTCAGTACTCAAGCAGCAGGCGTTCAGTACGATAAACGTGTAGTTTACCGTGTATTTATCAAACTGCAGGATAGGCAGTTTATTTCACATGAGAACCTAAACCTGCTCTTTCCCTCTTGACAAATTTTAAAGACGATCAGATGTGTTACGCTGACATTCGTGTTTCACCTCATCCACGTTCCCCACTGCCATGCTCTGATTCGCCAAGCAAAATTACCCAGGACAAGATGCATACATGAAATGGGTCGTTGCTGGTTCGACTGAAATGAATGAATATCATCTTTCAGCACGACTAACTGTTTGTTTATTGGATAGATTGACTAAATGGACGGAGAGGCTGATAACAGCTAAATATGAGTAAATATTTAAATTACTTCATTTTAGGTAAATGAAGTAAATAAAATCACTGAGGTCTGATGAACAACGACGGTTTACTTCACTTGCATACATTTTATAGCATGATTTATCCTTGAACGATTAACATTGCTTGATATCATACTATATAATGTACCAGTATCTAAGGTGAATAATTAATTTGTTCTAGAGTTAGTTTTACTTGAATTGATGATTACATTTGTATTGGCATATGGTAAGTCTTGAGATCTGTGAATTATTGTCTGTGGGTTCATACATTTTAAAAAGCACAACACTCCAACACAAGCGCAACACAGGCTTATATTTATTTGAGATATGTGGACAGAGGAACACGGACCGAAATGCAGCCATGCCTGGCTCAATTGTTGGCGATGGTCAGAGCCATACGTGCGCCTGTTATCCAGAAATAATTTAAAGGATTTCAAGAGTTATCCAACTCCATGCAATACAGCAACACTGAAAAAAAATGTAATTTTAAAGTGTGACCGATAGGAGTGCACGATTTAATATATGGTTGTGATGCATGTAGGATACGCTCCCTGAAAATCTGCTTAAGTCAAAATCTGAATCCCCATAGAGGGTATTTTAATGAGAAATGCACAAATTTCTATGAATCTCCACCCCAACCGCGCAAGTCTCCTAAAGCACGCCTAAAGGTTCAAGGTCAGAATACGAACAGACACTGAAAAGGCGTGCAGCGGGTCAAAAAGCGCTTAAGTCGTGCTCAGCGCGGGTCTGAATTGAGCCCTTAATGAACAACAAACATTGTTTCACACACACAATAAAAATAAACATGCAGCACAAACGAATTGTAAGAGCAGAACGAAAATAACAGCATTGCAGCTCGGTAATGCTGCCCTGACCTCTGTGGTTATTACTGGCTTCCCCTTTTGTGGGGAGAGTAGAGCTTAAAGGGCATGTAAATGTGAGAGAGGTTGACTATGACTCATAAAGTCTAGGCATTTTGTTGTAGTTTTACGTTTGAAAAAGCTTTGTGAGTTTCAGACAAGCAAAGAGCATGGGCTTACACTTGCAGTACTTACACGGTGTCCTCACCCACTGTTGCCATGAGTGACTTACTGTTACCATTACACTGTGCTACATTATTAGAGGAATTTTATTATTATCTATGCATTAAATATGCATTATTATGCTTCAATGCTGAATTATTAGAGGTAACAAAATTAATGAGAGAATTACATGGAAAAAGGCTGCAGTAAGTGGAGGAAGAGTCTGTATGACTCGTTTATATCATGTGGTAAGGAGCTCATGCCTTTCTCCACACTGCAAATGTAACACCAATGATTCATTTTCTATGCTGTGGCATGAACACAATGTCAAACATCAGTTATGGAGCATACCCAGGCAGCTCTTCATGTAAAACAGCCATGACATCCTTTGAGATTTTTGGTGCACAGATATTAAGATTTTTCTCACAGTTGAAAACTACACACATTAAACTTAGCCTGTTCTCACTAGGTTTTTGAAGATGTTTTTCATTGCATATCAGACAGTGTCTTAAGCATTGTAAACTACTCACTTTCAACTGACAGTTTCTCCACAGGTCTGAGAACAGCCATTGTAAATAGTTTACTTAAATCGTCTTGACTCTAACTTAATGTCAATGTATGTCTCCCCTTTGTTAAGCGAAAGTTTGGCGAAAGATGAAAATGTGTTGTTTTTAAACTGCTAAATTCTCCTTGACAAAAACAGCATACTAGGGAGGTTCCACAGCACAGAAACTGCCATGATGAAGATTGTAAAAGTGTTTGAAGAGTACATGCTGCAGTTGTGTCTGTTCTTATTCTTCTAGATTTTGCTGCTGCTTTTCATACTATGTGCCATTCTATTCTAATTCGTTTTGAGAATTGTGGTGCACTTTCTGACAAACAAAGGTGGTTAAAGTCCAATTAGTCAGGGAGAAATCTCTCCTCTCCATGGATTCCTTCTGCGATCCTTTCTCTAATCGCTATACATTTTACAAGTGGGCAGATTAAATAGGCAACTTTGTGGTAACATAACTTGGTTAAACTGATAACAAACAAATGTATACCTCTGTCCTGTCCGGTGAAAACAGCTCTCCCTATAAATGTGCCTTACAGACATAAGGTTTTGGATGGCAAACAATTTTCTCAACTTGAATAAATGAAAATTTTCATTACATTTACAAAGGTAAATGTACCTTTACATTTACATTCAGTATTTGATGCTGAACTGAAATGTCAAGCCCTTTTCTAAAATGTAACTAAAGCATCTTTCTTTCATTTAGGAAGAATTGCCCAATTGGTGATATTGGACATGTATATTTCAGTTTCATTCTTTCATTAGAAAAGAACGTTATTATTGTAATGCACACCTTTGCGGTATCAGCCGCACATGGGTAACTGGTTAAGTGGTTTTAGAATGGATTTGAAAAGGATTTACTGTTACCTTTTTATTGTATCATTATTTCCTCATTTGTCTGTATATATTCTTATATTTAGCTCTGTGTGTTATGCCTGTCTATTTCGTGTTTGCCATTTTTCCATCTTTTATATGATATATTTAAATGTTTTGCTGTGAGAAACACTTTGGGTCGCTGTCCTTTTGTGAAATTGTGAAATGTGCTATAAAAGTTAAGTTTATGTATCGTGTTTTCATATGTTATTATGTAGTGTTCTGAAGTGTTTTGATGTCCATGTAGAAGGAATCATGCAACTGGCCCCTACACCCTGACACGTAAATATGTATTTTCCCCACGTTATCTAATGGCTCTGTTTAAATTTGCTATTCTTCTTGATGGAGAATGAGTCATGTTTCAGCATTGCATTTCATGCTATCTTTCTTTCATTTAAGATGCATACTGTTTGTAAATATGATACTCTAAATCATTTTTGTAATCTGTTTACCTCAGAAAACTGATGTGCTAAACCCTGGTTTTGATTATTTTGTTTGCATATTACGTTTACTTGCCAGGTTGTTTATTTTTCCAAATTGTATTCCGTATCAGTAGTGTTACGGCATTCCCCCTTTTCTAATTTTGATTGTATTTTGGATACTTTAAACAATGCAAGGTATAATAGTGTTTAGGATAAATGGATTTTTATTATTGAGATTAGAAAGCTACTTCAGGGTTTGTAACTATTTGATTGACAAGTGTTTCAGTAACTCTGAGTTCCAGATTCTGTGAGGTTCTATAGTGCTTTCATTCTTGGGTATGCAATTGTGCATAAAGCTGTATTTTGGCCACCCCAAACCAATGCTCACAAAGAGAAACAATTTAAATGGGCTCAGAAATACATGAAGACTAATTTTCAAACAGTTTTATTCACTGATGAATGCCGTGCTACACTGGATGGTCCAGATGGATGGAGTTCTGGATGGTTGGTGAACGGCCACCCTGTTCCAACAAGACTCCAGTGTCAGCAACGGGGTGGTGGAATGATGTTTTGGGCTGGAATATTAGGAAGTGAGATGATATGTCCCTTTAGGATCCCTGAGGGTGTCAAAATGACCTCTGTCAAAATATGTGGAGGCCCTAACCAACCATTTCCTGCTATGGTATAAAAAGAAGAATCATGCCTTCTGGAATAAAATTATTTTCATGTACGACAATGCACCATCCCATGTTGCAAAAAAACACCATTGACTCTTTGGTTGCTATGGGCATAAGGGGAGAAAAAGTCATGGTGTGGCCACCACGTGGCCGTCATCCCTGACCCCACCTGTGGTGTGTCATTAAAAGGAAGACGTATGAGGGTGGGCGGCAGTATATGTCAAAAGAACAGCTCTGAGAGGCAATACTAGCATCCTCAAATGAAATACAGGCAGAAATTATACATGGACTTACAAGTTCAATGGATGAGAGAGCTGTTAAAGTGATATCAAAGAAGGGCTCATATATGTAACTTGATCTGTAAATATGTTTTTCTTTATTTGAATTGCATTTATTTAAAAAAAAAAAAATCTGTTCTCACCCAACAAATACGAATTCGTAATCACCTACTGAGTGTTTTCAAACTGCGTTGTGCATAATAATTTGGAACAATGTATTTTGAGGTTTATTAAAATATTTAAAAAATCTGTTATCATCATCATTAGTTTTGCCTGTAATAACATCCACATTATAATATAATTGTTGAGTATAAAACAATTCTTAATCCTACTGACTGTTTAGGAAAAACAAACAAAAACAGCATGTGGGTAATAATTTGGAACATTGTGTATCAAGAATTTTAAACTAGTATCACAGTTAATTAAATATTGTATTACTATGCATATTATATTATGAATATATTACAATGATTATCCAAACTGTAGGTATGCATTGTATAAATTCTTCTTTTCTTACAAATTCTCTGTCACTGTTAACGGTGTGTGAATGTTTTGCATGCCACCATCAGAACATTATTTTAGAGAAGTCCCTCTGCTGTTTGCAAAATGAGTCAGGCCATGCATTTTGTAACTCAAGACAGCTTACCATAAATGGTAAAACACCTATTGGTAGTGGGTAGGTACCTCATGTTCCTCCTTCTGTATTTCACAATTCATTTCTATTTAATACACATGCCTATTCTTAGCTTCTGCATAGTAACTTGTATTTTCCAAAACCTGAGCAATTATAAAGAGCCCCCAGCACGGGCAAATCTCACAACAACCCCAATGGCCCCAAAGAATGTATTGTGCCTGAACAGACACCTAGACAATCAAAAACCTTGCCTCCTAAAACTACTCATGCTGAGAAAAAAAAAAAATAAAATCGTGAAGGCAGGTTACTCCTGCACCTTAACTTTTACTTTACCTTTAAAGTAAGGCACTATCAGTGCTGTTTGCTGTTTGACTGTGAATATTGGAAAGAAATGCACTGTATTTCTGCCATTTTAAATCACTTCAGGCTGTTTGTTGAGGTTAATAATGTTGGTTTGAATACCAGTAACTATACGACATTCAGATATTATCCTTCAGACATAAGCCATAAATTACATCTTGTGTTGGACAGTCTTGACACTTGGTATTATGATTTATCTTACATTTGATGTATGTAAGAATGGTAGGCATGTAAAATACAACTAATTCAATTATAATAAACACTTTTATTTTGTAGTTCAGTTCTGTTCTTTTCAATATTTTTGTTTTGTATGTCGTTTTAATATTAGCACAGGCACAAACACTCTGACAGCACATAGTATTGGTAAAAAAAATTGTTCAACGGCAGATCAGAGCAAGTATTCAAATCATTGCATTAAAATAGTTTACTTACAGAGATGAGTCTTGAAGATCACAAAATTGAGCACTCAAACTTCCCACAGAGAAAGTATAACTTGGGCTAAATGTTGCCTTGGGTATGCTGCAGACGTTGAGTGGCGTAGTTCACCATTACAGGAAGGGACGGAAAGGGAAGTGCATCATGTGGGGGTAGGTGGGGTCACAGCAGCACAATTGCACAAAATTTGTGTTGATCACCAGGAGCCTGAATTTACTTTCTTAGCACTCACAGATTTGCTAAACCTATTTTTACGAAAAATACTCTTACCCACATACCACCAGTTGGTGATTGTTAATGTGTCTTTGCTCCCCAAGATTTAGCTGTACAGACACATGTAGTGTGATGTAATACCTACAATCATACTTACAGGCTTGGTATAGCTGAATAACTAGCCCATATCATTGAGTCAGGTTTTTGGGTGTCTTTATTTATTTATATATTTATTTATTTATTTACTAACTTTAAATAAATCAAATTAAAATATATATATATTTCTTAATACTTTTTCTTCCCAAATATTTAAAGTTAATATTTCTAAGGCTTTTATGATTAGGTCATAAGGGCTCAACTGGAGCCCACACAAATGTTGCTACAGGTTTTAAAGGGCAAGGATGGTGTCAAAAAATATATGGTTGGGGGGTATTTTACTGGCAGTTTGAGAGACACTATTTCATTAGGAGAGTGCAGTAGACGAATAAATCATACTTTTTGAAGCTCTGCTTAATAAGTAGCTTGTGCTGATTCACCAGCAAGGCTAAGCCATATTATGTCTTGTTTCTTATTGCCTTGCTACCAGTTCCTGTGGTCATGACACTGAAAATGGTTCAAAGAAGGAACTAACATTTTGAAACATTGTAATTGCAATTCTCAAATACAGTATTCATTCCGTAAAACTTCTCTGGGGAACCTGCTGTCAGTAAACAAGTTTGCACAGACTTGTTTTATAACGTATACTTGGTAACTCTACCTGTACTTGGTTGACTTTGAATATTGTTAGTAAATAAGTAAATTCTCGAAATGAGTAAAAACAACCATGTTGTTAATGAAGAGACGGATCCCTTGTTCGCAGTTGAAGACAGATACTTTACTCACACAGCCAGCCGTGGGAACACAAGCATGGGGAAAAATGATCAATGATTAAAATGTGTGGTCAACATGTATACAGTTAAGGGAAGGACATTAGCATGTGATGGCCATGTAGCCCCAGGAAGTGAAGTCCATTCCCCTGATGGCCGGTAACAGATTGTTAACAGGAGGTGCCATTTGGCTCTGGTCGGATGCAACAACATCCCTTTGTAATTGTAATACACATTCTTAAACACTATGCCACTCTCCAGAACTGTCTCCCAACAATATAAATATGACTGTCCACCTAATGCTATGCAAGTGTGGTTACTCAATCAATTATGCAACATTATAACATCACACCAACTGAAAATTATTGTAATATTTAATTTTTTTAAAAAGTCTTCCGTGCTTTTTTAACTCAAGAAAGGATGGTGCACCTAACTAGTAAAAGATGGAAATTCTTACTTCTTATCTTGGTGACTATCCGCACTGCAGCATACCAGAACGGCTATATGTGTCTTTGCATTTTTAGAGAGAATGTGAAATATGTGGTTTTCAATTCTGCTTTTTGATCAGCATCCCCAGAAGTACTCTTCCTGAATCTTTGAAAATGAAAATGTATTCCTTTGCTGTATTTATACCATACAAAGTAATAATGGGACCCACTGGCTCCGAAGAGATGTCTGTCAATGCCATATCAGATCCACCACCATGTTTAACATGTGGAACAGGCAATTTGAATTTAAGGTTTCCTTTTTCTTTGGGAGTGAAATTTCATGAGACCACATGCTTCCTCCCACAGGTTTTGTGTTAATTACATTAGGTTATGTATTCTTGCACATTTGTCTTGGTTACCAGCACTTTGTGAATAGCAGCCATACCATAAGAGGCAATGTCATGAAGTTCTCTGAACCATTTGAGGCTGCTTGTCGTTTTGTGGTTTAAAACAACTGTGACTTTCTATCTTGTCTATCTAGCTTCAACTAGAGACAATTGTTCCTCTTCCCCAATGCAATCTTTCTTCGTTTAGCCTAGTCTGTCATAATTTTTGACAATTTTCCTCTCAACACATCAGATTATCTTATACTTTCTGTGACTGATGCACTTGCAGTTCAGGTATACAGAATGTATTAGATCTATTATATTGAAATGACATTAAAGGTTTGATTTTAAACACACATATTTAAACTTATTTTTTAGAAAAATATTAATTCCAGTTGAGATACTTCAAAATACAGATCCTTTTTTAAATACTGCACTATGAAGAGACCAAAATGTAATGTAATATTATATAATGTAATATATTTCATAACCAGTATAAACCCTTTACAATATTGAATTAAATTTTCAAGTGATCTATAAAAACTTGCATAATATATGGAAATGATTTATACATACAGTTAATGTAATACAACAAAATGGTTGGAACTTTTTGAATCATAAAAAATGGGCCAAGGGAGGGGCAATGGAAATCACAGACACATGTCTGTGGAGGAAATGTGCAAATGTGGTTGTAGCTTGCTTCTGTTTTGCAATGGATAAATAGGGGGATCACAAGTATGCAAGCACCACGTAGAGTAAGGGCTACAAAAAGTTTCCTGTGTAGACTGCTCTTGAAATAATTCAGGATTCCTGTCCATCTCCCAAATGTAATGCTGCTGATGAAATGCTGCCGTATACCTGAGTTCTCGTACACAGAGCATATATTTAAGCACAGTTCATGTAAGTGGTTGACAGAAGTGTGGAGAAAAATCAGGGAAACATTCAGGGTATCATCAGGGTGGAATAATAAGTTATTTAACTACATTTCATGAGCATAGGTAAGAATATTTATATATTGTACCCAGTGCCTTAAAGTACAGCAGTACAACAGTAAAGTGGAAGAGAGTTAATATCAGCCAGTAAATGCATGATTCAGGGATCCTGAGTCTGCAAAAGGGCACAGTCATACATATGAACTCCAGAGGGAATGTTCATTAGTATGCCATTGTTAGAATAAGAAGGTATTGTTACTTTAGCTAAAACTGTAATGTTTTAGAAAAATAGAAATTTAAATATACAAATTGTTTTTACAAACAAAACGTAGATCTTACTTGTGGACTGCATTAATGCACCTCTCTCTGTTTCAGATTCCTTTTAACAATCAGTCATCTTTGGGTATTCTCTGTTGTTTTTGATGTAAAGAGAGCAGTTAGAATAAGTTCTTCCAACATTAAAGTAACAACATTCTATAGCACAACAAATGCATGTTTAGCTACCATGATGACCTGTGATTGATTTAATCTCAGTGTGACTTTTTTCAATACTTGATAGCTCAGCAAGGTGACCAATTTCCTGTGAAGGTTGATGAAGTTGTTTCTTGGCTGTTATGGCCAAGGTTCAGGCTGAGAGTACCCTTTGTTATACCCCTGCTGGGGTAAGAAATGAGGAAGATTATTAAGTAGAGTAATGAATAAGTATAGGTCATTTCATCCAGTCAAGCTCTCTTGGTTACAGGTGAGGGTTTTGGGTGCTCTTATTGTAGAGCCATTGGGTTGAGTAAGCTAAGGTTTTGATTGAAGGAGTTTTGTTTTTGAAGTTACGTTTTACTTTAAGTTTAGTTGGCCCTTCAAAGTAAAAATTAACAATATAGTCAAAGCTCACAGAGGGACCTTGGACCAGCATCGATGACTGAAACCCAGCCAAGGGCTAGGCTCCTTCTGACACAACTGTCAATCCAATTTGACATAAAAAGATTGGCAAATAAAATAACATCAGCATTCCTGTGATTGAACCAAGACCTCTGATTGTAGTTGTCTGGCCTTTAGGTTTTCTTGGCCTCATTTCTTGCTGCCAGAGATGAAATTGTTGCCTCATCTTGCCGTATGTTAAGCATTACACAAGTAAAAGTCAAGCACATGACATGTTAAGGTTAAATTGATCTCCATACAAGTTTAAGAGAAGAAAGAGGCTAAGCACAATGGATCACATTTAATAAACATTTCCCTGTAACTCCAACTCACAATTAAATAAGATATATTTCATCATCCATGTTGATGAATTCTGCCCTCACAGTCACAGATGAAGGACACATTTATTGAATGCATCCCCCGGTATTCTGGAGCAATAAAGAAGTAAACATGTTGCATGTGAAATGCTAGTTATCACAAGAATTGTTTCTGATTGAGGTTTCTCTCCATTGCACGCATACAATCATGCCCTCCTGGCCCTGAATCAACTTCCTGTCACACTGGTTTACTAAATACTTCATGTCGAAGAAAAGCAGTGATGATTCATTGAGAACACTTCACCCATTAGCTGTGTGCTAATGCCAGAATCAGATGTGGCTGGGTGTGTCTTAGCACTGGTGCAGGTCTTTGTGATCACCACCCCTTCCTCTTCTTGTGTCTCTCCGTCCACACCAGTGAAAAATTGACCCATCCCTACTTCTGCTCCCCAGCCCTCGACCAAAGCTCTGCCCACACACAAACTCTCACATGGCTTCCTCATTCTGCTTTTGTCACTGAGATAGCCCTCTGTGCAAAGGACAGCAAAAGAACTCAAAACACTTCTTTTGAAAAAGTGACTATTCAGTGCCCATTTCATTTCTGCTGTTGTGATAGGCCAAGGTTTCAGTTACAGCAGAGCTAGGGGAGCATGATGGTTGTTCACATAAATTATTTAAATACACAAACAAAACACAAACAATTGTTCCACATAGTACTTGTTTGCACTTGTATGTGTTTCGGTGATACAATGTGCTGATATGCACTGATTGCTCCTGATGTGGTACTCTGATTCATGCAAAGATAAAAAGCAAATTGTTATATTTATTTGTATTTAGTTCTGATTAAACTGGGATGAAGAGCATGTGGTGCTGCTGTTGTCTATTGCTATATTGCAAATCCCTATTTCAGATATAAGCCTTTACAATACCACAAGATGGCAGTGTTTTAAAGGAAAGTTTTTTTTTTATTATTGGCCCACATATTTGATTTTGGTTATCAAACTCTTTTGGTACCAACTTCCATCAGTATTTCGTTCCATGAAATCATGTGCAGAATATCTCCCCATTTCCAGTTTCAATTGTAGAAGGTTCTTATGAATCTGTCTTTTATTTTACCTGTCATTGGCTTTATAAAGACATATTGTAACATGAGCAGCCTACCCAACAAGCATTCAGAGCAGATTTGATCAAATATGATTTCTTTATACTCCACTTTAATATCCTGAACATGCTGGTGCTATTGCTGTCTGTTAATTAAGGTCCATACTTTAACCAAAGCACTCACAGCACATCTGTAAAACTCCTGTACTGTAACTGCTGTAAGCAATATGGTGTGTAGATAATTAGAGATGCCTGCAAACACAAGCATCTGGTGGGACCGACCACTGCTATGGACAGAGTTTATTATGCTGAGTGCAAATGTAATTCTGGAGATAGTATCATGGAAACTGACCAGATGATATTGGTTGCAGTAGCAGCAATCATTTTCATTTGTAACTCAAGCTATATCTTGACATCCACTGCAAAATGACTGCATTTGAGATGCATTTATGGTTTTTATATGTTTTTATGTGTATGTTTTTGCCCTTCAGTTTTGTTTTTTTCAATCCCAGTAATTGCCTTCCAGTTCTGAACAAAGAAATACAGCTTAATACAGGTAATACAAACAATATGCTGAGTTACCTCAAGATATCTTTTGCATAAAAAAGAAATAATCAACATGCTCAAGTATTGAGTTGAAAGACATCTTGAAGAAATCCAAAAATCAACAAAGATTTTGCCTAAACAGACTGGGTATTATTCTGAAATGAATGTGCTCTGCCAAACAAATCAATGTATTTCTTGTTTTCAGCAATAATGCTTCCCACCCTTTCAATTTCATTTTTAATTTGCGCCACATTGGTCCTAGTTATATAATGTGGTCATCTTTACTCCTGAAGTCAAAGCTACAGAAGTGCTTCATGAAAGACGGAAGGAAGAAGGATCAGTACAGGGAGGTTAAACCTGAGGCAGGAAGAAACATTAGATGTGGCCAAAAAAAATGAATGCATAGAATGAACAGCTTCTTCATGAAAGGAGCCAAAATACACTCTCCTGCTTTCTTCTAAGAAAGAAATAATGCATTTCAAAAGCAGAGGGGGCACTGTCAGCTTAAGTGATAAATGTGGCCTGTAAAGGAATTCTCCAGTGTAAAACCTGGGAGAGTCATTGTGTTGGTACATCTTGTAGCAATATTTAGCTTTTCCTTTGTGCCCCATATACACTGCGGCAGGCAGTATGGAGAGCCAGCCCAGCTCGCTGCAGGTTTGCTGCAGCACAGCTCTGAAGACGGTGCCGTGCTATTTTTAGAAGCTTCTGTATAAATAGCTCATGCATGAAATCGGGGTCCAGCAGCAGTGTTCATGACATCATGGGTGGTGCTGAGGCCAGTGCAGCGTGATTTTTCTGATAAGGCCTGGTTCTGCTAGGGATCACCTGTCCGACAAAGGATCAGGCCCAAGAAAGGCTGGTGAGGTTTGGAAAAAAGCACAAGAACACTGAACTACACACATACCACCCTGTTTACCAACTATTCCAGATTTCAGTTCTAACCGCATTCTGTACCAGCCATAGGGGTATATTATAGTGAAAGTGCCTGCATTATTTTGTGTGGTAATTGTTGTAGGAAGGATGGTGAGGTTGAGCCAGCTCGTCAGCTCTCTCTGTGCAGATGGCTGCTGTTCTGTGTGGCTACCAAGCAGGATAAAAATAGACCTTCTCTCTGCCTCATCCTTCAGTGCTGTCTCTCCCTCCCTTCCCTGCTCGCTTGTCTGCCTGCCTCTCTTTCTTCCTGCTCCCCCCATCCCCCAAAATACACCAAGGGTTCCTCTCCATCATTTCATTAAGTCACTCATGTATTTCACTGCAATTCTTCTGCATATGCTTGTTTCTTCAACAGACAGATTTCCTGTACCTCTCTTGCTGCGTGTCTCTCCCAGATTTAAAGAATCACTTGTCTGGGGGATGCTAGTCTAATATGTATGATGCATTGTTTAAAATGTGTGTTTTATTCCTCCAAATAAAAATTACTGGCACACACCAAAAAAGTATTGCGATAAACGCATATGTGCAGGTCTTGCTAATGGAAGTATTTAGAACAACATAAACACACATGATGCTCTCCTGAGTGATGAGTCATGATTTCTCTTGCAGACCAAAAAAATACCAATCACTCTCTTGAAGGAACTTGTGTTCAGTTGCCATGGAGAATAAAGCTTTTCTGTGCTATTTGCAACGCACCTTTTGTAGTGCTAATCATGCCACTCTGTGTTCAGGCGTCTGTTCAGGCCCTCATATCCAAACAACCATTCTAGAGATGAGTCTATGGTTCATGTTGTAAACAGTATACAACCAAATCATACATTGCATGTAATTGAGAATGATGAATGATATAACATAATGTATATATGTAAAATGATGTTGTTAGTCTTACCTATATTTTAAAGTCAAATTTAAAACAATGCATTAATGAAAACAATAAATAACTTCATGTCTAATATGCATGTGAATATCACAATAATAGGCAGATTATTGATTTTGCAAATGTGGCAGCAAATTATGATGCATGACCTAAGTTCAACTATAACCCATAATTCAGTCAACTCAAGTGTGCCTGATATCTTTGCAGCTTGGTGTGGCTCCTACTTTGATTAATCAGAAGTAGATAAATAGGCAGAGGTTAGAGACACAACTCCTGGGGATTGCAGTTTAGAAGGCGAAGCTTTTCAGCTTCAAAGCATAGTTGTTTTGCCTAGTATGAAATTGTTTAATTGGAAAGTAATTATGAATACATTCATGCATCCTTTCATCATTTAGCACAAGTATGTTAGCCACTGTATTACTTCAGAAAGAAAAAAATGTAGCGTTACTGTTGCTAGGCTGTTAAGAATTCTCACTGAATATTTACGGATGAAAAGAATTATACTGAAGGTGTCTGTTTTCTTTGTGATGAATGGTGACAAAGTATTAATATTGTAGAACTGTCAGGTTTGTAAGCATATATAATGTTCCCATTAACTTTAATGGCAAACCAATGTGGTTGCACAAGTGTCATTCATTTTAGATCTTCAAAGAACAATGTGCTGGGTGATAAACATTTGAGTCCATAATTTTCAGTGAACTTCCACAGTAAGGGCCAAGACTGATCATTGTAATACCCAGTGATGTGATCTGCCTGTGGACACAAACGTGAGCTGTCATTGAGTTTCTGTGCTCTTTCTTGTGTACTGTACAATGACCAGGCAATGTTCTGTTAAATTAAGATCACTGGCAGACTGTCAGAATGGATGAAGTTTAAAGATAATATCAATCAAGCTTCTTTGATATGATGGAATTTGAAGGTAAAAGGTAAATTTAGCATCTTTATAACCTTGATCGTTGAAATTTAAGGTGTAACAAACCCGAAAAACCTTTATAAAATAAGCCTTGTGTCAGTAAAAGAAGCCCAAGTATAGTGTTGGATGTCAGTATGTTCAATGATATCCACTATGAACTTGGCTGAGGGCAATCAGGAGACATGCTGTCTAGATTTCAGCTGTCAGGATATTAATTAATACTCAGGTTGGGGAATTGAATGATTTTTGGAGCTTTGCAGATAAATGCATTAACTGCATTTCTGTAAGGAGGATTGGGCTGTCAAAATGTTAATTTCCCTCACCGAAAGGATGGTCATCACTTCTGTAGTATTCCAGAGAAAGAGAAGGTGGTCTTAAATGAGTTGTGCTGCTGTGTATTCTTATAGTTTTTCCTTTAAATCTCTGGAACAGTAACCCGACCAGGTTATGCTGCTATATTGGCAGCAGGGGCATAGAAGTAATTTTGACCCATCTGGGCTACTAAGGTTTGTTTTTGGATTTTCAGGGCACCTAAAGTTCCCCCTGCATTCCATGCTCCCAATACAATTCAATGACAATACACCTGTCCATTGGCTACCAGTCATCAGCAAGATGAGCCTATCTAACTAGACCACTGCTGCTGTAATATTGCATGGCCTTGTTCACATAAGTGCATCTAACGAGTGCACTTGCTTTAGTGGCAGCACTCCTTTTATGGGTTTTGGTGATGATGATCCAAAACCCAGTTAAGGGGAAAATAGAAAGCTAGGCAATATCAGATGTGATTGTACATTTTTGATCTGATCGAGAAAATACCTCATCTTTTGTGCCGTGCAGTTGTTAAAATAAAACCTCAGATTGGTTCATGCCTTCACACAAATGGTGCAAATGCAAGAAGCATCAGCTATATAATTTATACGTACAATCTATTGAAAGAGTATCTTTACATCTATACATTAGTTTTGATATTGCTTTTCATTTGACTGACATGAAATACCGCATTGCAAGATGTATGGAATGATGGTTTTGAGTGATGGTCGATTGTCCACCATTGTCAGGGCTGCTATGCTGCAGAGAACATTCTGCACTTTAATTGGAGATATCAGTGTCTTAGCTTGACCCCTGGGAGAAGCTGCTTTTAATCCCAGTGTCAGATTCCCAGACACTCAGCCACCTCTCTATATGATGCAGACTTTTTTCACACTTTTTTGTATACCACCAGAATTTTTGGAAGATTTAAGAAAAACTCAAATCTAAAATGCTTAAAATATAAGACATGGCAAAGCAGGGAGGTGATGAATACATTTTAAGTTGTTTTTTATGATGTGTTGTGCTCCAGCCAGCCACATACGGTATTTAAATAGACTACGTACAAAACATACAGTTTGCCAAATACTTTTCAATTAGCTATATTCCTGACCTGAGCATTGCAAATATAGAATACATACCATGGAATAACATGTATCTGAAGTGATGGTCCATTCCAGGGCTGTGTTGCAAAAGATATCTTAAACTCAGTGAGACTTCCTGGTGAAGTAAAAGCAAATAAAATGACTAGAGAAGAAAGAGATTTACCCTCCAAGAGTACTCTTTGAGTATGCCCAGATTATAATCCAGATATTCTGTATTGCATTGTTGTGCCACAAGAAACAGGCATGAAAGATTTCACTTCAAAGTAAATGCAAAACGTAAATGTAAAGGGGGGACTATAAGGTAAGGGACTACACCTGCTCTAGTTACAATATTCATAGTCTTTTGAAATAAAGATACCAAGTCAAAACAAAGGAAGTGTTCATATTTCTGAAATAACATAAGATGATTGCCTCTTCCAGAGATATCCATGTAGTTAGAAATACAGGAGGAGCTTTATTAAAGCAGTACACAGGGTGCTGTAGAAATCAGAACAATTATACTGTATTGGCTATGGAACAGCATAGTCCATTGTCAATACGTTTTCCTGTTTGCACTTCCTGGCCTTTTGTATCAGCTCATATTTTTTTTGTAGAAAGATCAAGTGGATAATTGAAGTGCATTTTCCTGTTTTTGGTCTGTTTTGTGTCACATCTCCACTTGCCACATTGTTAACCATCGTAAGTGTCCTAACCTGGACACATAAACTACTTTTTTCCAAACACTTTCAACAGCAGAATGGAAAAAATGTACAATAAAAATTGTTTTGATATTTCAAATGGATTTCACAAGACAGTGACTTTCCAGCAGCAAGTCAGAGGACATCTGGGAATTGGTTCCACATCAATAGCTGAAAGAGTGCTGGAGCTCCATTCAAACCAGTCATATGGTGATGCTATTGGACGTGTGACGGTAACTACTTGACCATAGTGAAAGCCGAATATGCTAAGTGCAATGCGTTCTTTGGTAGAGGAAAATACTGTCTTATTGAACACATCCAATCTATGTCTTCATAATTAATAGTCTTTAAATTAGAGCTAAATAGTCTTTACAATAGAGTTTTTTTTAAAGGTACTAGTGACAGATGTTTGTTTTTCAGAAAAATCTGCAGTGCAGATAACTGTGTGTTAACATGGTTAGATACACTGAAATTTGAAAGAAAATTTACATTTCTTTGTCTGTGTCAATTAAACTATCACATTTTTATTGACAGCTTGTTTTACAATTAAGGTAGCTGAGAAAGGTATCAGAAAATTGAACGACCAAACTGGTCTTGTAGAGAAAAGACATAATACTCTTATTCATTTGTTCACAGTAAATTCTGATTTTGAATGCTATGATTATTAGTATGAGTCTAAGACTAAACATCTTGTCTGGTGAGATAGCACACTTGTATCTCAGCTTTTAAATCATCAGTATGCTTTTGGACCTATAATGTGATGTTTGAGTTGAATTTTTTTTTTTCATAATATTCTCTGCAGTGTCCATAATTAATCACCCTTGTTTGGGCATGTAAAATTCTGAGGTTATGTCAGGCCCAGTCTGTCAGAGTGTGAAATAATGTGCAGTGAGGGAGCTGACATTTTGTCAGTGGAAAATGCACATCTCTCATTAAATTTATGCTACAAACTGGATTGTAATGTAAATGACCAACGTGAAAATAATTTTCCTCAGCATCACCTCTGACATTATGTATGAGATCCCTCTCAAAAAATATTACAATCATGTCCACTGGTAGTTATACAATACAAATCATAACTCTTTATCAGCATGTATGGCATGCTACACAGACTGATAATTTATAAACACACTTTCCTAATGTTTTTAATTTCGACCAGCAGCTCTATAGGTCGCTCTGTTGGTTGGTTGATCCACAAAAATTTCCCCACCCTTTGACGGCCACAGTTTTCACCCTAGCAGGCTGAAATTTGGCATGGAGGTCAAGTATGTGTGTTTGAATGTGTGTGTTTCTGTTCATGCAAATTGGCTAAAAGTGGGCATGGTAGTGGGAGTGGCCTATCATAAAAAGGCACATGGCATCCAAATGGACTCACAGACTTGCACAAGATTTTGTGGAAAGGTTGGTCATCAGCCAAAGGACAGCTGATTAACTGTTCATGCCAATTTTGCAATTTGGTAAAAACATTAGGAAAAGGGGTTTGTCAGTGGGAGTGACCTACAACAAAATGGTGCATAACTTCTAAATGGATTCACGTGACATGGCCAAACTTTGTAGAAAGACATACACACACACCCACACACACACACACACACACACACACACACACACAGATAGACAGACATACACATGCACACACAGACACTTTCATTGGTGATGGGTTGCCCTGCCCCTACACTTTAGCCATGCCCCCTTCCATAACTTATGAATCCTTTGTCATAGCCTGTTGGGGGGCATAATTGAACTCAGTAGAGTTCCTTTTTCATTAGTGACAGTTTTCCCCACCCCTGTGCTTTAGCCTCACCCCCTTTATTCACTTTCTTTGGCCAAATATATAGTATAAAAAGAATTTTACATTCACACAAGTACACAGCATTTTGCATCACAACATTTGCCATGGAGGTCAAGTGTTTTTAAGGTTCTGCTTGCGTGTGTGAATGCATGCACGTGTAGATACATCAGTGTATGTGGTCGAAGCTATTGAGAATTTGCGCTTGTTTCTATATGATCGTAGTGGACTTCCAACAAAATGATCAGTTAACATAAACACATGATATTCTTCAAGTATTTTAAAGATATTCTCTTGGAAATGTACGCCAGCTGCAGGCTAATCCCAGCGAACACAAAACGTTTCAAGGCAGTTGGGAGATTTTATTGTCAGATTCCCATTTGGTTGTAAAATAACATTATAATGAGAGCATTCCCTTTAGAGTCTTGGAATGTATTTACTACTTCCAACAAACTCTGCCACTGGAAATTGTTCCAGGAATGTCACATGCAGACTTGATGGTAATGTTCCATGATTATCATAACCTTCTCAAGAGAAACTGTAGCAGATTTTAATCAATAGAAATTTTAGGAATGCTAGAATCATGAAAATGAAACATATCATTTAAGACAAATTTTATCACAACAGCCATGTAAACTTGTTTTAAAAACTGAAAAATGTTCAGAGACTGTTTCTGTAATGTTTCTTGTGACTTAAAAATAACATTTAAGGGGCATCCAGTAAACTGGACAAAGGTACATGTTGGGGATGTAATTTTTCCTGAACCAAAATATTCTTTTGACAATTTTCTTCCAATATCGGAGAGTCCAGATTTCTGCACCATACCTGCCTCTTTCTGAGCCTGACCCACTTTTGAGTAAAGCGTTTGAATAAATAAAGTGGAGCATTTGAGAAAGGAAATCCAAACCAGGAAAAAGACCATGTTGCTTGGTTCATATCTCGTCAAATTAGGCAAGCACAAGTGCAGTATTGACTTTAATGGCAGCTGGACTCTAAGTGTTGGCTCTTGTGAGAAAGCTCCTTTTGTAGGTTTCCAGGCTCATGCTGAATTCAAGCCACTTTGACAGCAAGGCAAACAAGAGCTTTTGGTACTGGATTCAAAAATGTCCAACAGGAGAGAATACTGCATTGCAAGATGTATGGAGTGATCGTTGTGACAGTTGATTTTCCACCATTGTCAGGGATGCTATGCTGCAGAGAACATGCTGCACTTTAATTGGAGATATCAGTGTCTGAGCTTGACCCCTGGGAGAACCTGCTTTTAACCCCAGTGTCAGTTTCCCAGACACTCAGCCACCTCTCTGTATGATGGAGAATGAGTGACAAAAAGGAAAATAGGGAAATAGATAAATTGTAGCAGGCAGGAATGGACAGCTAGTATTCCCAGGCCATTTGGAATTAGAGCTATCAGTTTCAGCTGAGTAGAGAACCTGATGCACCCAGTGGGACCTCGAATGGTGGTAAGGCCAGTTCCTCACCACAAACAAAAGTGCAGCAGTCAGCGGGATCAGGTTTCACAAACCCGCCATCAGGGAGGAGATAACAGCAGCTCATAGATGCCTATCTGCTGAAACAACTGGACAACAGATTTGTTGTTTGCACTGCGGCAGCTGATAAAAAAAGCCACCCGCAACTGCCTTGAGACAATCTATATGCATCTGTGCTTCAAACGTATTGCTGTTCACAGATCCATGGGTTTCCAATAGTGATACTTGGTTGTGATAACTAAGTATATATCACTTAAGGGTGGAACACCTAAGACATGACATTTTTAGCCATTGATTAAAACAATTCTCAGCCCCACTCCTGCATAAATGACAATCCCATACTAAGACCCAGGACGAAATTCTTTTTTTTTTGTTTGGGGTCCAGGGCAATTAATGGATGAGCCAAAAGGCGAAGCCCAGAGGGCAACCAAGTGACCTGGATGTGGGTTGTGGATGGAATGGAAGTCATTTGGGAACCACTGAGCAGCACATTGCTATGACAGCAGTGTCATATGGATCACTGGCCTTTAAGAGGCCAGGATGTGTGAACTGTACTGCCAGGCAAAGACCAGCTCCACAAACACACAGTTCATTGTATTCATCATTCAGTGCTGGCTGCTCTCTGCCGACAGCCTTGCAAGAATGATTGTTCCAGCTTTACACCTAGACTATTAATTTGAAAGACCTCTTTGATGGATCCCTGTTAGCCTTATTGAAACCTGCTGACGTTGTCACATCTTAGTAATCTCAGTGCTTAACCTTTTTCTTCAAAGTAGCAATAATTGGTTGTCAAATCACATTACAAATCATTTATTACCATCTTACTCTGGAAGAGAAGGGCTTCAATTACTCAGTTTTACAAAACATTGGTTTGCTTAAAGTGAGGAAGAGAGCAAAAGCAATTTCTAAATTATTTCTATTTGTTCATTTTTTTCCATGCTAAGTAAAACTCTGATACATCACTAATAGCCATTAGGCCCTGTCATTTACAGTCTCTTCGGGGCTGTAATTCCCATAATCTGTTTATAATGCTGATACACCAGAATTTATAAAAGCCCCTTAGTTCCCTGGCTTATTCATCACATAGGGTACAATTTCCCTTTTTCCAGGCACAACAATAATTACAGTTTTTTTCATGTGAAATGCCTTAACTGTGTGTGTGTGCATGGGGGGTCTCTGGGCAAGAATGTGAAAAACCAATATATTTCAAACTTCTATTTTATTCACTGTTCACATTAAGGGTAGATCATTTTTTCACAAATGTATACCAATTCAGACACATACAATTTCATAAATGTTTCATTGTACTAAAAACATAAACACAGCCACAACAGTGTGCCGCTGCAAAAAAATTTGGAGCAGCACTGGAATAAACAGACAGAGAAGTTCTTAACAAAACAAAATGACAAAATGTACAAACAGGCAGAACCTTCAGACTCCACCAAACATATCAGTAATCATTCAGGACAATCGATCCTCCAATAGCAAAACTGACAGGTACAATATGATGAATAATATATAATAAACTCTGTCTTAATAAATAGTGAATAGGTTGTTCTTTAGATTAAAAATAATTTCCCCACAGGGTGAGTGTGATCCAAATGAGTGTCATCCAGCCTCTTTGCAAAGGAAGACCTTCCCCACATACCAGAGCATACACCTTTCAACCTTTAACAAATATGCAAGAGCACATTTCGATAAAATGAATTACAATGAGGGAGATTAGAATCAACAATTGCTCTTTGCTGAACTTACAAATAAATGCAATTGTAAGATATGGCAGGTGACTCTTAGCAATTACTTAACCTGCCAAAATTTGCTAAGAAAAACATGTTTAATTGAGAGTCAAGGAAGTTAAGGAGAAGAGATCAGGGATCCAGGGAGAATTTATTCCAGCATCACCTGGCCAACTGAGAGATGTGGAGATGACCGACAGCTCTCTCACCCTCTGTCACAGCACAACAGATTGACTGCAGTGACTTCAGAATGACCTACTCATGACGCCAAGGATCCAGATCCCACTGTCGCATGGGTTTTAAAATAAAGAGAACAGTCAGTACTTTCTCCATGGAGGCAGAGTTTTCATGAGTTAACATTAATGTGCATAAGTATGACTTATATAGCTTTATGTTATGGCAGATATGTGCAGGTATATTTTTTCACTTATTGAGTTATAGTCTATTGAAAGCATGGGAACAGAAGTGAAAATCCTCTTGACATAAGGTACACAATAAACACATTGAGACCTAAAAATTATAATTTCCCTGGTGGCTTGAAAAGTAGTTTTGGGAGAAGTATTTAACCTTTTAGCAGAGGAAGAGCTGGCATGATATTTATAATATCATATGCTGCTGTTTTGAGAGCAATAGCTTGGTCTGAATATCAGGCCTACAAAATCTACAAAGCACAGTTGATTCATATGACATGGCCACTTTTTGTTAAGTAATTAATGTCTGTGTGTGTGTGTGTGTGTGTGTGTGTGTGTGTGTGTGTGTGTGTGTGTGTGTGTGTGTGTGTGTGTGTGTGTGTGTGTGTGTGTGTGTGTGTGTGTGTGTGTGTGAGGGAGAGAGAGAGAGAGAGAGAGAGAGAGAGAGAGAGAGAGAGAGAATCAGAGCCTGCATTACTGCAGCAGGTTGGTAAAGCAGTGACTCACCAGTGCTCACTTAGTTTTCTGCTCATGCCATGGAAAGCAACCTTGAAGTTACATCTGAGGAACATTTCCTTTCCTGACCCTTTCAGGCACATTGTTATATGATGTTTGTGGTGAATGAGCAAAAAACTATACCAGAGGGCTGAAGAAGCCTACTAAGAGCTGGTGTGCAGTAACCATTAAATGTGGATAAATTTAGCTTAGCAGCTGTTTGGCAGCTTGATGGAACATCCATAAATGCACATTACAATGATGATTTGGCCAAACCATGAATTAATGTTTCTGTATGACATGACTTCAGTAAATCCTTAATCAATAGGTTGTAACTAAACAAAGCAGAACTTGTCCTCAGTGCATTCTCATAGAAATATTTAGAACACAGAATTCTAGTGTAAAATATTTATATTTGACCATGCTTGCACACCTCAAATTAAATTTATTTTCTATTTCATCAATTTAAATCTTAATAAATTTCTGATTTCCTCCCTCTGAAAGACACCACAATGGAAAGTCGTCCACACGACTGTTTTATTTAGCCTGAGGGTATCATGAAATCATTGCAGAATGGTCAGAAAACCAAGCAAAGATTGACACTTCTCAGAGCTCTCTTGCTATTACTTAATATTTGTCATTTTTAAGTCAGATATTACTTCAATATCTGACTTAATAATGACAAATGACTAGTTTTGTGCTTTGCAGATACACTTAAAAGCACAACGGTTTGAATATAACTTTATATAATTATGTCTTCGCCATAGTAGTGTTTATTAAATATCAGCAGTGCAGGACAGATTTTTGAAGTTGGAGGGACCAAACTCAGACAAAAGTGTCAACTTTTAAACTTAATACTTAAACTTAATACTAAATACAATATATTTTTTTCTCAAAAGTGGGGGGGGGGGATGGGGGGTTGCGGACGGACGGATCGGGGGCCCTATGAAACTGGGGGAGCGTATCCCCCCGTCCCCCCCACCATCTGCACCCCTGTTAAATGCACAGTGTGTCGTCAAGTACCAATATAAATACAAAAAAATAATGTTTCTAGTCTGGGACTATATCTACTATATCTATCTACTAACCAATACAGGCCTTGATTAAATTCTTCCTGCATCATTAACCTTTTGACATTTCACACTTGAATGGAATGAAAGAAAAGCACACATGAACTCACAAGTTGGTATCATTCACAGAACAGCTTCCTCACAGATGGTTTTGATTAGAGGACCAGTGAAGGAGGCAGATGATTATGATGAAGCTGCGTTTTTACTGGCTCTTGGCATAGTGCATGGCTTGTTCTTGGCATGAGACTTCAGGCTGTTATTAAAAGCCCTCTACCTCCAGGGAGCTTGTTTGGGTGTTGGTTGTCATGGCGACTTCTGCACCATAAGATGGATGGGATGGAATTGTTGCTCCTGGTTTATGGTGGTCTACAGTGAAAAGATGGTTATTTTTATATAAGCCCCGCAAAGGTCAAAGAAAAAGTTGTTGGTTCATGAAGTGAGTTTTCTTGCATTTTCAATGGTCCATTGCTATAAATAATTTATAGAAAATTACAGTGAGGTGCAACAATCTTTATCAGGACATACAAAAAAGAGGCTGTTTTACTTGGTGAAATATACATGTGAAATATGTAGCTAGGCCACCACAGTTTACCTGTATCACAAGAGACTATTGGTGAAAGAATATTTTAACTTAAACACATTTCAGTCACATTTTTACTGCTCTTATATGGAATGATATTGGAACAGGCACCAAAGTCAGAGACTGAAACAGCAACTGTAAAGGAATTCATTCATTTGCATAGATCTGAGTGACACATTCAATTTTCAAAATGGAAAGTGAGCACATTCAATCAGTATAAAACAGAAATGATTTTATCTGTCACATGACCACATTCATCCTTAAAGACACATTAGGGTTCACCTGTAATCTCAATATTTGGCAGGCACTCTTCTAGAAAACACCTCCTTCAAGAAACACCTCATTCAGATTCTACCATAAATTCATTTTACAAGACTCACCATGCCTCTGATTCCTTTCATGATCTGAAATGAGGGCCAATACCTGCTACAAGAGGCATTCCTAACACTGAAGACTGGCTATGTTCAATCCTTCTGTAGTCCATTACCATGAGCCTATACGTGCTGTGTTTCTTCAAACTATGCGCAGTCTCTGTAATTTCATTAGTTTGCCAACCATTACCATGAGGATTTAATTTCACTGCAATAGGCTACAGTGAGAAAATTGGATTACAGTGTGTGTTATTTTTTTGCTGGATCCTGTGGGAAATCATTATTGAATAACCAACATGTTAGTGTGTTTTAACAGAATAGCCATTGAAAAGAATGATGTAATCTCTGCCCTGTGTCTTTTTTTGGGTCAGCTTTATTGCAATCCCTTCTTTGTGGAGTATTTTACAGGACTGAATGGACAGAGGGATGAAGCAACATTTTCCATGCCAGCTGCCTGAGGCACTTAAATGACCTGTGTCAGTGCTCCTGTACAGAATGGGAATTTATTATGTTTGAACTGGGATTATCCTGTTCTGCTTTCTCAACATAATAGAGGTTTAATTAAAACACAAAATAACTGAATGAGGTTGATAATGAAGTTAGCTGCCCTATCACATTGTGATGGTCAATTCAGACCTGTAAAAAGCTGCTTTTGTTCTTCTGTTACTCTGTATGCTGTTGACCTTGCAGTGCAAGTGCAAAGAACCATTCGTAGCAAAGACATGCTCCTTCTTCCGGTCCTGCTGCTATGGAAAGACCTTTCTCACATCCCTTCAGCTCCACCTCCTGGGCAAGGATTCGCACCAGCGACCCCGTCAATGCTTTCCGCTCTGCAGAGCGGCCCTACCCCCACCCCTCCATCTGACTGGAATGAAATGAGAACTAACGGCTGAGGCTGGTCCTTGAGTTATGCAATTGAACATACTGAAGCACTGAGCATTTGATTGTTCATTCCTTTTTACAAGACTCTTTGTAGTTTTTCAACACTCTAATTAAGTTTGCACTCCATGGGAAAATAACATTTGCATTGACTGAAAAAAGACTCATGTCATGGCAACAAAACCATTTGCCAAAAAAAGCCTTTACATTATCAGTTGTTTTGCTTTGCTATCCATCTTTTGCCTGTAGTCAGGGGTAAGTGTATGTGGTATGCACAAAATAATAGCCTCTCAGTCAATGTTCCCAGGGTTACAATTATTAGCCAAGATTATGCTTATGAAATACATTCATTGAAATGAAAATCACTAGTCCTTTCTGCAAAAAGAGAATAACTGGATTAAAAAACTGTAATTCAAGGCTCAGTTTCATGTCTTCTATAATGAGTGGATAGCAGGTTCATTCATTCCACATGAGAACAGCTCTTTCCCCCTTCCCCTTTATAAAAGCCTAATAAGGTACCCTTAGGTGAGCTGGAGGACATGGCTTTGTCCAGAGGGAGTTTTCACAATTATGCAAACCATTGCCCACATTCCCACTGCCCTTGACGAGGAGCATTCTATTCTCCACAATCTGTTTAAGGGTGACATGATTCCTCCCTCTGTGAGACAGAGCAGAATCTCTTTTCCACCTGGAGAGTGAAATGTCTGTGCCGGCTGTGTGCGTCTCAGCAGATCTCTGCTGCTGAATTATTGAAAGGAAGGCAGGACACTCCATCATAATGGTAGAGACACCTGTCACATTCGCTAGATCAAACCTGGGGAAGGCAGATTGTCATGTTGTTATTCATTGATACATTATTGAACAGGCATGGTTTTTTGTAACTGCAGGGCAAAGCACATAAAATCACCCAAATAACTGAATTAAGAAGCAGACTAATGGCATGATTGAAAGTTTGTTGAGTTTATGATTTTTATCAGTGTAAATAAAGTATTGACTGTGTGGATGGTCAGCACTTCCTTTGTTGAAAAGTGAAAGTGAAAAGGATTAGTCAGCATGTAAAATGAGGTAATTAAACATTATAAACATGAATCAGGCATGGCTAACTGGAATTGTGTTTTCATTTTTCCTGGGGTAACAAGTAATCATTTATTTATTCAAACTCTCAACCACACCCTTTCTAAGGTATAAAATAGCTGTAAAATATTATTGGAAATGTGCAGTAAATATGATGCACAAAGGACAAGGTCAGACTCTACCCCCACAAATATGTTCTAATTAGTTGTCCTGTTTGTTGTTTCTTTAGGCCTTCAGGGAGTGAGATACAGACAAGAAAACAAATACTGTGTTTGTAAAAAGAAATCAAATACTGCACATTGTAATGCCTGGTAATATGCTGAATGTAAGTGTAAAGAAATCTACATCAATGGCATAGGGAAGTTCTCCCACCTGAGCAGCTGTAAACACAGTGAACCCTGCTGTGGACAGATGTGAGGTGAAACAACTCTGTGTATTGGCTGGATCCAAATGAGCAACAGCATTTCATTAAATTGGGCCTCTGCACTGTGCAAATCAGCATGTCCATGCACCTCCACCACATTTGTCCCAATTACGTCTGGATAATTTACAATTTCCTGCTTAAACTTGTCTGAGGAGCTGTGTCCTTTAAATATCTGCCAGCAGCAGCTGCGGCCTCACAATGACCAGAGCATCATGCCCCCCACTGTGAAAAAGGGGGGGTGATGCCATCTCACCCAAGAGTGTTAATATTCAGCTGTGTGCCGGAATCATGGAAGGGCATTCAGTAGGTGAGACTAAATTCTTTCAACACAAACATGCACAATGAGTTGCATAAGTTTGAGACTGACTCATCTCAGCAAGTTTATCTAGTGAAGCCCTGAACACCTCACACCTTCTCATATTATCCATTTAAACAGCTAATTATGTTATAATGTAGAATTTAAAGGCATATTTAAAGGCATGTTCTATCCAACATTTAAACCTCCAGTCTGCTGCCTAGCTGTAAGTCCATTTCCTTAACTGCTATGCCAAAGTGTCACATATAACAGAAGGGTGATTTACATAAAATAACCCATGGCAGTAAGATGCTAATTCAAATTAATAAAATGGGGAAATTGGTAGTTTGATCAGCATCTGCCACTTTGTCAGCAGGCACCAATATACTGTAATGGGTAAATGAGGCTGACGATGGAGGAAGTTAATGACCAGCGTATCCGCCCATCTGAAGCTCTAATTATTCCAGAAATGAGATCTGAAAAAGCTTTGAGGAGATTCAGGTTGTGGCGGTGGGCCAGAGAGTGCATGGACCACCATCCCATCTCAATCCACACTCAGAGAAAACAGCCAAAAACTGAATGGCCAAGACAGTCACTCAGTTACAACCATTAGTCAAGTCAAATGGAAATGTTAATGTAGAATAATAAGGTAAGTTGACCTGATTTAAAATTAGAATATTATGGCGCATGAAATACTTATGAAGTAGATTTCTCTGAAACATGTCCACACCACATGTTATTGACCCCTTTGGCAAAATCACAGAACAGTCATAAAGTATTTTCTCACTAAGAAATAAACTGGTGCCAGAGCACAAGAAACAACTTCAGGGTGGCGTTGAATACACGTGAGTTGATGAATACATTTAATGTATTCATGTAATGTAAACTATATATAACATATTTAGTGTCATAGTTGCTTATTACTTAATATTGCATATACCTTCCAACATTATGGATAATATGCAACTTAGAATGTATGTGAAATATGCAGATTGAATGGAATTATGCAAAAGCTGTCCTTTGAAACATCATTCTACTTAAAGAGATAGGATTCCTTGGGAAAATTGCATGTATGTGCAGAAGGACAAACATTTACCCAGTTTAAATGATGAGAGTAGCGAAAAAAGGAACTCTTAAAATTTAAAACTGGCCAGTTCTATGGTACAATGAATGACAAATGCATATTTTATGTGTGGGTTTGTACAGCTTCAGTGGTAAAGGCTATTTTTAATTTCATCCAAACCCCAAAACAGGCTTTCAAAGTAAACATTACCTTAACAAAATTTCTCACTTGCTAATCTCCAAATCTAGTTTTTCAAGACACAGCAGTGATGTATTGTGACATTTTCTTCTAACAGTATCATGAAGGTGACATGAAGTTACCAGTCAAACCAATAAACCTGCATTGATAGACCTATATTTATTTGTACAAAGGAATAGATGATATTTCACTGAAGCACCGAGCTGAATTAATACAATATTTTAAGGCAGCTGGAGGATATTTTCAGGTAATAATAAATTTGACAGATACATTGACTAGTTGATCACAATAAAAATGTCAAGCAGGCCCAATGTTTTAGTTGTTTTCTGTTTAACTGACACAGGAAAATGAATTGAGGTAACCAAAAGACCAAAATGTTTTTTATAGTCTGGTGGTTTAATAAAGCAGGCAATGACAAAGCATATGGCTCAATAATTGAAGCGTTTTAACTTCATCCTCTGTGAACATTGAAACATTGGGTAATTGTAATTATCCCCATCAAAAATAGGCGTGATTAGGTTTATTTGTGATGGAAGAGTTACTGCATGTTCAAGAAATGCCAGATTTATGGCCAATGGGAGTTACCCAACAGGAAGGTCTAAATGAAGACCTTAATATATCAAATGATGAAGTCTGAAAAAATTGTGATTTTAGATGCAGAGCTGTGATGTATTCAGTTTTAAATGTTCCAGAATTCAAAAGAAAGACAGAGGCGATTGATTGTATGTGTGTCTGTGTTTCTTTCTTTCAATTTCCAGCCATAAAGCATATGAACATAAATTACTTGGCAGGCTGATTGTTTCCCATCCTTCTGAGTTGTAGAGCTGGAAATGTCCTACCATTTATTTGTGTACTTGTGCACTAAATTAAATGATTTCACTACTTAGTTTATCTACCTGGCTGAAGAGCTATACTAATTAAAATCAGCTAGTTTTGTGCATGGATAGAACAAATACATGGTGACACTTTAATTTTCTGAAGCCAGGGTTTAGAATTTGGTGACTTGTTTGAACAAATCCAAAAGTTCTTCTCTTCAGAGCAAAAAAATTGCTCAAATCAGTGAATGCATCAGAATTTTGGCTCCTTGTGTTTAATAAGTGGTGAATTGGAACATGTGCAGTGGGTCTTTCATTTGGGTCCTTGTTCATGTGTGCATCACACAAAGGAGAGACACTGGGGGCTTGCGGGGTTACATTGAGTTCTCCAGCACTGGCTGAGATTAGGAGGAAGGGGTGGGTAATACACCATGAATAACACCATGCGTGACTATCTAACTCCCACACTGACAATCGTGGGAGAGGTAATGTTATTGTGCCAGTGACTCTCAGTGAATAATAATGCCAGGCAGGCTACAGAGCTACATTTTTGGCAGCCATTTGCTCTTTCTCCAGATTCGATTGGGATCTGGGGACTTTGCTTGCAGAAACTGTACATTTTTAATCTGCTCATTGTTGTGAGAATGAATTTTGTCTGTCTCCTTGGTACACTTTCAGTTAATCGTGCCTTGTTTCTTTCTGTTGCTTGTAGAGATAAGGCACATGTTCAGTATGAGCAGCATGTTGAGATGAGGGGCATGTTCATTGTGGGTAACCTGCTGAGATAAGGGATGCACTCAGAGTGTGTAACCCATGGAGGTGAGAGGGTATATGTAGTGTATAGCTGTTTGTTTTGAGTGCATCATTTATTTATATAGTATAGTCATTGAAAATTGCATTGATGAAAACATCTTTACTTAAGGTCTTTACTTAAATGTAAACACCTAAATCTTGTGTTATTGTGTTGATGATAAAATACAAAGTGAAAATGTTTTCCAACCCCAGTGTGTTTGTGTGTGTGTGAGTGTGAGTGTGTGCATGTGTGTAGATGAGTATTGGGGGTGTACCGACTCATTGGAAATTGTGGACATTTTATGTAATGACTCTGATTTTCCAAGTATAATCACCATCACAACTATGTTTAGAGAAATCCGTAGCAGGAAATATTAGCACAGCATTTCAAAGATAAAAGACCTGTTTTTTCCAATGAGTCATTTGTAATTCCATTTTATATAGATAGAACTACAGCCAATAAATACACGAACACTGTGACTGGAGTCAATATCTTTCTCATTCTTGTATCTACTATGCTATATTTTCAGAAAGAAAAATAAGCAGGAAATTGTGTTACCTAATTTTAATGGTCATGCTGTAGATAAAATCGTATTTGCCAACCAAGGAATTTTAATTAGGATACTCTTGTTGTGATTCTTCATAAAATATTTGATTTGTATGTGATTTTCAGTAAATAGTTAGTGTTGTAATCCCCTATCCTAACATGTGTATACACTTCAGTGTTGAGTTTTAATAGTAGTTCTGTAAAGTACTGACTTTCTGTTTTGTTCTCTTGGCACATTAAAGCATGTATTGTATATTGTAATGATAGCTAGCTAACTCACACTTACATTATTTTAAATTTTAAGTTTCCATGAGAAGTACCAAACGCTTGTCTGCAGTATGAAGGGTTCCTAATAAAGATGGCTAAGTAGTAGCTAATAATTGATATAAATGTTATGTGTGTAAAGCAAATTGATTGCTTTTCAGAACCAAACCTGCAACAATCCCACTCTCATTTAGAGTCTTCAAAGGACACTCTGCTAGCTGGCTAACAAAGATAATACTTTCCATCAACTTTGTCCAAATGGTTGGTCATGAACCATACATTGAAGCCTAATTTTGTTCACACTGATGGTGAACATATGTTGAAGGTTCAAGAACCACAATTTGCCAAAAATGTTATTGTCTTTGAAACATCCTGGCTACTGCACAACTGCTTACAATTATTATTAGATTTTTTAAGTAGAAACTTCCATTTTATGAGTTGGATAAGTACACATTTTACATAAGTAATGAAAAAAGACAGTTTGGGATGAATAGTGTCAAATATTTTGTGTGGTAGTGTCAGAACTCTGGCTTGGAATAAAATACTCCTCTATCAACTGAGCTACTTTTGAGTCAAAAACCTGAAGGAAGTTAAGTAGCAGCATTCAGAAAATGAAGCCACATAATACCAGAGAAGTACAGGCTGTCCTAAACCTTTCGCTTTTGGTTAAGAGTATGAGAAGCATTTTCAGGATTCAGCTGACTCGTATTATGTCGAACTTTTTTTTTCCTGTGGTTAAGCTGGATCAGTTTGACAGCATACCAGTGGGTGGACACTGATGTTTTGACACCCATTTCTGGTTGGAATTGATTACACTGTTGGATAACCAGAATGCAGGCAGCTCTCTTATAAAGTTATAAAAAATATATTTACTTTGTAGTGTCTTTTTTGACATGGAGTACAAAATGCACATAACTTCTACATTCTGGTTTTCCAATTGCAACCAATTTAATGCTTTTATTATGTCTAAAATCCAGCTAACACAAAAAATGCAGTTTGTTGTATCTTTATTCTTCATCTCAAACATATATTTGTCATAAATTTTAAAAAAGCTGGAAAGTATTTGAGCTTGAATATACCTGGTGAGTTTATTAAATTAATTGAAAATGCTCATGCAATCCTGTTGGCCAATGATGGCAGTGCTATGGGACAGAAATCTTCAGTCTGGATCTTGGATCAACATATGCGCTGGAATGAACAGTAATTATAGGCAAGAATTCCCTGCAAGTTTTCTGCACAGACTTCTGCGCTTCTGTCACAGACTTTACAAAGGTCTTGAATGGCACGCACAACTCAAGTCTCTTTGAGTAGGTTCTGCAGCAGACATTCAGAAAACAGATATGCTGCAGTGAAGTTCCATTGCAGGTCTTTGACAAAGGGACTTACATGGGGAGAATATGTCAGAAACTGAGGGCAATATTAAACTGTATCCAGATTATGATAAATTCCACTTCTAATGAAGATGAACCTCCTGTACTCCCTCAACCACTAAGAGAGAACATTTTCATGTTTAAATATTGAAGTATATTAGGATCTGCATTCTCACATGAAGGTTAGGGTATAGTCAATAATATGAATATTGGCAAAACAGTCCCAGGCCCCAATCAGATAAACTGTTACCGACATCCAACACATAAAATATGCCTATGAACTGTTAATGCTTGTGTCACCAGAAAAGATTGTTAGAATGGCCATCAAGGAGGGAGGTGGTTCTACAATGATGATTGTAAAGAGTTTGATGAGACCAACTATTATGCCTACATTGGGCTTCTGCTTTTACGTGGAGTGTATATATCACAAGAAACCTGTGGAATTCTGACATTGACGTGTCATTTATGCCTGTTTTATAAGATAATTCAGCTTGGGTGTAAACGATTGCAGTGAAGACAGAGTGATCTCCATCCCCAACACTAAGGGAAAATAATGAGCATTGTAGTGAGTAACAACCAACAGTTGTACACCATTGTTCAGCAATACATTGAGTCATAAAGATATGATAACGTCCAGAAGGTCACCAGTGAGCAATACATAACCTGATTTATTTAGCAAGCTTGAAAAAATATAGAAATAAGTGAGTGACAGATACCTAAGTGAAGGTGTTAGTGATGGTGGCAACATCAGCTGCGTTGCCCAGTCATGAGTGGTCAGGCATTATGAATGCTTCTAAATGATTCTGTTACATTTATCATTACAAACAGTGAACAGTTGAATTGACTGCAATACAATGTTTTTTTTTTGTTTGTTTGTTAGTTTTAAAGCATATTAAATGTACATTCTATTTCACATCTGAGCTCTTTAGCACCCTCAGTGGACATTTATTTTTGAAGCTGTAGCAAGGTGTATGTGAAAGCATATATTTGTGGGTATGCAAAAAAAAGCGGTCAGCGGTATGTATATCCCATGAGACTGAATTAGTATGGGGACATTATCATCTTGAAATATGGGTACTTTGTGAGGGAACACTGTTTACACAACAGGGTGCACCTGGACTTGTAAAATAGCTTTATATTATTGGGCCTTTGTATGACAACATGCTTGATTTGCGTAAATTCACTTTGAACTGCATTATAACTCTCTCTCTCTGCCTTTAGTTTTGCTATTAATTGTCTCCTGTAGTTTTGCAAGTTGCAGTAAAACATTTTAATAAGCAACAAGCTTTCTTTTCTTTTTCAGCAGAGAGAGATTTTTTTCCTTTCTGTTGTGGGTTCATGGCTTCCATTACTGCCCAGTTCCATCCTGAACCCTGCCTACATATGCATGCATTCAACAGTCAATGACACCTAGAAGAAGAGGAATTTGTTCCATTAATTAAATTCCCAGACATTTTTACCACAGAGTAGAGGGAGTTACTGAGAAAAGATTGACTTTCGTTGAAAACTAAGCAAGTGTCCTTCATGGCAAAATACCAAGTTTTATTCATCAAGCCAACTGGAATACTTGCTGTTCAAAGGAGTAATTCGCTAGATGCTAGATTTCCAATTGCATTCTAATATATTTGTAATTGTTTGTCATTTAGGAAGGAATTGTTGCTCATTTTGTCAACATTGGAAATTGGTGTTAAAGAAATGCCAGGTAATTACCTCTGAAAGGCCATCCTTGTGAGAGATGAGAAACTAGTCTGTTCTCCAGAGGATACTAAGAGAGAAAAGTGATGAAAATACCCCAATGCAGCAAAAACCTCCTTGTCCCCATTTGAAGGACTCCCAGAGGTGTGTTTTTTAGATGTAATAAGCAGGAAGACACTGGGGAGAAGCTATAGCAGGTAAATACACCTACTGATAACAAGGTTATTCTCAGATGGGTAAGGTTGTTGCATTACCAAGAGAAATGAAGATGTTGACCTGTCAAAGTCATATCAATGTTTCAACCATGTCACATGAGAAGCATGTCATATGTGTTGTTCTTTCCATAAGTACTGACTTGGTCAATCAATCTGATGATCCTTTATTGTTCTTCTGTTTTCTTTCATAGTTGGTGTTACTCTCTGTATAAAGGATTTCTAGTCTGGAAGGAAAAATGTAATGCAGTTCATGGTAATAAATGCCAGCTTTTTCCTGATTCAATTCAATGCCTCTTTAATGTGTGTCAATGTATTCCTCCTGTTCTTGTGCATCTCTGTCTTCCCAGTTGCTTGTCTGATAAAAATAGCAATCACATTAATTATACAGTGTGTATGCCAACATCTTCCCTTTTCATCTCCTTGCCCTGTCCTCTCCCCTTTAATCTCACACATTCCTCTCATTTTGATAAATACATATTTCATAGCATTTTCCCTTCATCCAAGCCTTGTTTTGCACTGTTGTTTTTCATCACGGATAGTGTATATGTTGTTCTTTCTGTTCAGGAAACATTGACACGTCTCTGAGTGATGCTTCTCTTCTCTCTCCTTAAGTGTTGTATCATAATGGATATATAATAAGCTTACAATGAAAATCCATTTGCTTGTTGAAAGGCATTTTTACTGAAGCATTGAGATTATTCATGATCTATTGTTCAATGCACTCTCAATGTGATACAAAGTTATTGAAACTGTTCTGTGGGTTAAAGAGCCTTTTTGTTTCTTCAAATGCTGGATTAGGCATGTAGGATTAGGGTTACAGTTAAAAGGATGGAATTAGTCAAAGGAATAGAGTTATGTATTTTTCCCCTACCTGCCACCAAGGCACCAGTCCATAGTAGTATTGTTGTCTTTTCAGCTTTGTCCTCCCGCTCACCCAAACCCTGACACTATATATGCATTAATTTGTGGGCAGCTGCCAGCTGCAGCTCTTCCTTAAGGCAATACCGACAGTCATCATTAGCTCACACCTAGTCCCTGTTCTACTTTACAATACGGTAAGCACACTGTTCATTTTAGCAATTTCTATCAGCTATCAAGCTTTTCAGTAATGACCATTCTAGAGTTTTACTCTAGAATCTAGAGTTATCAAACAGATACCTGATTCCAACATCAAAGAAAAATCCTGCTGTTGGCCGAGAGTCCAGGTCATGTTTTGGGTCTTTGAAAATTTTCCTGTTTGATGTTTCTCAATTAAAGAATGAAGTTATCAACATGTTGTATTTGACAAATTGTTAAGCCTGGGGGTTAAGGGATGGATTTCTCTTCCCTGAAATTATGGGCTGCTGTAGTGAATAGTCTTGGCAAAGGGATGGGTGCATAGCTCTGTAGTGGTTCCCTTTTTATAGTATTAAGTAAAACTCTCTCTCTCTCTGACACACACATGCTCTCACACATATTCCCAATGCTCAGTCATATATGGGGTTACACATAAGTGTTCTTATAAGCATTTTAATAAACTGTTAATCATAGACAATTTTAAGTATCACTGTATTACTGCTCGTCAAATCTCTAAACATAAAAGGTTTTGAAAATCTTATTTGTGCAGGCTGTTAAAATGCAGACTGTTGTGGCACTATTGTATTACTGTTTTCTAATATGACACAAGGCTCTGAGGCCCTGATGGAAAGAGCCACTTGCCTGCACCAGCTCCTGCTTCATAAATGCATTCTCTGGACCAAGGGCACTATCATAACCAACTCCATAAATCAAAGAGCCCTGAATTATGACATGCAAGTTCAAAGCAATTAAGAATCTGGAAACAAAACCTGCACCCATCCAGTGGAAATAAAGCAACAAGCAAGGGCAAGAGCATGGATGAAAGAAATAAATCACAATCACACAGGCAGCAGGTCAGGCAATTAAGAAAGCAGGAACTTAACTGATTGCATGCATTGCCCACTGTGCCATTCTTTTATCAGTGGCAGGGAATTGGGTATCACATTTCCAAGGTGGTCATTTAATCTGTCTGGCATCCGAGGTGGTCTGTCCCTGCAGTAATATGACCTGGTGTCAGGGTAACTCAAGCACTCAAATAAAAAATGCAATATGAATATTTTGTTTAGGCCAATTGAATACAATTTTTACTGACATCTCGTTGCATTTTACATTGACTCTAAGTGCCATCTGAAATTTTAATTTATTTTTATATATCTATCATGAATCTCATCATTCTATTTTCTTGTCCAAACTTGATGAAATGAGCTTCTATGTAGTATTGCATGTATTGATTCTTCTGCAATGTTTAATTACAGGAATTTTGATCTCCCTCCTTGTTCAAATGTGTGCAGAGGGAGGAACCTTTGTTCAGTTCACCAAAGAGACTTGTGCGCCATGTTATCTCTCCTTCATGAAGCTCTGCAGTGATATAGGCACTAATGTTTCTCATGTGGAGTGGTCTCTATGGTTGTATCCCTCACAGCATGGCCCAGGTTGTCCCTTTAAAAGGTATTGCAGGTTTTTTTTTTTTACCTCAGCCACACAGTGTGGAACTCTTAAGGGTTTACACTTCATCTTTTCAGTTAAATTTTTGCAGTGCAACAAAGTGACCGACAGTGGCTATTCAAGTTGTGATGTCCCCCACCCCTTCTATACACCAGCCCTGAACATTTATATAATGAGGTTTATTACCTCTGTACAGTAGCTGGCAGAGTTGCCCCCACAGTTCACTAGCAGCTTCTGAACAGCCTCGCTGCCGCAAGGCTGCATGACAGATGGCAGCTAAATGCTCATGCAGTCTGCCTTTCATAACTTCCACCTCCTGCCCCCCAGGCCATACAGGTCAGATGTCAGCTTCACAGAAAGAATCACACATCACCATCCAGCCGTTAGCACTGGCATCCCCATCCCCACTTTACCCCAGCTGCAAGCCTCCTCCAAAGTCAGACCATGCAGAGCACTGCGCTCAGATAAGAAAGAAAAATACACTGTGTATGCTGTTAAGTATTTTATGAAAAATAACAACACTTGTTTTATCGAGACTTTACTGTAGAGCGTTACTGTACTGTCATTATAGAAAAGGTCAAAGATGTGACTAAATGCTTACATTAAATTGTGGAAAAATTGCCAACAGAATACAAAATGCTGAATTTGCTGCAATTACTGCAGTGGAGCATGCAGATGTGGCCTGAGGGATGCAGCAGACCACAGGCACAGCTCTGTTTGTGCTGCATGTTTGGAATTACTGCCACTGAAATCGTATCACATCCACCTCATCCTCTGACATACAACTGCAAAATGTTTCAGAGATTGTTATTTTTATCAAATCTCTGAATGTATTCCAACAGGTACAAACAGTGAGCTGCCCTGCTGTTTTCCTAATTCCTAATTGAATACCTCTGTTTATAAACACTGAAAAGACCTGATAGTGGGAGTATTAAATTGTGCAGAGCTAAATTAGACACATTCTGGAAGCTTATAATATTGGAATATTTCCTTTTAGTTGTCATTTTCATGTACACTACCATTTAAAATGGAGATGTACAATTTGTGCAGATTTCTTGGCACTTTTGATTAATTGGAACACATGGAAAATAAATTCTTTGGATTCAGCATGTTGTTCTCAGATGTGCCCTGGCTGTAGCCTGCCTGCCCAGCTGTGTTGTTATACTCAAAACTGCTCTCTCAGCATGGCGCCTTTATATTCTACTGGGGGATGACCTCCTTTTTATGAGCCATAGAAATGCACACAGTCAAACCACTTAAATGTGTATAACACACATTAAAATACATGGTAAAATTAAATAAATAAGAGGAAATTGTCCCAAGCTTAACCTGTATGTCAGGTTTTTATTTATAGAAGTTTCAATTCACTAATTTTCACCATTGAAAATTTTCACAAGAAATGAATGTAATTACTGAGCAATTGTCAACAAAGGAAATGTTCTTGAGTGGTGAGTGTTGCAAGTGTTGAATTTACTCATTAGTGCAGCCTAAAGACCCAATCAAGCCCTTTCTTCAGAATATGCCCATGGTGGCTTTGAGCTTTGCCTTATATAATGAATAGATGGAAAGGAAATTATCTGAGTTGACATTAATTATATCCCTCAGAAAGAGAAAAGAAAATTAAGCCAAAAAATGTTGGCAATGTGTCTTTTTGTATGTAAAACTTGCAAACATAACATTGGAATGTACATTGAATATTGAGTCAGGCAAATGCTTGAATAACGTGTGATACATACCATGTCCCTTTGTGTTTGCAGGCAAGATGTTTGATAATGAGTCATTGATGTTTAAAAACATATTTCTTGTAATAACATATATTCTTTTTCATTGTTTTTACCCCACAAACATTCCATGTGGTCCCTAAAGTTTGGAGGTGTGCTGCCACTTAAAATATAATTTAAAAAAAAAAAAAGTCAAGGGAAGGAAATCCAATATGGCAAATCAGCAACAGTGGTTAATATGTGATGTGCTTGAAAAGTGTAATATCATGGATCCCAAAGTGATTTTCATGCAAACATGACTGCCAGTAAGAGTAAGGTCATTAGATCCATCTTAAGCTTTTTAGGTTATAATGGTGTCTTATAGTAAATGGAATTCAGGAGGTTATTTGAACTGTCATCAAAAATCATCTCTTCATTCTTAGTCATCCTTGTCTGAATGAGGTTCCACTCTTATGGCATTGAATCTCTGATGGGTTTTCACTCTCCTTCTCCTTCTACAGTGCAATCCCAAACTAAATTCTTGCTGATGCATTTAGACCATATATTTCTCTTATGCAGAAAGACTAAACATCAAAACTGATATTTAATGTTTATCTTTCATTATAACCTTGTTTTAATCAATGACAAGCCTAGATAGGCTGAAAGGACTTTTTTCATTATTACATTTTCAAGGATGACTCTATACTTGTTTTTTCTTAATATGACTGAAAACATGTTTTTTTCATCTGCACAGAGTGGGTGAATAACAGGGTATTTTGCTGTCAAGGTCCTCTATCTGCACCTCACTGTAAAAATCGTTTGAAATACATTTCTGGGACTAAAACTAAGATGTGAAATTGAGAAATTCAGCTTTTTTGATTTATCATGTTGTCTTCTTCCTAATTCCCACATTTCCAGCAAGATTGTTAGTGATGCATTAAACTAGTGGATCATATTGTGAATATTGCCATTATGTAGATATATCTTACTCAGATACATTGTAATGGATTATTGAATATACTGTATGGAAATTCATAAAAACAATACATGGAAATAAAAAAGCTTAATAATACTGGATTTGGGGGTTTGCCAATATATTTGCATGGATCAGGTCCTTATTTGGATTGTTTATTTTTCACTTCTTGGAATGAAATTCTTATACAGGCAGCTCACCTTTGGAGGCATATTACACCAAGGCAGACGATTAACTCATTTCTATTTGAAATGCAAATGATTATGCATTTGATAAAAATGAGAAAAAGCTGATGTCATTTGCAGATTAAAATTAAATTCACAATGAATTCAAGAAGATTAGTATAATTACATGCCTTTCTACTGTATAATTATAAACTGCGGTAAAATAATATGTATTCCTTTTTTTTCCAAAATGCTTTAGGAAAATGTGTATTATTATATGACCCTTTTATGGATATAGTATATTTAAATTTCCATGCATTTATGATATGTTCATATTGTAATGAAATGATAACATTCATGTACAAGGACAGTCTATTTTCCTCATTACAAAAGAATCAAGGATCCATCTTGACTGTGAAAGTCAAGATGGAAATGCCTGGGAAAATGCTATATATACATATATTCTTATTTCTCAATTCTACATATATCCTTATTTTTTAGCTTGGTAATTTTGTATAGTTTGTATCAGTGGCATGCTTAGGCTGTCTGAGGAGCAACTCTAGAGGGCACTTCATCACATTTTTTTCCATTGGTAGGGCACTCTAGAGGGCATAATATCACATTTTTTCCACTGGTAGGGCACTCTAGAGGGCATTTTATCACATTTTGTCACACAAAGGGCAACTCTAGAGGGCACTTCATCACTTTGCTCCACTGGAAGGGCATTTCAGAGGGTATGCATGTTTTCTCATGCACAGTGGCACCCAGGAGGGCGTTTTGGCTGTCCTTTTTTAACCAAATGGGCACCAGGGGGCTTATTGCCCCCCTGCCCCCTCCCCCCTTCCCCCTGAGCACATCAGTCCTTTGTATATAACCTGGCATGCTTATTAAAGTCTAGACAACTTTTATTTAAATGCAGCTCTGGGGTAATACATTCCCTAGATGTTAATTTGGGCAATAATGACCTCCCACTATGCAGTGAAAGAGCCTGTTGGGTGTTTTGGCAACTCTAGGAAGGTATACATTCCCTCAGAATATATTTCCCATCCATCACTGAATTTAGACACAATATTGCATTGATACAATGACAGCCCCTCATTGTTTGGCAATAAAAACTTTGCTTTGGTAATCAACTGGGCGAATGAATCCCATCTGCGCTGGGTCTTGCCTGACCACGGGGAATGGACTAGCAAAGAGACAGCAAAGCCTTTTGTGTTCATTGACTACATACTGAAGGAAAAATCACTATGAATCAATCAGTGTATCACATTCTCTATTGTAGACATTGTTGCACCCTTTAACCTTATGCTGTCCCCTGAAAATGTTATTTTACAGTCACATGTTCTACATGAATCTCTCAGTGATTCCACTCTGATGCCTTCCAATGGCATTCTAAGACATCAGATTTAGTGCTCAGTAGAGCCCACCATTAAAACTTGCCCATTTTTGATGGCCCAAACAATTATCATTTTTTAAATTATTTTTATTAATTGCTGCTCTGCATTAGTGACTGTTGATCCTGTTGATCCGGTATCAGATATCCCCTAAATAATCTCAAGGAAAACCTTAAATTGTTTCTCTGTATAATAGGTATTTCAATTTATATTTCAATTATGGTGGATCAAAGCAATATTGGCAAAATTATTGGCTTGCAGACTCTTCTCAGGGAACCATGCCTCTGGGGACCTGTGGAGAATTTTCGAGTGTGGTCTTGACTGCAGAATGGATACAAAGAGCAGACGTGTTGGTGGGATTGCAGCAGTTGTTGCAGCTGCATCTTTATCATCAAAGGCTGATTAGTTTAATTTTAGATGTGTTGAAATTGCTACTGTGTTTATAGCCAGCACCCTTTATCTTTTCCATAGTTACATTATTAATATATAAAATGCTGCCAAGGTTTCAGGTGAATTGGGAGGTAGTGGGAATTACAATTAGGAATGTCAAGAGACCGCTTCCTGTTTTGATGATCTTAAAGGTACAAACAGCACTGAGCAAATCAATTTGACCTTTTGTTGTGTTTTCCAGGAAACATGTCAAATATGTAGTTCCTTGGCCCTCATCAAGCAGACAGATCATAATGGTTTGTGTGAGAGTCTATGTATCTGTTCCCAAGTCCAGCCATGATGGAGATAAAAGGAACTTCACTCACATGAATATTAACTGACCGACAGTGTTAAAGCAATATGCATTGTTTGAAGTAATCAATAAAGAAAGGCTTAATAATTTTATGTGTGAATACCTGAATCAGTTACATTAGCAGCGTCCTCTCCCTCCTCTACCTCACCACATTTTTGCTGTTCAGTACTGACTTGGTTTGAGGTTACTTGTCTTCATAAGGATTACTTTCTCTTGACATTTTTTGCAAATCTTACACAAGAGCATCACGGGTACGTATGTTTTTTTTTTTTTACTTAGGCATAAAAATTGGAACTGACAATTAGTCTTCTATTTATTGTGGAACTGAGTACCAAAATCAAGAAACATGGAAACTAAATGTGGCCTGTCCATGTGGTTTAAAATGAACTCAAAGACATATAAATGTCCCTAGTCACACAGTATCCAAGAATTATAAAAATCATTTACATTTCTACTTTATTTAGTAGGTTGTGGTAATTTACATTCTATATAAGGTGTTATAGCAGTGCCTTATGCTTCTTCAGGTCATCCTCCACCTCCTATTTTGACTATGGGTGGATGTTCTATCACCCACCATGCCTGAAAAACACTGAAATCCCATTCCTCTTATAACGGGAGGTGTGCATGAATGGATCATCAAATAAAATAAAGTTTTATTTGAAATCTGAAATTAAAAACAGGCAAAAATACAATCATGTTATCTTGCCTACTACAACACAGTTCAGTTTTATTTTACACTTTGACAGGACACGACTACATCACTAATAAGAGGCAGCGATGCGCATGTGGATGAGATGGGTTGAAAACCAGAGATGCTCCAACTGATAGTGATAATGGAAGCTCAGTATTTTGGTGGCAGACAAGGGGAGAATGAAAGGGGAAGAAAGGCTTATCAGCATTACAAGAGCTGCATAATGCACTGTCCTCCCACCAATGATATCCACTGTGCCCTGAACAGTCAGATCTGACAGTCAAGGACTCCTGCATCGCTAATTACAAAACCAATCCCATCAGTGCTTTAAAAATAGGCTCCTGAAACACTGACACTTCATTTTCCAAAGTCATTGAGTTGCTGAAGTATCGATTTTTTTCTTCTCCATTAACAAATGAGTGTAGATGGTCATTATTACTGCAAAAACAAATGGATTTCAGATGTCTGGCACCAGACATCTATGTTAAGACAAAAAAAGTCAACTTGCTATATATTGTTGAACTGCTGCTGAGTGTTGGGTTTTGTGTAACTTTTGCAATTCTGTAAAAGAACTGAATTTCTGGAAATGTCAAAAAATATAATTTTTTACTGCTACAGCTTTCATATTGGTAAACAAGAGGGTAAAAATAGAAACAGAACTGCTGTCAGTTTTATATGTCCACAAGTAATGTAAAATAGTGTTGCTTGCATTTGCGATAGGTCGTTATTTAAGGTACAACATATCAACTTCTTGGTTCAATTTGGTAAATTATGGTAGAAGTGACTTTAAAATGAAAAGATTGCACATGTAGCTTAATTTGCAACATTTTCCTTATGTTTTGCAGCACACACAAAGTGTACACACAACACAGTGAAGAATGGGCTTTCTGTGCTGTTCTCTCAGAGGAAGCTGTGCACAGACCTTTGGTCCTCCAGCTGCTAACAGTAAAGGAGTGGGGGTGTGAACCCAAGCACAGCTGGGTCCCACGCTGGCCTTGCTCCCTGATGTAGACACCTCACCACCTCTGAGACCATCCTGGGCACCAAAGAACACCAGCTGCTGAGACTGATAGAGCTCATTTTATCCAGCTACAGGATGTTTTGAAGGGAATGAAAGAGATAGGTAGTACTTCTGAATGTTGTCATTAGTTTTCACATGTTTGACATGTGCCCAGCAGTGTTCTTGTTTAAATCAGATTACATCATATTGGCACTGACTCCCAATGGTCCGACACTAAACTCTTTATCACTTGTTCTGTATTTGGATCGGGTGTTTTGAGGTCACATAGGTTTCTCCTGTGGTGTTTTTATAGACTTTTGGGGCGTCTGTCGGGTTGTTGTTAGAGAGCTGCCGTCAGCCACTTGCTGAGATAATTTGTAGTTGTTGTTTGTCTGGCCTTGGTCTTAGCTCTGTTGGAATGGCTTCTAATCAGTATCTAAGTCTAGCTGCTTTATTTTGGAAAAACCATTCTGGGCCAATTAATCTTCTGAGCTTCTGGAGCTTGTTTGTTACAATAAACAGTGGCATTATAGCATGATATACTTACTGATACTAGTACTAGTACTAGTACTAGTACTACTACTACTACTACTACTACTACTAATAATAATAATAATAATAATAATAATAATAATTATAATAATAATGGAACAGAAGAGAAAAAGCAGTTACATCACATCTTCATCATGCTGTACACGTAATTTTTTGTTTTACCACTTATTTATGGCCTTTTCTCTTCAAATGCAAACCTTTTGAGTGTACTGGAGAGGTGAAAATGACCTTTGATAGACTTATAAGTTGTGCCATCAGCAGTAGGGGGAGGAGAAGCCCTACACCTGAACTAACAGAGGCTGCACGTCAGTATAATTACAACTTCCTCCCTTTAATTGTGATCACTGGTAACTAAATCTGCTGATCGAATCAATTCTTGTGTAACACAAGATGTATCCTCTATGAATATAATTAGCAGCTAATGGTACTTTTCACTCGCTGTGAAACCCAAGAACGCCTGTGCATCATTTTTCGGAAATTAAAAAAGGGAGAGAAGAAAATCATTATTGCTTTTCTGTCATCATCAAGCTTGGTTCCAGGAAAAAGGCAAGTTTATTTTCGTGGTGTAACTCTGTCTCCTGGGCTGACAACATCCTGTATAAACCATGTTGATGCATGCAGTTTAAAGGCTCTGTGATTCTCAAAGCTTGATGAAAGATTATATTTTGAAGCTCACTAGGTATTTATTTGCAATTATAACTAAGTCAAGTATCAGCAAACTTAATTTTAGCTTTATTCTAAGACTCCTGCATATGCTTCTGCAATTTTAAAATGTAAATATTCAGTCTCCCTTGTACAATGCCGTCCTGTAGAAGACTACTGTGAAATTTCATGTAGAGCATATCACCCATCCACCCATCCATCCCTCCATCCAGGTGAAAAGAAAAACATTGTGCTTCTTGTTGTTCTAAGAACATTTGAGACTTTACCTTTAGTTTTTGTGTACTTGTCCATGATAAACTCTACAGAATCCGCCTTTGCAGGCGTACACACTAATGATGTTTCTAATAATGCACTACTGATGAAAATAATCCTAATATGACTTAGGTACAAAGTACCTAAGTCATATTAAGTCTTAATAGTATTAAGTCTAAAGTCAAGCCTCAATTGCAGTCAATTGGTGGAGATTATTTTCCTCATTCTGCACAGGGCAAATAAGGAAATATTTTGAAGACTTTATAGGTGGGTATGACTGAATAAGATGTATTTCACTGAGGTAGTTTGTGAATTTGTAATCTAATCATAATTTTTAGTATCTATGTAAGAGCAAGAATTAATTATTTTGTTAGCATCTATGCATTGTGTTGTGGTAATAAAACGGGCAATGGGGAACTTAAAATACAGAATATAAATAAAAGAATACTGTATCCATATTACTTGATGCATGTATGAACTAAACATGGAGCAAACATGGATTTCAAAAGGTCTATTATTTTCAGTAATATCTATAAAAGCAGATGAGGGGTTTAAATAAAGTGACTAAATCTGCAGACTGGCATAAACGCTCTCTGTTGCTATCAATCAGAACATAACACTGAGGGGAAATTTATTTTGAAACTGTAAAGTTTTATGCACCTTAATTGGAACTTGTTATAAAATGTCTGTCCTGCTGACATCTGGCTGGAATATCTCCCCTCAGCTTTGATCACTGTATTCATTTTAGGCCTTGATGTTCTATTCAGCTCAGAGTCTCTAATGACGTTGCAGTTGGTTACACAGTCAACAGAACATGAATCAAATGACTAAGTAAAAACTCATGGAAGAGAATGAATGTTTTTAGCAATAGATAAGAAAAGAATGTAACCAAAGTTTTGTGTAAAAAATAAAAATTTCTCATTATGGTTACTGAAAATAGGCTGTCAATTTCAAAGACATGATTTTTTTTTTCTTGTGTGGGGAACTCAAGGCTGTTGATCTCCTACCTATACAGTTGATGCTCTTGAAGCTAACCTTTTATTCATCATTAAAGTGCCTCTTCTGTCTAATATGAAACAGGGAAATGTTGTTTGCGCTGGAGCCACATCAGTCATTGTTTTTGAGACTCCATTTCTGCCCACTCAGGAGTCATGCATTCCTGTATCCTTTTTCTTCCTCACACACTTACTATTCCTCAAAAACATTTTTGTCTTTGCTGTCTTTTTTTGGTTGTCCTGGTTTCTCTCCTGCTGCCTTCTCTGCAGCTTGTCCTGTGACATCATTACTTTCTGTTTATACTTTGATCTGTGACACCTTGAGATTGGAATGAACTGCATACTGCCGGAATGCCAGGACAGAGTGCAGTGCTGTAGTCCCCTGTGCTGAGTGCAGAGCAAGATTTCCTTCTCATTGTCAAATATGGTGCTACAGGGATTTGGAGCTGAGCAGGGGAACACTCCAACTTCCAACTGTATTTACATTTGTCCTGTTAGAACAGTTAAGAGTCTCATGGATGCTCATCAATTCTAGAAACCCTCTTGAGTTAATATGCCACTTTAGCAATGTAAACATTTAACTATGCAATTAGGAATGGAGACATACCATGGCTACTCAAACACTAATAAATTTAGTGTGTTTGTTCCTTCAGTTGCAGCTGATACAAGGCTCAGTCCAAAACCCTGGCACCTGTGCCTATGCTTTCAGCCTTGTGTGTAAGGAGTATTTTCTTAAGCAATATCCAGAACCCCTAAAAATTGTTCCTAAAGAGATCTCACATGTGTCTGGCTTGATGACCCTGTGCTACCTCCAACAGATGTGTCAGGGCAAATCTGAATTTATTTGAAAGAAAGGAGATGGAGGTATGACAGACAAACTGACAAAACAAAGGCTGTGCTGTTGGAGGTGGCATGTCCTCCACATGAGAAGAGTTGTCTTCCTGATGAGCAGATGATTTCCCATAGTAACTGAGAAGCCAGCTGCTTCAGATGCATATATTTATCTGTTAAGATCTAGGCAGAAACTTTTTATCATGGCTGGGGTTTAAAGGATGTAGTGCTCAAAGGTCATTCTCTCCTTGTGAGTGCCCGCTGCAGCAAAATATGCAGTTGTCTTAAGGGTTGTCCTTCAAACCAGGCTGATTTTGTGGAGGAGTCTCCTTCAAAATAAATCACTCTCTGACAGTCACTAGCAGTGTCAGATGTCATGCACATAATTAATTTTTATCAGTGTAACATGAGATTGGCTATGTCACAGCTCCACTAAGATGTGTAACATGTGCAGTTGAATATCAGTGTTAAGTGCTGCATAAACCATTAAATTCCCTCCAGCTAATTGAAGAAGATGCATTATTTGCCACTTCTGCTGGAAGAATTCACATCACAGAACTAATAGGCCACTGCTTTCATCTTTTGGAGTCTTTTGCAACCATTTCTCTCAACCCATAATCCTCTGTTTGTTTTGCTTGGATGATATTCTAGGTAACTATATGTTTTGGTTGTCAGGATGCCTGAAAGAATATTGTTGGATCTGTAACTAGAGAAGTAGGTGTAATATAATTACAGTGTACATTGACATTACATGTACATGAACAATAGATTGTCTTAAAAGATTGTCTGATTAAAAGGATTACTAATTAGTAATTTAACACATACAATTAGGATTGAAATGACTTAATGTTGTCACTATGTTAAAAAATGGTTGTATGGTTATATGTATGGATGCTTACAGTATATCTTGTAATGTAAGGATGTATGGGTAAGCAGCATTGAGCATTTACCCTCTGCTGTCATTATAGTATAATTGCATAGGTAATAAAACTAATTGTAAAGTGGGATCTATTATTGATACAGAACTAATGAGGAACCATATTCTTTGGCCAGGAAATTGTTTTTCTGTGTTAAAAAAAACACTCTGATTGGCAGGTTCCCATTGATTAAAAAAGCCACACAGGTAAAGTATAAGAGGGTCTGATAATAAAAGTCATAATTTCAAAACACACTGGCCTCCAGCCTGGTGATGAAATGTTCCCCCAGCAGATGGCTGTAGATCATGGTGGGAGGTTTGCCAGTATGGCATTATTCTTCTCCAAGTCATTGTTTTTGCTTTGCACTGAAATAAAAGTCAGTGCCATCATGCTGGCCAAGGAGCTGCTGGGGTGGCACAGTCTGAGAAGAAGTCCATGCCCATAGCAGGTGGCTCATGTGGATCCTGGCAATTGCCCTGCCATAGGGGTTTCAGCTGGTCACCAGAAGCAAGAGATTCACATGCAGGCGGGCCAAGGCGTAAGTGCATACCTCCTGTGGGGCTCAGTGACATTTCTGCATGGGGCAGGCTCCATTCCCAAGGGCCTCCTTTGCTCTGTCCTCTAGCCAATAGCTGCCAAGTGTCAACCTCTCTCTGCAAGACTCCAGTTTTACTGCTGTTTTCTTTTTGTTCAGTGATTTTTTGATCATCTGGCCACATTTTATCAAATAACAGTCCAAGTTTGTTTGAACTGTTTCAATGTTTTTTGTTCTAGAGGTAAGTGCATGTCTATGTGTGTACACATATGTGTTTCCACACATGCATGTATAAATGTGCAACTATGTTTCAAACAGTATTTATTGCCATATATAATTTTTTCTTGTGTGTGTGTGTGTGTGTGTGTTTGTGTGTGCATGTGTGTATGTGTGTTTGTGTGTGAATGAGATCCAGGACTCAGTCACACACTTTGGAATGTATTAGCCATATGCATGAGAGAGAAACCAGTGCCCAACACCAATTACTTATTGTTTTTTTTTTTGGAACAGGTATAGTTCTAGCAAAAACGTCTAGGTTACGTATGTAACCCAAGTTCCCTGAGGGAGGGAACAAGACACCACATATGGGAAAGCCCGACCCAGGCTTGACCAATCACAAAGTCAAAATCCCACCAAATGGCTAGATAAGCATCGGTCACTGATTGGGGCCTCAAAGATCCAATGAGAAAGCCATTTTTTCAACAGGGCCTGGCCTCTCGCCTGGGGTCTGAAACACACCAACAGCTGATTACACTCACGCACATCCTTTGTGCGATCCAAGTAGCATTGGAGAGAGCGTATTGGACAAAGTGTATGAAGCCTTTCTTCCTCGTCCAATCTAAAAGGAGGAGGGGAGAAGACAGTAAGCTCCAAGATTTGATTACAAAAAGGGATAGTGACATCCCAGAGTGTAAAAACTGCATTAGGATGTAATACCACTGTCTTTCCAGCCACCGAAAAGAGTGCATGTAAATCCCCCACCTGTTTCGCCGAAGCTAAAGCAAGGACTCAAATGGAGTACCAGTTAACACCCACAGCACGTCCAGTAAATCCCAAGAGGGGAATAGGCACTGCCTTGGGGCTCATAATCATCTTATTCCCCTCATAAAACGGGATGCAAGAGCGTGGTTGAATCATGGTAGTGGTGAACCATCCACCCCAAAGTGACAGGCTGAGATAGCAGCCAGGTACACGTTCAGGGTGGAGGGTGGCAGGCACTGGTAGAATAGTTCCTGTAAAAGTGTCAGAATAACTTCAACTGAGTCCTGATCCCAGGACATACAGCAACGCACAAAAATATAGTACATTATGAAAACCAACAGAGGTAATCCCAAAGCCATCAGTGACAATAAAATGTGCCAGAGAGGGATTTCCCATGGAGACTCAGCCAGCAACAGACACAGGTCAGTGAACCATCAATGGGTGGGCCAGTTCGGTGCCAGTTCGGTCAGGGTCGCCTGAGGCAGGGCTAAAGGGTGAAGCACATAAAGCCACCTCCACAGCCACAGGAGAGTGAACGCATCCACCCGCGTTGTCTTTCTGCATTGAAAACCATAGAGGGCAATGTGTGATCTATTTTGATGCAAAGAGGTCCACGTCTGCTTTCCAGAATCTTTCCCAAATTTCCGTCACATCCTAAGGGTGGAGGCACCAGTCTGTGTCATGAGGGTTTCCCCTGTACAGCAGGTTTGCTCCATAATTCAGACACCTCAAGATAAACTGCTCAGAGGGACAGAAGACTCTGTTCCACCCACAGCAGCAAACATCTCACTCAGAGAAACGGGGTAAGGAGTGTGTCCAGTCCAGTCTATTTATATAAGCCACTGCTGAGGTGATGTCTGTCCTGACCAGGACATGCACACCCTCGATTCTGCTTTGAAAATGTTTTAGTGTGAGAAACACCATAAATAACTCCAGCACATTTATATGGGCTTTTGCTTGAGACAGGGATCACCGTCTGTTCACTGTTCTGCCATCGCACACAGCGCCCATCCCCTCTCCCAGCCTGATGCCGGCAGACAGAAAGGCAGCATCCCTCTGGGACACAGTCAACCACTGTGTCTTGTCTCCGACAGGGTGGAGCTTCATAGAATTGAACCATACAAAGGTCTCATACATAGCAGCCCAAGTGGCAGCAGCACTGTTGCTGCTGCCATTAGGATCAGTCGTCTCTGGCAAAGGCAAGTGTCTAGACGATGGTCTTGCTGGAGTTTCATTGCACAAGAAAGGATGGAAAGAATTCTCTCCCGAGAGAGATGCACCATCATCGATCTCGAGTCCAGCTCCAGGCCCAGGAAGCGGGAGGACTGGCTCAGAGTCAATGAACTCTTTTTCATATTGACAGCAAACCCCAGGCACACGAGATGAGACATAACCATTATTGCATGCTGTGTCACAATTTCCTGTGACCCGCTGCATATCAGCCAGTCATCCAAGTAGTTGCATTCATGTACACCCTGCTGGTGCATGGGCATGAGCATGGCTTTTACACATTTCGTGAATGTTCAAGGGATGAACCGTCCGAATAGGAGGACCAGAAATTTGTAGGCGTTTTTTCCTAAAGCAAAGCGGAGACTCTTTCTGTGGCAACACAGTATTAGCACATGAAAGAAGCCATCCTTCAGATCTATTGTCACAAACCAGGACGAATAAACCAGAGAAGCTGACATTGAGTCAGCATACGGAAAGGTGCTTTCTGTAGAGATTTGTTCAAAACATGCAAATACAGTATTGGAGTCCGCCGTCTGTTTTAGGAGAAAATAGTGACTGTAAAACTCTTCATTTTGGTCTTATTATTGAATCATTCTTATTGCTCCTTTCTCTACCAGCATATTTATTTCCTGTTGCAACACTGGTGCCTGCTCTGTTGGAACCACAGAGCCAATGATGCCAGTTGATTTTGGTGGGTGCTGATCAAATTGCAGAAGGTAGCCCACTGTAACCGTATCCAGTACCCACTATGGCACTGCACATGCACGTCATGCTTCCGCACAGGTAGAGAGCTGTGTGGAAGATCGTTGAATGTTATATGAGGGGGTTCCACATCTACATGGCCCCATGCATTCCGTGACAGGGGGACATGAAGAGAGGTCTGACAAGTCGGAAAATAACTGCCCTCTCATAACCATTACTCTGTGGGGATGAGGGCCTATGTCAGTATGGCTCCATGTGACTTGTGACAAGGGGAAATGGGGAACGATGCGGTTGTGTGCTTGTGCAAGCATTATATTGTGTCATTTTTACAAGAGAGTGTAGGGGGCAGTAGCGGGGGCAGTAGCGGAGTTGAGGAAACAGAGTTGAAGGTGGAGTTGAGGAAACCAGTGCGCCTAGCTGCAGTGGAGTTTCCTCGTGTCCTCTCCCCCTCTTTTGACTTTGCCTGGAGGGCGGCGTGGCTGCTGCTGTTGTTGCTGATCCAACTGAATCCTGTTCCTGTTCCACCCCCTGCTCTCCGTTTGCTGGTGGGCAGGGGAAACTGGAGGCTGTAACCCACGTCCTACCTCTGCACTCTGTACTCAGCAGAGAGTGAGCGGGATGCTGGACAGGGGACAGGGCATACCTTCTTCTGTATGTGCCTGCGAGGCATCATGGCAGTGGGAGCAGCTTGACTTTTCTGGTCCGTCTTGAATCCAGCCATCATAATACCCACTGCTTTGCCGTAGGCACCTTGGGCGCAGAGGGGGGCATCTAACAGCAGGGACTTCTCCTTGTCCAGGAGCTGAGCCACATTTAGCCTGAGGTAGTGGTTGAGAGCTACAGCTGCTGCCATAACAATTCCTGTAGCCTGAGCAGAGCACTCAGACAGACTGAGAGACAGTCTGTAGCCCTATGTAGTTTGAAAATATTCTGTGGGTCGAAGTTGGTGGCTAATTCGCACAATGACAGTCAATATTCGGAATGTAGGTCAGGGGGGTATCGTCCATGAAGACTACCAGTTCGAAGCTCGGAAGTCAAATTCACCTGGGGGCAGGGCACATCAGAGCCGAAATGTCAGATTGTTCATGGTTTCCCTCTAAAACAGGCGCCTGCATGGTCCTGCACAGAGCTCACTTGAGGGCTGCAGGTTCCTCTTTGGCAGTTTCTGTATGGTCCAAGCGAGCCAAACGACACTGGAATTTTAACACTCATATGGATGCCAGGGTTGCAATTGGCAGAAACATCAATGGCAGCCACCTTATGTTCTCTGCCCAGGAAGAACAGGCACAGTCGGTGTGTGTCGCTTTTCGCCTTCCCCCAAGCATGAAGGCAAACTCTGGAAATGTTCCTGATAAAAGAAAGATGTTAGAGTGCAAACAATTATACTTAGCTAGGTATCAAGTTAGCTAGCTAGTAGGGGACAGATGTAGCTGGCTAGCAGGCAAGAGTGAGCTACTTAGCCTCCTCAAGGCATATATATATATGCTTATGACAGAGCTGAGGAAATTCAGTTATGTAGGACTTTTATAGGACAATCATAAACAAATTGACCTTTTTATTGTGCCATTATAAAGTTCTTCATGAAGACTCTGTTTTGTTTTTTGTTGCTGATGGAGTCATACACTGCTTTTTCAGATACTAATAAAGTCTGTTTTATGAGTAGGGCATATCTCTAGTCTTGGAATATTTTATGTCAATTCCATTGGTGGGATTATCCAATATGAAATGTTTGTCCAGCCTTTTTTTTTTGAAAATGGGTATTACAACATCCCTCCCCCCTCCTCTCTCATCATTGGGTAAGAAAGTACATTATTGTATCTGAATGGGTGAAAAGTGAGAGTGGACATGTTCATTGTTCAGCTCTCACTCTGTCTATGCACTTTTTCTAAGCCATGCTGTGGAGCAGGAACACCTGGTGGAGTCTTACAGCACCTCACTAGTGGATTTATTTCCATACACTGGATTTATTTTGACTTCGTGGCTTGATTACTTAATTGGAGTACTTTCCTGGAATGGAGCTGCTTACACCTGTCATGCCAGGTGTTAATCTAACAGAACACAGTAAGATATACTTTTATTTGGCTCACGTTGACTGAACACAGTGATCCCCATGAAAAGTGCCCAAAAATGATGTCCAGGGGGCTTAGTACCTGGATGAAGAGAAACAGACTAGATGGTTCAGCTCCCATCCTTCTCTCCTGTTCTATTGGAGCTTTGGATCAGAAAGCACCAGTCACCAGCACGTAGGGAAATCACTCATGCCAGTTTCCCTTGTGGTGTTTTGGGTATCTTTGCAGTCACAGCACAATTTGCCTCTCTTCACATCACCAGTGGCTGGTTGTCCTCTCTGATTAAATCATACCAATTTCAGTAATATTTAAAATTTGGCTTGACAAGGGGCTTTTGAATATTTCCTCTCAAACATTTAAATTTGTATCACTTAATTAATTTGAAAGAAATGCCTCAGGGTAGAGGAGGCAAAAAAAGGCAAACAAGCCCCAATCAACATCCACTAACATATTTCTTCAGTTAAATATATATCATGTCTTTCATTATACTGCATGTCCTCATCGGTAAATGGAACACTCCAGTTGTAATTAAAACCTACAAAAGAGTACTGAAAAGCATCAGAGTGGCATATTTACCTTGTAAGAACAAAGTATAATAACACAGTATACCAAAGTTAAACCAACATATGGGCCAGATGAATAACATCTAGAGTGTTTGAGAGGGCTGACTCATAAAGTGATGAGAAGAGAGATGTTAATCACCACATATGTTATGTATAGCTTTCACGACACAATCAGAGCTGCTAAAGCTGCTTCAAATGTGTGAAACACAGACACATTTGTCAAAAAGTATGAGGTACTCTGATCCCCAAGACACAGGGTTTTGTTTGTCAGATACCCAGTGCCGGTGAAGGGTTAACAATGTGGACTTTTACAAAGCACGTTTGAAGTGTTCTTCGACCAAATGAGAAGGGCCCTTGAAAAGCTAGAAAACAGACAGGCACACTGAACAATGACAGGCAGAAAAATGAAGAATTTGCTCAGTATTCCTTAGCATTCATCCAGTGAGGCATTCATATAGTGGCAAAGTATAATGAATTATTATTCATTAAATTATTATATCATTATTATTAATAATAATAATAATAATAATAATTCTTCTTCTTTTTCTTCTTCTTCTTCTTCTTCTTCTTCTTGTTATTATTGTTATTATTATTATTATGATTATTATTACAGGGGGTCCTCAACTTACGAACGAGTTCCGTTCCTATGACCTGACGTAAGCCGATTTTCGACATAAGCCGGAATTTATACCTAAATTATACCTTAATAGTTAACACCTTAAGTCACTCACGCTGTACACACAACACATGAAGGGCATATAAAATACAGTAATTAAATGAAACAGTAATAAAAAAAGAGAGAACAATTTCTGTGTTCGTATTTACGAACCAAACCGCGTAGGTCAAAACTAGGTTTTTTAAATAATTTATGGAAGTGCGTCATAACCACGAAACGTCGTAACTCAAGACTGTCGTAACCCGAGGACTCCCTGTATTATTATTTTGCCTTTTGATCCAAGGTGATGATAACATGTGCCAGAAGCCAAAATAGGCAAAGTCTCAGATTAATGACAGAGATGTCTGTTTTGACAGTACTAAATCTGTTTGCTGTTCAGTCCTGTCTCCTGACATCTGGCTATTCCACAATCCAACATCAACAACCTATGCTTCACTTAATGTCTGTTAGAAAATCTTGGTGCATCATGAGATAATCAAGAGCAGGACAAAGGTAGTTAACTTTTAATCAAAATCTAAAGTCTGGAAAAAAGTACTTCCCTCAAACAGCCAGATTTTAGGAGGCTTTATCAAGGTATTCTCTGTGTAATCAGGTTTGTTGGGCCCCATTTTCCTGTTTCACTGCACATGGCAGTGAGATCACCAGTGTCCATTTCACTGGAGGCCCACTGCCCATCAATACAAGGAATTATGCCCAAGGGGGAGGTCGTTCAAGAGCATGCTCAAACTTGATATAATCAGGTTGTCGGCAAAACCTTGGAGTGAGATTTTCAAATTTCCCTGATACTGTATTTTTGTACCAGTTGGGCCAAGCTGATTATTCTACAGGAATTCTACTGCCTTGTTGTTGTTGTTGTTGTTGTTGTTGTTGTTGTTGTTGTTGTTGTTGTTGTTGTTGTTGTTGTTGTTGTTGTTTGCATGACTACATCTGGAATAAATTCTGCATCATCAAGAAGGATTCAAATGAAATGAGCCCTTATTTTCTGTATAAAAAAGGGGTGCCGTGTCTTCAGTGTATTGTCCCAATACAAGCTTAACCCATAAATTTCACAAAGGATTTAGAAATTGGACATTTCGCACAATTCAATTGAGAGCTTGGTTTCTTTTGTTGCATACAAATCCATGTACTCCTTTGCTTTGAATTTCAGTTACGAAATCATACAACACCTTAATTGTTCATAGTACACACTGTAATTCTCCTTGAAGTCTTTATATGCATTATAACACCATATTACTCAAGCTTTCAACATTCTCCTTTTTATTTCAGAGATTTGTCATGTAATTTCTGATGTTTCTCAACCTGTGAAGCACTTGGCCAGTGGTATAAATAGGGCACTGGTCTGTTTGGACAGTAGGGCTGTAAAAATACATTTATTTCCTCAGAAAATTAAATTGGGAATTGCTTGTGAAGCTCTGTATTACTCTCTGCTACATAAGACCAAAATAGATAATAGAGGATTAACTCTGAGGTGTGGCCTCCATCTTGTTCTCTTATGCATTCAGGAAAGTAGCTGGGTAGCTCCACTGTGTGCAGCCAGATGATGAGAATGCTTTTAATGATGTAGGTTGACATTAATCTAATCAGAAGTGGATGGCTCTATTTCATGCCAAAGACTAAAGTCCTGTTCTCTAACAGTTTTTCAAAGATTTATGCTTTTGCATTCTTTTCTTTTTATGAAAATATTTGTTACAGTTGCAGTTGACAATTATTTTGGTTAAGATACATAATATCAAATAATAAAATGTTTTTTTGCACTTGCATGAATACTGTTGCTAAATATTATGGTTGTTGCTCCTGGTATACTGTATACACTGTGTATGTGCAATCTTTTGTAGTACAAATTGAGGTTATGAATTTACACATTTAACAGCAGAAATCATTCATATCTGAGACCTTGGTATTGTCCTTGCCTGGCATAATATTCCTGTGTTTTTTGTGTCAGGGTTTTTTTGTTTTGTTTTTGTTTTTTTACTGAGGGCAGTTAATGCAGCATTAACTGCTTCCAAAGGTATGCTTTGTACTGTCTGTGTTACTTTAGTCTCATGGACAGCCTGTATTGTGTGTCTGACATGGCTCTTTTGTATGATCTGTTCTTGTTTGTCAGTGGCTTACTTGCTGGTGCAGTAAGCAGCTGACCCAGCTAAAAAGGACGTTTTCACAAGCACAGAGCGCAGAGTGCACCTTTGGGTACCCAGTGGCTTATGCAAGGCAAATGGGCTCCACTTATTCAGAGCATCGCAGTTCACATTTTATAAGCATTTCATTCTGAAATCATTAGAAAGCACAGTCATTAGCCTCAATGGTTTCTAAACCTTGAACCAACATCACAAAAAGAGGATGTTTCTGATCTAAATGGAAGTATAACTGTGTAAGGGTTTGGAGAGTGTGCAGTGGTGTGTTTAAAAATCAAATATGTCCATTTCATTAGTCTGAAATCAATCCTCCACAGCCCTATGAGGAGAGTTGAAACAATTTAATTAATTCTGTTGAAACCAGCTCAGAAATGCTTGCGTTTCAATCACCTGGGCGGTGCACAAGTTCATGGGTTGAGTACAAAGGAAGCTAAGGCGATGTTATTTATACTGGTTTTGTTTTCTCACTTAGCACTTGGACTTGCACTGGTTATATTTTTAGATGTTCTTATTTATCTAAGCAATTTAGGCTAAGTATCTAGCTCAAGAACAGAAAAGCAGTGCCCATGTCAGGATCTGAACTTGCAACCTTAATGTTGCCACCCAGCTATTCCAGTGTCACAATCATATCTCCCTCCTGTTGCCTGCGCTGAAAACTGTAGTGATAACATGACATTTAATGAAAAGAAAAATCTTGGTGATCAATAACTGTGTTTGTATGTGAAGAATCCTAGCCAATCAATTTTCTTAAAATCTTGCTAATTGGTCAGTGATCGACAGCTTGTTTCTTTACCCGTAATGAAACTCAATCTTCCATCAGTCGTGGGCTGAAACTTTCCTTCCTTATAGCAGTATGTACACCATCTTTGAACAACAGTGGCCAAGAATATGTTGAGTAATTGAAGAAATGTGTTATGTGTACCAGTGTATGCTTTAAACAATATCTGTCAGAACTCAGAATGACCCAAATGCAGACAAAGATGAATAATAAATTGTAGTTTATTAAGCAGCTGAAAAATCACAAAAACAGTAATCAGAGTTCAAGTCCAAGCAGGGGACAGTACCCAAAAAGGCACAGAGAAGGTACAAAAACACAAGGAAATAAGAGAGGTTGAGAGCAGGCAGGCAAAAAGTCAAAACCAGAAGACACAGCAAACAGGTACAGGCAGATCCAAAAGACAAAAAACGGGCAAGATGAAGAACAAGCAGGCAGATACAGACAGAAAGGCCCATAGCACAAAAGGTAACAATACACTGCGACAAACTCAAAAAAAAAAAAAAAAAAAAAAAAAACTAAGGGTATAAATTCACAAGACTAATGAGCAAACGTGACACAGGTGAACAACAGGGCAGGTGAAACAAATGAGCAATCGACTGAACAGGTAACAAGGAAGGTGGGTCAGACAAGAAAGGAAAATGAAAACAAAGGCACATGGACAGGGAAACAAAGAACCAAAACAAACTGAAGCAACCAAACTGAACGGAAAGTAAAATGACAGAAAAGACATAGACTCAAACAGCATTACTGACAAATATCTTTGATTACGGACATATCATTTTTCTGTGTAAAGTTTGTGAATGGCCTGTTAGCTCTCAAATGAAAATGCTTTTGACTTTCATGCTGGCTCTAATTGTCTGATAGAATATTACTGTTCTGAGGCTGCTTTTAATGTTCCTGTGGGCTGTGAAGTGTGTGTCAAGAATATTGGATTTTTGGAAGTGTCTGTTTATCTGTCTGACTGTGGAGGGCAGTATTATCATGGCTCCCAGGTCACATATTCTTTTTTATTCCTATGAAATTTGTGGAATTTTGTGGATATGGGAATCCATTTTAAAGAGTGTCCGCATGTATTACTCTCAGGGGTGCAATGGTGCCTCTTTGCACTGGCCATGTTCAATGGCTTTTGTAAATACCAAGCTCCTATCACACCTTTATTACTGTTTCAAAAGGCACCTAATCACCGACTATATGTAGCACTTTTTACTGTTTGTATTATCTGATCCCCTTCAGTTTTATTACTGGTCTATAAATTGTTGAAGCATCTACTGTATATACCTCTATGTGGGAGAAATATCACAAAAAATCCCAGAAGAAAATGTTTATGTGTTTAATTAAAAACATGGAGCTGGCCTAAAAAAAGTTATTTAAGTGCAGTATTTAAGTGTGAGTAGGATGGACCAGTTGAGAAGAGCAAGTGATATTCTTCCTACTCAATGCAGTGCATTGTGGGATTGTGAGAGGCTGCGGAGAGGTCAGAGGACATACTTCCCACTCTGAGTGGGGATGACTCTTGAAGGGCTGAAGTTTAACACAGTAGTAAAAACAGAGTGGGATACCTGACAGTTCAGTTCTTTACTGCACTAGATAGACCAGATTTCATCATTGGTCATCAAAAGCATTTTTGTTAATCATGTTACAAACAAATAAATACAGAGGAATGTTCAGGTTGGCTGCAACCATTTTGCTTTTCCTGTCATCTGTCAGTGTCTTTTTTTTTTAAAGCAATCTGCATCTAAGATCCACAGATCCAGTCAATTGGATATTTTGTGTGAGAGAGTTTGAATGAAGGTAAGATATTATTTATAAGGAGTTGCTGCTTGCAGTGCAAAGTAGAGTGTACCGGATTCACTATGATTTAAATAGATAATTCATCCTTAAAAATGAATAAGCATAAGAAATGTTGTTAGCTCCTGACAATGACATTTCTCCAAAGTTTATTTTTCCAGATTTGAGCGTGCTGAGAAAAAGCCTCATTTTAAATTGAATGGAAGTTTGTGAAGTTTCAGCAGCTGGAACGCATCCTTGAATGGTACTCTTTTGTTTGTGATCAGATCTAGTCTAGACGCCAGTGCTGACTGTGGCCAACAGCACCACCAGGCAGCACATAACCTGCTGTAGTGTGACCAAGTGAGTGGGATCCAAGATGACAACAATCTCAGAGGTCACCACATTCTCTGTTGCTCTGATCTGTTGTAACAATCATGTAAAGTTTCCAGTGTTTATAACCAGTCTGCAATGCAAATAAAATTAAGAAATAATTTCATCATGGATATGACTGTAACTACTCATTCAGCCACCATTAATGTAGAAGCTTTTACCAGTGAACCCTCATCACTGACTTCCATTCATTTTCAAATAAGGCTTGTTTTATGTCTTACTCAATTCTGGTGTAGAGATAAATGTTCTGTAATAATGTTTACAGTACATGTAAATCTCCAGGGACATATTCATGATTGGATATGCTGTTAAGATTGAATAAGATGTTATAGGAGCTCTGCCTGCTATTGAGTGAACAAATAAGGAACAGTTTGTCACATTAAAAGAGGCCAATTCAACCCCACACTGCCACACCAGCTGGGTCGGAACCAGCGCTTTTTTTCAACAAAAGGAAAATTGCATTCTGATTGTAAATCAATACAGGTCTCACTCAATGCCCAACTCCTCAATATTAGATAAATATCAGATGATTCTTATGATCGATTGTGTTCATTAATAAAGTGTTATGGGAAAGGGTCTGAGTGAAATGAAGATCTGCAATGGAACAGTAAAACTATGATGTACTATTTTTTGTGTGATATCCCCAGATCCTTCCCCATCTGCCATCCCACCCAAACAGACAAACATATATGCGCCATCCCACAAAACAAAGCAGACCAAACACATCATGAGAGCAGCAGAGGTGGACTTTTGGTAGATTGTTGATCATGTTAAGCATCATTTGAAGCTTTTTCTTCCTCTCTTGTGTTATAATAATTTGTTCTTCAAGTGAAAAATTTGGGGTGAGATGTAACCTGAAATTCTTCAGGTGAGGAATTTTCCATCCAATGTGTTTCTGCTGAAAATATGAAAACAGGCTACATCTGATGGGTTAGCCTGATGTGACAACGTAGTTGGCCCACAGCCCTGCACAACACTGCCCACAACACTAGGCCTACAACACTAGGGCTCTTGTCCTAACTTCAGACAAATTTGTACTGAGGGCCCTTGACATCTCAATGTTTCCATGGAAACATAACACATAAACAGGGGACAGCACGGTCGGCAGAGAGAGAAGAAATAAGGGGGAAGACTTAAACTATCGGGCTAATTACCCCAGACAGCTTTAAATAGTACATTCAGTTGTGAGAACGATGCTTACAACTTTTACATCGGATGTGGAGGGAGCAGGGTGATGACAAAACAATTTGCTGCCCATAAAGAGGATAGATTACATTTGAGAGGACTAAATCCAATCAATGGATGATCTGTTTCAGGCTTGGGCCATTACTCCTCATTAATAATGTATCATGAATGCACAAGTCTCAAGGTTGGTAATCAGAGTGGAGCTGTTCAGTTCTCCACATTGGTTATGAGGACTTTAACTCTATATGTCATTAACTGTGAAATTGAACAGGGTTATATGGATTAAAGTGAAGAGTATGCCAAGACATCCTAAGTGTACAATTAGAGGTTTTTGCATTACAGGAGCTTATGGATGTGCAAGCTTGTGTTTGAGATATTAGATGCTATTAGATGCTTTCATAAACAGCTTATGTTTTAATCATGAATTGGTATGCCTTTCCACTGCAGCCTGCATTATAACTGAGCACTGGTATCCTGTCAAATAGTAGGATATACAGTGAAGTGGAGAGTCTGGAGGCCAAGGACAATAATTGAACTGTGCAATTTGGTTTCATGTCAGGGGTGTTACCAGACCCAATTTACTGGGACACGTGCCCCAGTAATAATTTGTTGTGCCCCAGTAAATGATCATGAAAAATAACTCGTTTTTAAAAATGTATCATAAATGGCAAGTGTGAGGATGTGGGCAGTGCCCCAGCAGTGTTAGAAGTCTTGCAACATCCCTGTGTCATGCTTTGTATCCTGTTGTATATGCATGTGTGTGTGTGTGTGTGGCAAGGTGTTTGGGTGGAAGGGAGGGGGGAGTATCTGTAGATAGGCTATGTTATCATACTTTTATTGTGTCTTTGTTATGTTTTGGTAGAAATAATCAGATCCCTGGACTGACCCAACAAGAGCACAACATGTCAGGCAGAGATGGAGTAGGTGTGCTTCCATGCCGACGGCCCTCACTACAAGGCTACAGCAGCAGAAAACACTTTAATCATGTGCCTCAAAAATGAGCAGCGCTCTGATGCTCAGGGCACCCTGTCACTAAATGGGGCAGAGGTAGGTCATGGTTCACTGCTCCTGTGTGGAACGTCCTGTGCTTATCCCAGTGTCGTCTGACTCACACCCTACACAGAGCCAGAGCAACAATAACATGACAGGGAACACACTGCTAAAGAAAAACAATCTGAATGAAGAAAAAAAACCTATGAAGAGCAGCGGATCCACTACAAGGCAGGGAAGGGTGGAGTCAGCCATCATGTTTTGGGTCCCCAGTTGTTGGTTGTGAAAAGGGGGTGAATGACAAGGGAAAAGTGACCTTTTGAGGGCTTGGATAAGCACTGACTTGTTACCTCGGCATCACTACTGAGTTTACTTGGCTCTAAATAGAGTAGGTGCATAGACTGTCATTGGTAGAAGGTTGATGTGTAAAGAGGCTGGATTTTCAGCTAAGAGGGAAGATGTATCAGCCTATTTTTTACTATAGTTTATATGCTACACTGTGGCTTGTGTTGCACGCATATTGCAAAACTTCACAAGGCCATTTCAGATCTACTTTGTAATTTACTGTGCTTTGACTTTGATGTGTTTATTTCATGACGTGCCATAGGAAAGCTTTAATCAGAGTGAAATCAAATCCACATAATGATGTGGGGTCCTTGTTGTCATGTAACCTGAGGTATCACAGATGAAAGTGGGACAGAGTTCTTAGGTCAGCTCGCTGAAGTGCTTTGGATGTTTGATGATAGCTCACTAATGCCATGTCTGGGCAAGAAAGTTGTTGATATTTGAGAACATAATAACCTTCCATATTGTCTTGTCTATTTCAACCTTGAACAGACTATATTTATTTTATTTATATTTATATTTATATTTATATTTATATTTATATTTATATTTATATTTATATTTATATTTATATTTATAGCTCATGCCAGAGCTGGGAGTGTGACTATAGGCTCACCTTTTTGAATTCGCCAGAACCACTATATTATTTTTTTGTGATCATATAAGTATATTTAATTTTTTTTTTTTTTTAAAAAAGGCTTCTTTCACAAGGTTTGATTTTGTGCAGTTGATCTATCTCATTTGCTTAATGGGCCAGGGTGTTGCCAGGCAGCCATGAGGGAATAACTGGCAGGGCTTGTGTGGAACCCCTCCCTCCTGCAGCTGGTGCAGGCCACCTGACCATGCTGAGTGAAATGAAAACAACGCTGATCTGTATAACGAGGGATCAGTGAAAGAACCCCTCCTGACTGCCACAAACCACTTCCTCTCACTCCCTCCTGCACTTGAGGATAGTGGGGTCTCACATTATGTAAATCAACGTGCAAGTTAATGCCATTTTAAAAGACTTAATTTAAATAAGAGCAGCTTCTTGGGGGACAAAATACATTAATACTTTAAATAAAGCAATTACAATAAAATAAAAAACAGAGTTGTTGTATAACAAAGATGCTACTTACTTGAAGTCCCAGGGGTGAAATGCAGTCTTCTTGAGTGATTGATTCTTGGCCCTTTGATTATTGAAAGGCATGTAAAAAATTATGCATTACTTATATGCTTAAAAATTGCAATAATGTCCACAAATCTGCGAAGTGTCTGCACCTCTCACCATTGATGGATAAATGACGACAAGCTAGGAATATATTACAAATGCATTTGTTCTTTTCCCAATTTGACATATTACTTTTTAAAACATATGCAGCTTAATGGGAAAATCTGGCCTGCATGCACATTCAAAAAATCCTGCCCCAAAGAAAAAATAATGTGACAGTTGCACTTGCATACTTATAATAATAGTACCATTATTACTCCTGCTAATAATAACAATAAAGTCACAATGTATCTATAATATGATATAGATAAATGTGCATTAGAACTGAAGGAGACAGCTGTATAACTGAGGAGGGTCTGGAGGGTGCTGGAGGGTCAGGGCTGAGTCTGTAAGATTAGTGCTGCTCATTTTGGTTTAGATTTCAAAGTCCTGTCACCCTGAGCCCAGGATAGCTTGACTAGCAAGGCACACATACTGAGACTGAACCTGACCGATGGGCTATAGAGAGGGAAACCAATAGGGTCTCATGTGTTTCTCTCTCTCTCTCTCTCTCTCTCTCTCTGCAAGAAAGCTTTTTTCCTAATGTGAAATAGGAGCCATCCATGGGGGTTTACTGTAACCTATCCATTTTCATTAATACATTACTTAACATTACTGACTGAGCATATTTGGAGAACCACACATATCCTTTGTCAGACAGAATTATACTGGAAGTTCATCTCATCTGGCATTGTGCTGTCAGTCCGGGACTTTGTGGAGACTACATAGTCATAGGCAAAATATTATTAATCATTTTGCACGGCTGCTTTTTCAATGGCAGGAAACAATGGTTTCAACATTATTTCTCTTGGAGTCTTTCAGGTTGTTCAGCTGGCTTGCTTAGTTTTTTCTGATTACTATCTGCAGCTCACAAAGGTTCCCCTACTCTCAGAAAGCTAATCTCCACTCTGGTCTGAAAAACACAAACGGGCAGAAACAAAGTAAGCAGTAGAACCAAACACCTTGTGTGGCTGCTTTGTTGGGGTCCATCCTCAAACAAGGAAGTTATGGGGGTTTGGGGAGGGCGCCTTTCATGGAGCTGACACTGCGCAGTATAAATAACACTGAGGTAAGAGTACATTTACTGCTTGAGAGTACCACACTGCCTGCAGTACATCATTTCTAATCTGACTCATGAGGTGACTGTGAAAGAGATGACGCAACGTCATTTTAAGACAAAAACCATACCTCACTGAAATTCCTTTTTCACTGAATAGCATATATGGTTAGTGCATATACTTTCATGCAATAGATAACAGACCAGAGGAAAATTGACATCGTCAACACACGTGAAACAAAGAATTCTTCTTTCAGAGCTTGAATATTTCTCTCAGCAGGCAATAATAGTAAAAAGCTTGTACTCATAATCTGTTTTGAGTCATTTTAAGATGAGGCACTTGACCATGAAATATTTAGCAACAAACAAGATTTACTATAAACTAAAACTAACTAACTAACTAACTAACTAACTAACTAACTGCTAAACTCCTCTTGTACAGAAAAAGCATAGCACTCTCATTCAACTGTAATTAAATCTTACCCAATATCATTTTCTGACACAAGCATTTGTGTTTGTTGGACAAGGATACCAGGATGTCATATGCACAGATGCAGTATAGTCCTCTTTAGTGACTATCATTTGTTTCTGGCTTTGAAGTTTGTACAAAATGAGGGAAGTTGCAAAGCTATGATCTTTTGTTATTTAACTTGTATGTACATGTCTGTGGCTTAATTTTGATTTCATCTCTCTCCCTGTCACTATGAAGTTTAATTTAGAAACAAGCCATGAGACTGTTGACAGCCCAAGCCAGAAAATAATTAAAGACTCTCTGTTAGTGCAGCCATTGAAACATGACATCATTATGGCTGAATGATTTTTATGTAAAACAGGTCCTTGTGTGTTCCTGTGCATGCAACTACTCTTGTCAGTGCTTCCATGTTTTTGTATGATTTCTGGATATTTAAAACAGCATTTTTGGTTCTACAAAATTTCCCTACGTAACCATTAAGTGAGATTAATGGACCTGTGTTATTTTTAACCTCTCTAGTTATGGGTAACAGTGTGATGTTTGAGAACTGTTGTGCAGGTATAGACTAGATATGTGGCATGATAATATAAGCCGTTGGGTAGTTTCCACCGCATAGAGAATGACACCCAAATGAAAGGCAGATTGTTTTGTTGCTCTGATCATTGTTTCGATCTCAATGAAAATAAAAGCCATTTATCTCACTTCCATGGACACAACACACTATGGTCACAATACCCTAAATGGCCACCCTACATCATCCCTTTCTTTTCCATCTCTTCTTCTTTCTTGCTCTCACCCCCGTTCAGTGCTTCATTTCACTGCGCTGATGAGTCACCACTCCTAGTCATCCACAGGAAATACAGACATCAACCACACACATGCTCATCTTTGTTTGGACACTATTTGACTATTTGGTGACTCCTACAAGAAAACTATCAATTGAGGGAAGCTCATGTACCTTTTTAAGTTTGAACCCACCCATGCCTTCATCCTTCCATTGAGCTTGGTACTGTCATGTCACTGCTTAGTACCAAGTCTGTCTCATTGGTTCCTGCCAGGGGAATCTGAGTCACTCATACACATTCACACACATTCTCATATGTGCACGGATGCACACACATACGTTCCAATCCAATGTGAGTCATGCACACAGGCATGGCTGAGTAGAAAGCTACACAAACACCTATCAGCCTATTTATCAATATTTACACAAGCTGTTGAATGCTGAGTGCACAAATGTATCTCAGGCAAAGGAAGCCATCCCTATCCCCTACAGCAGCTGAATTATTGTCTCCGGGAGAAGCCAGATTATTCACATAAACAAAGACTGAAATTAGGATGAAACTAATGAAGTATGCTTATCTTTGTCACCTGGGGCTGCTGGAAAGAAAAGAAATATCTCATGCAAGCTGAAAATGTTAGAGTACATTTACTGAGACTGTCAGTACTGATGTTTAAGGTTTCTTTAGCTTCCTCATCTTGCTTTTGCTTGCTGTGATTTGGGAATAAATATGATTGCTGTTGACTAACAAGCCTTGATTGGGACAACTTGAGCATTTAAGGGTCAGGATTAAGTACAGACCGGAGGAAGGAATGTAATACTCCAACAAACCTGCATAACTTCCAGAAACTCAGTCATTCTCCATGAATGCCTCCAGAACACCAGAGTGGCTGTTGAGTGTGATTCAGATGACATTCAGTGATTTTGTGACAGTTAAAATGTAAGGGGCAATTTTTTTTATATAGAGCACAAGGTTCAGGCTTTCATTTGGACAGGTTACACCCTGAATGGTAATTCATTGATCTAGTGCAATTTTAGGTGTGAAGGATATCCACATTTAACTGCCATCATTTTGAGTAGTGTCCAGTGTCACTATTTGGAGAAGATTAAAAGTATCCACATTGCGATGAAATATGAATTCATTTATTTCAAGTGTATTTTAACCTTGTGTTATATCATCAACACAGCTGACAAAACATGTCTCAAAAAATATTGGGGCACATAAATGGGTTTACATTTGGTTGTGAGATTCAGAACATTCCAGAAATTTTCACTTTTCCAAAATAGTTCTTTCAATGACACAGAAAAAAGTTTCATTCATGTCACATACTACCAGAAACATCCTAATGATAATGTCCTAATGATAATCAATTACTGAGGAAAATGTCACTGATGATATATAGCATGAACATTTTAGAAATACTCAGCAAATAACTAAAATTGTGTATACACGTACTATGTTAATGTATCCAATAACATAAAGGATCATACATGATTCAAATTCCTTTTTAACTGGAATCACAAAAGTAAATTATATTCTGAGACCATTTCTGAAATTCTATGTGATGTACTACATGAGTACTTTAAATAGAGCTTCACAAGTTTAAATTCTCAGATTAGTTGTCCTAATTCACATCGCTCATCAAGAAATTCAGGATTTTATGAATATTCATAAAGAATTGAGTATTCAGTGAGTCATCTTATTGACCCTGCCCCCACATTAGATTATTACTGTTACACAATGGACTTACTTGCCACCAGCATCAACTAGCACCTTTTTTCTACTAATTAGCAAAAAACCAGTCAGTTAACTTAACATGTTCGACCAGAGATCATCTTAGTTAAAAGGTACATCTAGCAAAGTAATTGTGTGGTTGCCATTGTAGTTTTATTAACTGTTGAATGTTTTCATTTAGTATAGCAAGGGTTTGGTTGCCAGATTATGCATATGTATTTTTTGCATATTTGGCCACATGGACAATTTCAAATGTTAATGTCTGTTACACTCATAATTCTGTTCCCACCATATTCTTTTAAATTACAAAGTTTTTTATCTTTTTCAAGTAGCCAAGCTAAACAAGATAGATGGCATTCATTTACTTCAACGATCCACTGGCTTTATTAGCTTAGGCTATATAGCAAGCAAAAAGGTACATATGAGATAGTGTGCTTGTCCTTTTCCAGCACTTAGCCTGCTCCTACAAATGACAAGATGGAAATCATCCAAAAATGAATAATACCATAATGTTCACTACCAAAACCTAAATGTAAAAGATGTTCTTTCTTCTGTATAAGATAAATGTAATTTGTTGTTTTATCAATGCTAATCTGAAATATAGATGTTCTTTGTATTATTTGAATAAAAAAACAGAAATTAAAATATAGCTGTATAAGATATAACCTTAGCTCCATTACCATATTGAATTAAGAAGAGGGGAATATCCTTGTCATGTCCTGTACTGACTTGCTCTTCTGAAATATCAATGTTCTCATCTCAGTCCTGCAAGAGAAGGATCTTGCTAGAGCTGTACAGCTACAAACTGTTGTTAAAGCTAAAATTCCTTTGCAAAACTTGAACAGTGACTTCAGGAAAACACTGATAGATATTATGACAAAAATGCTATCATTACATTACATTACTGTCATTTAGCTGATGCTTTTATCCAAAGTGACTTACAGTTGATTAGACTAACCAAGGGCTGATCTCTCCTGGGAGCAATGTGGGGTTAAGGGCCTTGCTCATGGTGTTCTTGCTGTGGCTAGACTGGGACTTGAGCTGCCAACCTCAGGGGCCCCAGTCATGTACCTTGGCCACTAGGCTATAGGCTGCCCCCCCTATAGCCTAGATGACTTAACAAATGAAAAATCATTATATTGACCAGAAGGGGCCTTTAAGGTAAATAAAACATTGGTTAATGACCTTCAGCTATGTTATTTCACCTCACAGAACCTTTGAAAAGCTGGAAGCAGGGCATTGATTGTATTTGACTTAGCCTGGAGTGTTATGGGTGCAGTGGGTGTGGCCACTGTCCCGCCCACAGTTTTTTCATCAGCAGGGGCACACACACAACATATCCTGGGGATGTGTTCAGGAGGCACGTCCTGACGGTTTCCTCCCCCAACGCCATCACGTCTGTGAGCTTCCAGTCTCAGACAGGGCCTGTTCTTCTAATACATTATGAATCAATTATCCACACTGCTGGGCCCAAAGTTCTTTAATCTTTCTCTTTCATCCAATTACAGTGGCTGACAGTCCGACATTGGGCATGATGCCCCCCTCTTACACTGTTCTGCCTCCACTGTGGAGGCCGCCTGCCACGTTCCTTCACCCTCTTATTAAGGCAGTGATGAAATGTGCTCAGGGAAGGACTTAATTGACAATGTATCTTTACTAAGGAGTGGGTGGGAACAGCCAAAGGGTGCTCTCAAGGAGGGAGGAGAAGCGAGGGGGCGGGGATAAAATTTGACTTGAATGACAGCCAATACCTGCCCCAGGTGCTAGAATAACACAGCACATCCTGACATCTGGCAGAGAGCAGCGCTTGTTTCAAGTGTGACAAGTTTGTAGTTTGTTTGTCCCTGAGGCTTCACTTGTTTTTATCACTGTAATCAAATCAAAAACCTCACTTCATGCAAAATGAGATGCAAAATAACATTTTGAGATGGGCAGCTTGGTTCCAGCGCAGTCTCAACTGTGCGGTTGCTTACACTAAGGTTTCTATATTTCCAGAACCACAGAACATAAATAAACAGAATGTGCAAAGGAACAAACAAACATCCATGGCATCTGGAGCCATAAAGCTGAGCGGAGGCCCTGACATGTTATTTACATTTTGGAAGGGTAGCTTTAAAACCATCAAAGTGTGTAATAGAGCAGCAGAGTAATGACTTCAGAACTACCATTTTAGTCAGTTTGCTTTTTTCCGTCTCCTGAGAGAGCAGGGCCAGCCGTGCTGCCTACATCTCCCACTATCAGTGATGGATGAGCATGGAAATCTCTTGACATGGTCACCTTGCTTATTTTTTCAACCAACACTATAGCAGAGAAAGCAGAGGGGAGAGATTTATATTTAGATGCCATGTACTGAGCCATGCAATAATTCCATTGCATCAAAAATATTTTTTTCTCAGACATTGAATAGAACAGATTTTCAGTAGGATTTAGTGTTTTGGGGGAATGCACAGGGGAACCATACATAATGAATGAGATTGCAGAGAGTGAAAAGAGTGCATGCTAGCATACTAAATGTGCGGGTCTTTTCTGAAAACACAAATACAAAACAACTCACTTGCTATCATGGCATAAAAAAGATTAAATATGTTAACATTAAGTGATCTTTTTCCATAAAAGATCTGCACACATCTACTGAGCCTATAGAACAGTTGATACATGCAGTCCAATGAAACTGATGATATATTTCAGGCAATACAAAAGCTTAATGTAAAATCTTTTTTTTTCAAACAGGGAAGTCACCTACTGTATTTTAATTATTACTGTTGGAGGCCACAGATATATTTAATATGTTATCTACTTCCTGTACACACAGGTTGAAATACATACAAGGATAAAATCCTGAAAGCAAAAATACAAAGCTAACACTTTCAAATATACATACTATTGTGCTTACATTGCTCACATAATAATGCTGTTAACACAAATGTTTTCTGGCAGGCATGCCTTTGTCAATGCTTTAGGAATGCCCAAAAGACAAGTGTATTTCAGAGATGTTGCATGGTAGAATGAACAATTAGTAATCATATAGGCCAGAGGTTCCCAAACTGGGGTCTGTAAAGGATTGCTGGAGGTCCTCAGGAAAATGGAAACAAATATCTTTTAATAATATTTTGTCAGTGTTTCCAAATTTCATGAGCTGTATATTTTAGAATACAAATGTTTTCTTGGTAATGTTGCAATCATTACAATTCTGTATATTTATTTTGTGTAGAATGTCTATTTTGTAGAATTTCCCTCATAAACATAGAAATTAGAGGAGAGTGAATTGAAATGTCTTAGAGGAAAACAGTTTTTATAATGTGCACCATGTGAATACCTTGATTATAATGTTTACCCATACTTCAATGAAGGACAATAAGATGAAGAATAACAGAGAATTGGATGAATTCAATGGATGAAGAATAACAGAGAATAGGACTGCACACAGCAAAGACTATATTTACACAAGGAGAGCATTGAAGCTACCCTTACTCTCCTCTAAGGATATATCAGATGTCTGGAATGAAATAAAGAACATAATCTGTTACCTGAATATTGGAGCCGTAGATCTTTTCATGGGTCCAACATATCCTAAATCTAATGAGACAAAGGGAGAAAAAAGAGAGAACTGTAACTAATTGTTTCCTATATTTGTCCTGAAAAGTGATGATGTTGTTTTTGAGATGTTGTGATAGCTTTGCTGAATTTACAAATATTGTGACAAGGTTTCAGACTGTATTGCCATCTGGGAAATATGACAGTCAGTGGACAAATGCACAGCCAATTCACAAAATCAATGCATTTTCTTGACAATTTTCCTGGGAAAACTATTCTGAACATAATTGAATTTTCATAAAATAAATAATTCTACAATAATATACTGTATATCAATAAGCTTGCATTATTTGAAGGCAGGAAATGAATAATCATGGCTTTGTATGGATATTTGATTCTCTGAAGGAGGAACTGAGACAAAACATGGATATAGGATTTACCACGTTACTCTGTGACTGGCCGAAGGCTATAACATAATCTCACCTGCAATATTACAAGCATGTAAATGAGCGGAAATAAGCAATACATCCTGCTCGCCTTTATTGAGCTCCTCAGTGTACCATTTTACGTCATCCTGCACAAGCTCTCACCAGTGATGGTGGGTCTACATATGGTCTTGGTTCCTCTATCAAACAACCAACATTCCATTTGAGAACATGGCATTCTCTTTCTGTTGATGTAAAATCAGTAACACAGTTCCACACAGCCAGAACTCATGTATGTGAGTGAAATAAACTTTACCAGTTCCTTGTGTCTTAGAGACATATTCCTGCAGAGCCCACACAGGGCAAAGGAAAGGAGCTGAGAAGCATCTGACTCCCCCTGATCAAATCAGGAGGGAAGGCATGTAGCTCCATGATCTACTTACAAAAGAAGGTCTGCGCCACGTTCGGACATAGGTGTCACCTGGTGACATGCTGAAACAGCTGCAACCTATAACTTGTAGAATAAATGGCCTCAATCAAACATCCCCTGAGGGAGAAAAGAAGAAACAGAGAAAAGGCACTGATCAGGCTGAGATCAGACTACCAAACAATGGTTTGGAGGGAAATTTGGATTCCACCAAAAGAACCAACAGATCCTTTGCCCTAACCCTGTCCAACAGAGCATGCAACCACAGAAACTGAAAGGATAAGAGGGACCCTCTCATGTGCGAGAGTGCCCACGCCCACAGAAAAGTCCTTGATTAAAACCCAGAGGGGATAATATACGTTTATGCAAGAGTCAAAAAGATATTTGCTTGCCCTGCCAAACCGCACCCATATCATCAAGCTAAGTGCATTTAACTCTGGGGGAAAAATTGTACTATGACAGGAAACCACTCTGATAAGAACCTCTTCCTTATCCCCAGATAAGTCCATTTAAATATGTCTTTCTAAGACTCATGCCTAATAGCTATAGACTGTCCGCTGCAAGAGGCAGAGGGCAATGAGATGGGTAGAATCCCTAGTGCTCAGTTCCTGCATGCAGTGCAAGGTGCTCCAGAGTGATGTGGCCCTCAATATCATCTCTGCCTCCATTCTGACAGCTTACAGCAAAAAGCATCAGTGATTCTGATGAAAATGGCTGCCTACATTTCTGCATTATGTGGATATTGATAGTAGTTAGTGGATGTCTACGTTCCAGAGATCATGATGCCAGGAAGAACTAAAAGTGCAACTCGTCATTTCTCCTTTTTAAATTCAGCTGCCTTCATCCCAACTTTTATCCCTTTTAAAAAGTTAGAATCTAAAGCTAGATGAGGCTGTCTAGCTCACTAGCAGAAATAATGACAAATACCAAAAGGTAAAATCTAAATGGCACTCATGCAAGGATCACAGTCTACCTGAAAAGAAAAGCACAGAAACCATGTACCTTAAGTGAAAATGACACATATAATGCTATTTTCAGAGAAAACTGTTAAGTAATAGAAGAGAGCCTGTGTCACAGAGTGAAAGGTGAGCCAAAATGGAGCTAGATGTGCAAGAAAGTGTATGAGGCCAGTGTGTGTGTGTGCGTGTGTGTGTGTGTGTGTATGGGGGGTTGGGGTGATGGCTGGGATTTTCTTAGGCTGTTAATTCTCATGAGGTCATGTCCTCTGTTCCTTGTAGCTGTATCAAGCACTGGCAGAGAAGACTGTGAAACCAGTGGCTGGAATAGAGAAATAGATAGATCGATTCAGGATTGTAAGTGGAAGTTTGGTTAAGTTTACCTCTATGTATGTGTGGACTCCAGTATACTGCGTGTATGCTTACCTGGCAGGGTTTTCCTTGCTGTAGCTATGAATCCATAGAGGCAGAATTGAATTGGGGGGTGGGGGCAGAGTCATCTGTTGTCTTAGTTAGTCATGTATGTATGTTCTCTTCTTTGTGAATTATGTATGTTCTTTTATGAGGATGATGGGTAATATCATTCCTAAAGGGCTGCTGCATATACATGTTTTTTTCTTTATCCAATGACCCTAGCTGGGTTGTCTTGTTTTAAGAATCACTCAATTTACGCATAGGCCACATCACTGAATGTTTTACATGTGGACACAAAAAGCATCTTCACCTGTCATCTTCTTAAAAAATAGTAAATGTTTCATTATTTTTTATTAAATAAAATGTCAGACATTGTCATGAAAACTAGACATGGATAAATCCCACCCCATCTTATGAAACGATGAATGAAGACTTTTCCTGCAATCTGGTGGCTGCATGGATACCTGCAAGTGGTAAGACTATTTATGAACTAGACATGGAGATACTCACTGCTCATTCTATCAGAACATTGTTATACTATATTGTAGAGATTAGTGATTGCAAATACAATAATGGTAATCTGTCAGACAAATAATCATAATCATTTTGAAACTGTCCCCAAATGGCACCTGCTGCTATCAAGGGAGTATTTCTTTTCCAAACAGGCACTTTCACAGATCAATACACAGAGAAACAGAGATACCCTATCTTTACAATTGAACTGAAACTCAAAGATCATTTACAAATGGTATCAGCAAATATAAAATTGCTACTGTAAATGTACAGTTTGAGTCTAATAGGTTTGCTGCTACATATTTTATTGCTGATATGTAAAACTGTTCTTATAGTAAAGACAAAATCAATCTCCCTTACCTTTTATAATACTCTAGAAAGAGTGTTTCATCTGGATGATCTTACATATGTTGTTGTTTGGCTTTGGATTTCATTGGACTCAAGATCCCAATGACAACATCAAAAGTTAGTGTAGAAAATCTAACAAGATTACTTAATTTGTAGTTAATTGAGCTCCACTCCTGTCAGCGAAAAACAAAGGAGCTACATCTGCTGTTGGCTGAGGAATGCAAACACTGAACTGCAGTCTGAGGAATTCCTAGTTCCTGCTGCTTCATACTGATGGGAGGACCAGAATATGATATAGACCTTGTTAATACATGGATCCATCCTTCTGGGTGCCAGGAGTGTAGGCTGGCGGTGGTATAATGGTGTGCTGTGTGTTTTCATAGCACATGTTGGGTTCCTTGATACAAGTGCAGATATTGTTGTTCCACAGAGTATAAGCACATTGTTGCCAGTCATGTGCATCCCTTTATAGCACTAGTATATTCATTTACGCATTCTGCAAGACAATGATCCATACCACAAGGCTAGGATTTTCCACGAATCGTTATGGTAATATTGCAGTGGCAATTCACCAGATCTCATTTAAATTGATGAACTTCAGGACGAGCTATTCAGAGTAGAGATCCACCACCAGCTAATTTGCTAGATCTATTGGAACCCTTAGAGCTGAAATAAGCTAGAATCCCTATTCCATACTTTTGACATCTTGTTAGGTCAAAGCCCCAATGAACTCAAGCTGTTCCGATGACAAAAGGGGACCATTTAGGTAGGTATAACTAAGAAAGTAGCTGCTCAGGGTAAATGCGTGTGTATTTATATTTAACACACATACATTTTCTCAGTAAATATTGAAAAATACAACTTCATTCATCAACCACTTGTCACTTCGTGCCGACGACTGAAAGGATCAAAGGTGACTATCAGACTTGCGCATTAGGGGTTTACTGATGTAGTGAAATTCACCTGTCGATGCTGAAGTAGCCAATCTACTCTCATATTTGTTTCACCGCCATCCTTCATCTATCCAATCAGGTCTGGTCATACATTTTTTTTTTCGGTGTGCGCACTCCCGACTTTGTGACCAAGGGAGGAGCTTCCCCCAAACTCTTCGTCATCCAATCAAAACAGTTATTCTTTTTATGGAGCACGTTCCCGGCGCTGAGCAACGCAGTGAGAGTATCCTAGGCCGATTGGCTTGACCATTGACTGTGTTCTGTGCGTGGAACACTCCGACCGCCAGTCTGTATCTACTACATCAATAGTACTGTTGCAGACAAGCGTGCGCTCAGCGTTTACATTTAATAGCAGATGCGCCTCACTTCAAAAAGCAATAAAAACACCTTCTATTCCAACAACAGTTGACACTGTAAGTACTGGCGTTTTACTTTTCATACACAGATGCGAAGACAGACAGGGTGTATTTCCCGGTGTGTTTGTTTTGCTGTTTAGTCGGTGATGCTAGCCTGAATGGAATAACACTGGCTCGAAGAATGTCTTCTCATACATTTCTTCCATAATAATTTGTGTGGCTAGCTAGCGAGTTAACAGTTTGTTTTATTGTATGCACCCGAATTTCCGATTGACACATTGATGTTTTTTGGGGTTGTCATGGTAGCTTTTTGAACAAGCTAGGTACCTAGATAGCTAGCTAACAAGCTAGGCAGCCAGCCACACTTGTCATAGAGCTGTAACCTCATGTCATGTGCAATGCCATAGTTCGCTAGCCGCGCTAGCAGGCTGGCTATTAGGAGAGTGGCACCCCTGTCTAATAGAATATTAGCTCTCCGATAGACCCATTTGGAAGGCTCAATGAAATAGTTTGCTGTCCTTAGTGTAAGTTAAATCATTTCAGTCGCTATAATCGTTGTACTGTTACATGGCATGCTAGCTAGGTAGCTAAAACAGTTGCTAACTGTAGGCAGCTGCTCGTTCGTTTGGGTAACGTTAGCGATACCTCGCTAGCAAGCTAATGGTTAGCTGGCAGGGTAGACAGGTTTTTATTATTTTGCAAGCAGAGTGTTTTTGTGGGAATTGGAGTAGTGACAGTAGTGTTTTTAACATTCGGTTATGTCACGCGGTTCTATCACAAAAACATTACAGCTATCTATATGTTTATGTTGATAATTCTACACAGTGCTGACATAGATTTCAGCTATCGCTAGTTCCTTGAGATCTCATTAGAAAACCTGCTTGCCACTACATCGGACTAGGTAGGTAACTGGTCCTTAACTGGTCAGTTAAGCAACTGGGCACGATTTAGTGGCTTGATGGTCACTTTACGTTAACCTTCTCGTTCGTGATATCTAACGTCAGTTATTGTGCTAATATAATTGTCATTGAAACTAAGTGCAATTTTTTTTTTTGCTGTTCGCTACTCTGTGATCGCTGGTACATCCAAAGCATTTCTACGCAGTCAATAGCGTAAGTAGCGTAAAGTATTTATCACTGCATCCGAGATGCAATTTTAACTGGTAGCACTTACTTGATCTACTGTGATCACAATTGAGAACACTGCATAAAAACATGAGTAACCTAACGTTATGTCGTTAGCTAGAGTAGCTAACATTAGCCAGGTAGTTTGTACAGCAAACTACCTTGTGATTCTATCCTCATCCCTTATCGATAGCGTATTTAACTATCATGAACTAGCTTGTTACATTGTGTACAGATTTAAAACAGTATTGTCAGTATTTGTTGTGTTTACCATGTGGCGCCGAATCAGTAACAGGATCCGTATAATGCTGACACCATACCAATGAATGCCTAAAAAACCACCGTAGCAGTGCTTTCATTTTATACAGAATGATGGGTTTAAGGGGACCAGCCAAAGCTCACGCTTTTGTATTCCTTTTCATATGTATTTTTGTCAGAGCTGCAGAACATGACACTAGAACGACATGGCTTTTGTGCACGAAAGCGGAATATCTTAAAGTCAACGCCAAATATGCATCCCACGGCTTTTCTAGAAACGCATCCTTGCGAGCGGGATTGTTTTCCGGGAGCTTGCGCAGGAGTGCTTCATTTAGTCTGTGTCTAGCTCAGCTTTACTACTGTCGCAGTGGAGTAAGAGTCACCTGAGCAAATTAACTGCGTCTCACCGTGGGCTCCCCTCAGCCCAAGAATGCAAGAACCTCGTGTAAACCTCCAAGTGGGTTTGATCAGTGGCAGGCGCCTGTCTCTTAGGCTGTTGTTACATATTATTCTCCTTGTCACTTATGGTTTGGGCTTCGAGCTGGGCATTTGCAACCTTTTCTCACTTAGTCTTTTACCTGAAGGTCTTCTAAGGCTGTCATCATCTGAAATACATCTGCAAAATAAATTATGCCAGGTGGAAACAGAAATGCCTGTCCTTATTTGCCAATCTGCAGGGCAATTAGAAATTCAAGACTATCCTATAATCTATTTGAATTAAATATTCTGTTTACAGTGTTATATTGCTATAAGAACTTGTCTGACAGCAGTTTAACTCAAACATGTCCTTTGCCCATTTAAACAAATTTCTCAAGATCTCTCTTTGAGCCTTAATTTGCGTGAGACTCTGCAAAGAATTATGTAAAGCTACCCAATTATGGGCTTTCTTTGGCAGTTCACTTGTTAAATAGGGTTGTTACGTTTACTTGTTTCCATTTCATTTAGTTTGTCATTGCTGAAGCTGTCAGTGTAAGGCAATGGAATACTCTGCGGATTACCACAAGCATTGGTTGACCTCTTGTTTGCACTTACAGTTCTGACATCTTGTTCTCAATATCAGGTTTTCAGCTCATATTTCTGAACCTCTCACTATCCTTGACCCTTGAAAGCAGGGCATGTGTAATCCCAGACAGACATTTCCAAATTCTGAAGAAGAGCTGAAGATCCAGTTGTTCTTGCACAAAGCCATATTCATTTCCACCATAACTATCAGAAAGGAGCCCACAATGTCTTGATACTGCAGAACTCTTTAAAGGCATTTTGGAGATGCAGTTAATCAATAAGGACATCAAGTGCCACTACTCAACGCAGCCAGAGGAATACATCACTTTCGACCCGATTTTTTTTGACGGTCCCAACATTTGTTGCCATGTCTGTATTGTCAAGTGGAATGAAGCCCCAGGCAAAAAAATCCCTGCTATTGAATATTGGACATTTCATTTGTAATGAGGTCAGAGTTGAAGGTTTAATCAAACTCTTTGTAACACTGCTGCACTTCACTGTGTGGTTATGGATCAAATGATTGGATTCTATTTGTATTTGCTTTTCGTCTATAGTGGGATTTCTATGCTTCAATTGACACTTGATGAAGCTGTTCAAGAGTCTCCCTTTCCTCTGTTAGATCTGCATGCATTAAATCCACTTGTAGGGGCCAGTTACATTTGTGGTATGTGGTAGATCTGAATTGATTTTATCTTATTTTATTTATTAGACCTTACTGAGGTCACTGATCACTTGAAAACAGTGCTGTGGATGAAAAGACAGCAATGTTTTAACACAATAATTAATGCCACATTTAAACCTGGACTACATTTTACATTGTGGTCAAATATGAAAACTCTTGGTTTAGCATTTGTTTGTAATATTTATTGTAACCATCAGTCTTAATATTGTCAGTAATATGTATTGAAATTTATCATTAATAATTTCATATCCACCAGGTATCAGGCTAGCATACACTAACATTTTTCCTGTCTTTAAACCATCACTGGTAAAGGCAAGAAAAAGCCACAACCATAATGGTTCTGATTCCTTTTCAATTGATTGCAGATCTACAGGTTAGGAGAAAAAAAAAAACAAAATCTCCCCTCAGAGGGAAAAAAAGTTGCAGAAATTCTCACTGCAGTCCACTGTTAGGCTGTGCAGAAAGGTACCATCATCATGAATGAGCAGGTCTGATGAATATTGATCCTTTTTAAAACCTGATTTACAAGTTGTCATGTTATTTTGTTTAACAAATCCATATGTTGTGTGTCCATACATATTTGTATGTTTCTTTCTAAAATTACATTTGAAATGGAACTGGTTCACAGTACCTTGTTAAAAGGTTACTGTTGTATTTGAATTGAGTACATTTTCAAATTACATGACCTTCTGCCAATCAATAAGTGAATCACTGTGATTGGAGTACTTATCTTGGATCCACCCCCTCTGCTCTGTGTACCACTCTAGGGAGAGGGAGCAAGGAAGTAGGTTTCCCCAAGTTAAACTGAGAAGCTGCTGTTCAAAAGTTATTTGTCAAGAGAATGACCAAATATCCCCTATTAGGTCATTTCACTGCCAGCATTAAATCATTCTTAAGAACCTAAAAATCAATACGTAAAGTTTCAGTAAACAAAGTTGACACCTCAGTGATATTTGGATCTGTTGACTGGAGAGGTGTTAGGTTGAGCCTTGAAGTATGCCCATAGTATATCAGCTCCACCACCATGTTTAACAGTTGGGAAGTAGCAGTGTGGCTTGAAGGGTTTCAGTGTCTTGATATGTAAACACTCTTCCACTGCTCAGAAGTCGAGGTTTTGTGCTCGTTATATGTCAGGTTACTACTTGGTAGTATGTTGGCCTTAGTTACAAGTGGGTTCCAAATAGCAGCCCTACAATAAATATCAGCTTTTTTGGTTTTATTGACACTGGGTCACAGAGGTGTTGGTTAATTTCTGCAGTAATTCTTAAGCATGTTTCATGATTTTTAGCAACTATCATGTAGTGAGTCTGTATCCCTGTGGGTCAGCTTCAACTTTCTACTGCTGTTTCTATGTCGTAATGCATTTTTTTACCTTGTTTGGCATATACTCCCATGATATCCACTACCATTCCCCTTGACACATCTAATAATGTTCCTGTTTCTATGACTTACCCTCCTGCAATTTGGGCATTGACTATTTGACCTCTCTCAAATTCACTCATGCTACTGTAGAAATTCACATAATGAAGTGTTGACATTAAAACCTCTTTTACAGCAGGATAATATTGGTGAGTTTTGATTAATTATGAAATGCAAGTACAGAATTCTTTTCAACAATTTGGTTGAAAATGTTTTTTCCAGTTGGTGTTTTCATTGTTTTATCTACACCCTGTGCATGCTGTCATAGGTTCTCTTGCATTTGAATTGGTATCTGTCCATTTTGATGGATTTTCACCCTTTCTGAGAGGTTTTGACATTGTATTGATTGACCTGTATGGGCCTGTACCTTGCGAGAGTATGCAGAGCTACTGATTAATTGATCAATTGATTGATCTCTGAGGGGATCAGAAATTAATTAACAGATGAGACAATACATTTGCTGAGTAATTATATTGTATGAATATAAGTAGAAATCTACACATTTTAGTCTGTTTGCAAAACATTCCCTTATGTTGGTATAGGATTTGTGTGACGGTGCCTCCCTGTTTCTTTATATTTTTATTTTTATCATAGTAGTTTCCCCAAAAATGTTGTGTAGTGTTGTTATCACTTGTTTGTGTATCAAAAGCTCTGTTAACCTGTCAAATTGTAAAGGCTATATAAATTATTATAAAATATATTATCTCAAAGCCATATTCACACATAAATGATCCACAAACATCATACACAAGGGTTACTTGCTGGCAGTTCTTGGACCACTGTACTTGTGGAGAGCAAAACACAACTTTTGCTCTGATTGCTCACCCATTGAAATATGTTCCTTTTGCAACCCTGTAATAGGGCCTAATTTGCAATTTGCGTTTAAAAAAATGACACATAAATTAATATGATGGGAACGTTGAATTAGAATGCTTTCCACGAACCTAGCATAACACTTTATCTTGTGCCGTTTTTCCAAATGAATTGTCAGTGTATTAGAGGGTTTTTTATTCAGCTGCATTCCATAATGTGTGTTATATACCCCTAAAAGTATTTGATTGATCTCGAATAAAGTCCAATATGTCCCATGCACCTTTCAGTATTTTCTTGTTTGTTTGTAATCTATGTAGTTATATTCGACTCGAAATGGCATTAAATTGATTGCAGTATAGGCAAAGTGTTTTATTTTCATGAACTATTTTCAAATTCAAATATTTAACTAGTGCAGGAATGCACTCAAATGCAAATTAATCTGAATGTTGGCACACTGGGATCTCTTACACAGTCTGTATGTATGAAAATCTGAAGACTGAAGAATGTAAAGCTGTAAGGTCTTTTTCCTGCCACTGGGAAAAAGCAGAAAGAAATAAGAACATACGGTTCAACAATCAGGAAAGGGGGAGCATGTCATAACCTTTATCATTTTGAGCTGGACCTTCAGCAAAATTAGAACGACACAGCTTGTTTCCTTCAAGAACCTCTTGTGACATCATCGTCTATCAGAATGAGCAAAAAGGGTCAGAATGTGGACAGCCTTATGTTCTGGAGCAACTCAGGCCCTGTAGGAAAGTCAGTGTTTGGATTATGATTCATATGAAGATCCTCACGTGTCAGTCTAAAGGTTAAAAACATGCCTTAATGTAAAACACATGAGGAGATTTAATCAGGTGACCAGCTGCAGTTTCCGCTGCACATTTTCAAAATGAATGTAACCTGCTTATATTGTATACTGTTCTGCAGAATAATTTGATGTTTTTGAGATACCAAAATTTGATAAGAAAAATCACACAAGCACTGAGAAGCATGTAAAATGGGCTTTATTTTTTGGAAGCTGTTTTCATATTTGTGTTTTCCTTTTGTAGTAGCATCACTTGAAGTTGTGAATATGTGTTACTCCCTTTTGTCCATGGAATTGCCTTATTGATGCATTATTGATGAACCCATTGTTGTGGGGGTTTGGTTGAGTCATCTGGAAGCACACATTTCTTTGTGCACTTGGATCTGGAATCCTGTTTGTGATGCATGAGTTATTTGTTTCAAGATATATTTGCCGCCTTTAGGGCTTGTTCAATATGTGTGCACACATTCACGATTTAATCTTCAAAAATGGATAAGGCATATGTGTGAGACTCTACTGCAGTTGTTACCTTTGATTTTTTTTAAAGTAGATTAAAAAATCATGCAGCAACATTCAGAATTAATTTCTCAGTGTCCCACTGGTGTTCATACCACACACTCTGCAGTGCCTGTCCTGTAGGTCTACAGTGGGCCTTCAGCTCTTGTCCTTCATCATGAAGTGATACAAAGTAACATTCAACGGCCATGACAAAAACACAGGGACAACAACCCATGGATAAAAAAGAAGCTAGAGCCCACAGCACCTCAGGACAGCATACCAGATATACCCATGCAAACTACATGACCGAACAGAAGACAGCAGCCCTTAAGACCCTGACAGAGAGATGCAAAATCGTCTTTTTCTTGCTGAAATCAATGTTAAAGCTTCTTGGTGTACATAGACTGGCATTTATCTTTTTCTGTAGTTAGCCTCTGGTTTTGAATTTTACTTTCAGAAATTGCAAATGCGAGAACGATCACAGTATTGTCTGTGCTATCAGAGGAAGACAATGTTGACGTACAGCCTGTTCACAGACTTTTAGGCAAGTGAGTATATTTTTGATTGACTAACCCCAGTTATTCCCCTCATAACTGAGCCACTAGTTTCCTTGAAGGCCTTATACTGACACAGCTAGGACTTTCTACTTTCCAAGTCCCTTGAAGACCCCTTCATTCTGTTTTTTTTTTGTTTCAGTTTTGGGTCATACCATTTTGAGCACCTAGAATTGTTTTCAACTGTCAGATCTTTTGAGCTGAGTTGGCAGTACCCCCCTCGCCCCAACTCCATGAGATGGCTAAGAGCTACATTCAAGCAGGCCCAGGGCAAATGCATTAGCTTTACATAGCATCTGTTTGTACATAGCATTTTTCATGAGAAAATTTGTTATGAACAACTCTACCTACTATGTATTCTGTGCATTGTTCTTAGTGCTAATTTTGTATGTGACAGCTCACACATTTTTAATTAATTTAAGGCTAATAAATAATGTAGGTAAACTGAGTAGGGCAGTAATCATTCAAGGTTTATGTTTCATAAACCTTGCTTCATTTAGGCTTCCACTGATAATGTTACTGCATCTTTTTCAAAGGACACTGTGCACTTGGTGGGATTCATTGGTGGCTTAATATTGCACCCTACTGATGATTTCGTTTATTTAGATTATTTGCTTCTTGTAATGCTGGTAAACAAATATTATCTACTCATCCAAAATAAGAAGGGAATGTAATATTAATTAGTCATTAAGTTAGATGCAAAATATGTTAGTATATTAAAAGGATAATATGGCAGCTATGGATTTGACATTTGCACTGAAAATGGCATATAATTTGGTACTCGGGGTAGTAAATTGAAACCATAAAATTAGTGATGAGATGTTAAACTTGCTCATTTTAATCAGTATAACTGGAACATATGGGGTTTCAATATCTCACTTATTGAAAGTGTATCACAAAGTGGACTGAATATACAACCTCTCCCCGACTTATGACCATCTGTACATACGACCGAAAAAAATAAGAAAAAGTATATGTAAATATGAATTTCACGCTTATATGTCTGCCAGTGCTGATGGCTCTGTGTGCATGAATTAAAGCTGGGTACTAAAAAACAAGACAATCATGATAGAAATCAAGTAGGATGAAAGAATTCTGTACAGGTATACGACTTCTACATGCCATGCTAACATAGGACTTGCATCCATTTCAAGATACAACCGGTCCTTCATAATGAAACTTGGATGTATGTCAGGGAATGGCTGTATAGGCATGCAGTATTTACCAAAATAATATGAGTACATCAATTTAAATATTAATGTGAGTGCACTATAATGCATGAGAAGCTTGATTATTTGGGTTATGCCGAAATGCATATGTCTCTCATTTGCACACATCACCAAATCTTATTGAATGCTACAGAGGTATGGTCTGACCTTATACAGTGGGGTCCAGAAGCCTGAGACCTCCAGTGGAAGTGCATTCTTTTATAATGTAGCACAATATTTCTTATAACAAATTATACTAACAATTTGAGTGAAAAGTTAAATCTTTGAAAAATTTTAATGAATTTCAGAATGTCTTAGTTTTTGGTATTTCTTCCTTTTTCTGTAATGACAGTGCACTGCAGCTAGCATGTACTCCACAAGTTTGTGCAAAACTTGATAATCCATTTTATGCCATGGCCTTGTGTCCAAAAACTTTGTTGGCCTTTAAGTGCCCTCATAAATGTTTGATGGGGTCTGACCTTTTGTAAAAAGGAGTTTATGTGGCCAGTGTCACATATTAGCTTAAATGTGACCCATAAATAGCTCAGAATTTTAAATATTTCTTAAATTTCTTTAATAAATATGTATCAAAGGTCATAACTTGTAAAACATATCTTGTTTTACATTTTTCAAAATCCTAAAACTTTCTGTTTATTTCCAAGATTACATGGGAAAAAAATTGAAGAAAAAGTTCAATGTGGTCTCAGACTTTTGGACCCCACTGCACATGTATTGGCCGAGTGGAGAAGAAAAGTCAGAACAAAAAAGGAGTAACCTGCTTTCATCCCTCAGTTGAGCCCTTTCTGTAAAAGGCCTTAACTCTGTTCATTTTTTCTGTGTGCTGTGATTGCTTTCCTTTTAAAGAATTGCTTGGATGGCTTAAGAGTTTTAATTGGTTCTCCAGAGCAGGATGCATTGATAGATTATGAAGCACAAAATATTGTTGTACTCATTGGTACTCAGTTGAAATTCATGGTGTCAAAATACATTTTATCACCTTCAAACAAGTCTTTGTTGCCTTTCCTGGATGGTGCCTCAGAAAATAACAGTTGACCTCTGTAGGTTCTTTAACTGGAACACGCAGACATGTTCAGGCATGTGGACACACACACACTGTTTTGGCCTCCTCTTCTTCTCAGATCAGTGCATCAGCCTAGTTCAAGACTGCGTCAAGCAGCTGGGTGGTTTTACTGCTGTGCGTTTGGCCAATCACAGAATCCCTGGGAGCTGCCATTCTGTTTGAGAGAGCAGCACCATCTGTTCCAGCCTCGTCCATCTTGTATAATCTGCCCTACTGTCCAACCACTATCTGCTCTATATGCTTGCCTTTACATGACAGCCCCCACTCACCGAACAATGTCAAATGGTCAGAATAGCTAAGTAATTAATTTGGAGGGCTGCCTTCATTTTTACTGCAGAGTGTATTACCTGGTTAGTGTATGCATGTACCCTGAGTCAGGACAGATGCGATTTGTGATTTTACCTGGTTTTTTCATGTATTTATTTTTTTAATGAGGAAAGCATAGAAAATAAAAATGCACATCACTAATCAAGGCACTTAAAAATCACTAGACAATACATAATAATAATGCAAATTAATAGGGTGAGTAATAAACTACTAATGTACATCTTCATTATAGTTTTGCTGCTTTAATGAAGTCCTGTGAAATTGAAAACATTATCCATTAGATCAGGGATTTGTACTGCATAAACAAAAAGAGATAATAGGTACACTATAGTAGGTACTGAACGTAGTGCAGTTGGAAAATATGGCCTTGGAAGCACTTACTTCTTCTGTCTGGTCATGGCATGAAAGCTTGTTTGTTTCAGTCCTACTGGGCACTTTTCCTGCATGGCAGAGTGATTATGATGTTAAACACCTTAAAAATCTGGGCTATGGAGGAGTAGCCAGGAGTAAACCACTGCCTTGCACTTCCAGCTGTGGCAATGGAATGGGGTATGGATGCTACCTTTTAACATATAAGAGGTAAGGAGCTATGTTGAGAATTGTTTCGGTGTAGTATTACGCATTGTGTATAACAGCTGTAAAATAGTGTTTGCATAATGTGCTATTTTTGTCAATGCAGACCCCAAATTACCCTGACTTAAGTCAGCCTTGTGCTATAAGCCTCCACCCAAAGCTCCTTTCTCCCATATTTCCCAATCTCAGTTCTGTATTATTTCATTAATATTGTATTCAGGATCAGAGGCTGAGGAATCATCAGGCATCTGTGCATTTGACAATGATGGGGGTTTGTTATTCAACATCATGATTCTAATCCTCACAGCAGTTCCTTCCGTCTACACAGATAGAAAAAGAAATGACTGTGGAAGGTTCATGCGATCACAGCCCTGCCAGTTCTTCTGCTCAGTGTGCGCTCGCTGCCAGGCTTTATGTTTTGTAATGTGAGACATTGCAAACTCAAGTTTGCGTGCTGCATTTTTTAAAGAGTAATTTACTGTCACTCACAAATAAGAAAAAATTGTATCGAATTTTAGATAGAATTTCATTTTCTCTAAGAATAGTTTCTGAAAAAGGTATAGCATATTTCACCATCAATATGTCAGTGTGCTTTCCTTAATCTGTAGGCTAAACATTTCCATATAAAAGTAATAGAAAATACATAATTTGGCAGAAGCATTTACCTAAACAAACATGTTACCTTTAAAACATGTTCCTCTCAGTGGAGGTTCTTGGTCCTTTTTCTGGTAGTTTTTTGTTGTTGTTGTCAACACTTTGATTGAATTAAAAGCGCTTTGCACCTGCTTAGTCCCTCTGCTGAGGTTCATTGAGTGCAATGGCATGCTTTGGTGCATCCGTCAACTCTCCTAATTCCTGTGCTGTGAATCTCAGCAGGAAGGCAGGGGTGGGAGAACGTCATGGCTCAGTGTGAGGGAACCAGAGACTGGGGAGAGAGATGGAGAAAGCCTTGAACTAACATGAGTATCATTAACTCTCTGTAGAGATGAAACTTAAAGCCTCCTGTCCTGCATATTCAGTATTACAGGGAACTGCAAGCAGAGCAACTGCTTCCACACAGATTTCAGCTGGCCATCCTGATTGAAATGACCCTTTTCCCCTCTCTCTTTCTCTCTGTAGATGTGGGATTGCCTCCTTATCAAAATATGACAATGCTCAATGGTTTTCATGGCCATATGATTGCCCTTGAAGCTTCAGATTGAATCCTTTGGAGAGTTTTGAGGCCTAACAATATCATTTGTCTTTGCCAAGGAAGTAACCAATGGAATTAATTTGCATTCTCCTCTGTAATTTAAAGGGGGAGTCAGGATGAAATGTAGCTTTTATGTGTGGCATTGAGATTCTCCTGCATTCTGTTTGTAAAGTTGATTTGACTTGGCTTCTTAATATCTCCCTCCTATAAACAGGGTTTGACATTCAACAGAACATCTCGCTGTCCTGAGAACAAAGGCTATTTTAGGGCTGTCATTTTTTGAAAGGGTGGAAAATCAACACCATCTTCTCAGATTTTCCTTGGCCATCATTATTATGTATAGATTCAATATTTAATTGTAGACTTGAATTGGATTACTCCTTTGTTTTCAGTTGAGGTTTAAAGATGAAATTGTTAAGTGAGCTAAACAGGGGTTGATGTTTGCTGCAACACATACAGGAAAATAATCTTTCATGAACCTAAGAACCTAACATGGCAGCTACAAAGAGTTATCATCACCACCTTGTTCAGGCAAACTGAGATGTCTTTCATTTAGCAGCTGTAATAGTTGGTTTAAAACAGTGCATCTCTCATGGTATCTCTGCCAGTGTTTGTTTTCGAAGCCCAGCTGCCCAGTCACTACTCTACAGATCACGAGTGAGGCCTCTCAGAGGAGTATCGGCATTCCTGTGGTTATGTAATGTTGTCGCAAGTCTGCATAACTAAGAGGACATATGTCTACCTGTCTTATGGTCATCTGGTCAGGAGCATTAGCAGTTTCTAATAAAATTTAATAAAAGGTTGCATACTAATTGAGTGTGATTGAGAACATAGATTTTTAAAAATGTTATATGCTGGATGAGTTGTGGGAAATATTTGTTGAATAGGATTATTAGCAGGTACAATATGTTTCAGTCAGCATCAACAGCTGAAGAAGGTCATTTTTTGTTAAAGTTCTGTGTCATATGCAATATATCATGCATTGTTCACTGTCCATCTAGACCAGGTTTTCACTCCAGCCAAACCCCTGACAGTGTAATCAGACAGGGGTTAATTAACAGACAGAGGTAATTATCAGGCTTTAATGACTGCAGTTGACCATGTGCTGGAGCTGGAAGAGGAGCCTCACCATTCAGGATTAGGCACTTCATAATTACTCAAACTGTACTCGAGAACTCGGGCAGAACGAAATCCCGAAAAGGCTCTGGCACTCAAGGACCAGGGTTGCCCACCCCTGATCTAGACTCATCTATTTGTCAAGGTCAGATTGAATTAAAAGCAAACAGAATTATTTAGGGCTGTTTTCATCTTTGATACTAAATTTATATGACTGTGTTAATATTTGACACTAATTATTGACATTAAAATTTGTGCATATTTCCTGCACAGCAACAGGCTTCTGACCTTCTATGCTAATGAGAAGTTCTGAATTTGCATACAAAAGACGCAACTGATGCAGTGTGGAGGAATGCCCCATTCACCTATGTGTTTTTTTTTTTTGCAATTTTATATAAATAAAGAATAATTTATTTTATTTCCAAAGGCAAATGTCCATATCCAAAGGAAAATGTAGTTTTTTCAAGTGAAGCCACTTAAATCATTATAGGATTAGTGCTGGTATTTACCATATTAGTCTTGCATTGTTGTTTAATGTCATTGATTTTGCACAAAGTTGTTTATCTGTAGGGTTTTTCTGTTGTCATGCCTGGCTGGTTCACTGTACTGTCTGGTTTGGAACCACCCCTGTCCCAGTGCCTTTCTCTTCTCATGTAAAACTCATGAACCATAGTTCTACAAAGGAGTTGAATGTATATGGTGTTTTCACTGCCCTTTGTTAGTTCTGCTCCTTAAAAAAATTATAAATAAATAAAAAAGAAATTTCTCACAAACCTATGGCAATGAAAGCTGTATCTAAGATATGACTTAGTAAATGCTGCAACTGTGTGTTTGATTTTAACATTTTCCCCTGATCTCTCTATTATCCTTTGTGTTATATTGTCTATTGGGGGCTTTTACATTCACTAGTGATATGCATTATTTCTTGTAAAGCCCAGTTTACCATTAACTGTAGTTGCTGTTATATCTAAGCAATACAGTGTAATTACGAGTAAAATTTGGATATAAGTAAGTTCATATTTACACTCAGTGGAAACAATATGTGAGCAATTTTGGAGCTGTGTAATACTGGTTTTTAAAATTTGTCAAGAAGAGTAGCATTGGTTTTGGAAGTGGGTAAACTTTGCATTAATGTATCAGTTGAGACAGAGGCATGGTGAAACCTCAGTAGTGAGACTGACCTGCTTCTTGTAAGGCCATTTTATTTGTATTCATTTTTTGTCTCTATATATATATATATATATATATATATATATATATATATATATATATATATATTAGCTGGGGCACCATGCATCTCCATTTTATCTTCCTGTCTCATGGTGCATTTCATCTTCCTATAATATTGATGCATCCGGTTTTTTCAGGTACCTTCTATTTCAAATCCAGCCCAATTGACATGGTGTACAGTTAAAAACAATCAGGTCAAACATCAATGGTAATACACTGGCATATTGGGTTTGACCTTCTATTCGCCACAATGTGGCAAATAGCAGGAAGAAAATGTCCAAAGGGAGTGGTGGAGCTGCAGCCTTACTGTATTCCATATGCGTCATTTAAGTGAAATTGTAATGCAGCAAATAATTAATGATGTGTGAGCTCAGATTAAGCCAGTAAGACTTTAATAGATGTTGGTTTTAAATGGCCAGATAACAGTTTGTTGGGATTGAATGTCTAGATCCTCAGTGTCATTAACTGTTCACAGTTTTGTCTGGGATTAACGGGTCACTGTCTGTTGGTGAATTGCTTCTGTTTGAGTCTGCTCTCGTTGTTTGTATTCACAGTACAGCCATGGAAAAACAGTGCTTCTGGGCATGCAGGCTTGCTGCTCTTATTTTTAACCTGAATTAAAATTGGAAACAAAGGATTACGTAGCATACACAATGCCATGCCAAGGATATTTGTTGAACAATACATGGGAATACTTTGTTTTTAGAGTCTGTACTAAATTGCCAATGAGAATATTGAGTTAATAGCAATGTTTGAGAACAACACCAGACTTTCATTTGTATACTTGTTTGTTTTTGGAAGTTATTCATGGTCAGCAGGTTCTGTAGCTGAAGTTGTCCATTAGCAACATTATTGAGTTGCTGCTGTGTCACCACGCTATTCTGAAAGCACTGTGTGTCAGACGTTGCATTGCTTGGAAGGACATTTTTTGCAAGGTGGAAAATGTGGAAACACTAGCAGCCTCAGGACTGCACTGCCAAGCTATTGCTCAAAATGGAGGTATGTTTACCACTGCAGTCTAGGGGTGTGTCTGACAGATGCAGTCCCAGAGCCTTTGGGGAGTCTCTGGAGCAACAAGCCGAGCTTCATTACATTAATTATTTATTTGCTCAGCAGACACCCTTAACTAGGGACATTTGTGCTTGAGGCTTTTTGCTAGTGTTGATCACTTAAAGGTTCTTGCTGAAGGGCACAGCAGAAGGATACCACCCATAATTCCAGCTACCAGTCATGTAAATGCAGAGCAGTTGCCACCTCACTGAGTTTGTGGTGTCAGCTTTTTGCCGATGAATGTGACAAAGTAGTAGGGGACAGGCTGGTTACCTATATGTAGGCTGAAGACATTAGGTCTTAAAGGATGCCTGTAGGAACCTTTTCAAGTGAGCAGCTCCCCCACACAACCTCTTCTGTTCTCCCCTGCTCACACGCATCCCCACTGAGCTGCCTTCTCCCTCCCTATCTCCTTCCACCCCCCCTCTTCTGACCTTGTTGAAATCCTTCTCTCACACAGTTCTCAATACGTAATGGCAGTGAGTTCCTCCACATGCCAGCTGAAGCCTGGATCAAGCGAGAGGGGGAATATGTTGCCACATTTTCAACCCTGCGCTTCCTCCCCTAGGGGAGCGATCCCACAGGATGGTTGGACGACAGGGGCCCAGCTGCTGCTCTCTCTACCAGCCTCATGCCATCCACACCACCGCCCAAAACATAAAGCGTCACACTGTAGGACTAACTGACCTTAATTTGATCTGCGAATGTAGCACTTCCACACCTCCACATGGTTGATTTAGTGGGACAGGGGAAATGACCACAACTGAGGGTATACATTGCCTGCGATACTTGTTAACTACTGCATGGAGGTTCCATTTAAGGCCTTCCAGCTTTCCTGGAGACACAGGATGGGTGAAAATTTAAGTTAGAACATGATTAATATTTAAAAAGCAAGATTTAAAAGTTTCTTGCCATTGTGAGTGCAAAGAATAAATGGAACTCTTTTTACTTCTCATTGAATGATGCCATGAAAAGGATGTGAGTCCTGGGAAAAGCCATGTTAATGCATTTTTGTTTCTGTTTTCTTTTTCATTTGGGAATTGGCTATGATGCACAGAATGTGTATAGAACTGGAATCCGGTGACCCATGGGGAACAGCTTATCAAAGGGTTCAATTTGCTCGACTTTCCCAGAAACAGATTTTTTTACATTGACAAAATATGAGTTTGAATAGAGCAGATTGCCAGATACATTTCATAAGGGAAAGGGATTTTAAGCACATACTTAAAAGGTTTATGGGTGGGTTTGCATTTATTTAAGGTCTACCCCTTGTGGTGTATGGAAGCTGAATAGTTAGTTTTTGCAGAGAGGATGAATAACAGAGGGCTTTGAGTTAAAAATAGAGAGCTCTTTTATCTTGATGACGGTTTGCAGTGGCAGTACAGCATGGAGATGCTTTTCAGGGAGAAGTGAACCAGGTGAACATTCTGCAGATGCTGTGGATGATTTGGGGTAATTGTGCAGTGTGCTTGACCAGAGCTGAGGCCTTGGGGGAGAGGGAGAGCTGTGGGGAGGTACACAGCCAAAGCCACAAGCCACAAGCCACAAGCCTGGACCATTGCATGCCGGCTGCATCCCCAAGCATTCCAACACAGGCCTTCCTACCACTCTGCCAGGCTCTGAGGCTTTCCTGTTCGTGATCGCCTGTGACCGCTACTGCGGTGCCTCTGTCCTCCTCCACGCCATCAAAATCCAGGCAGTCCTCTGCTCAAACATGCTTTTTTTTAAAAGTCACCCTTTAAAAATACATTTGGCTTGACTTTGTTTTAAAAAGCATTGCTCCTTTATGGGGTATTTAGGGTTTATTATTTATTTTGGGAATATGTGAACCTCCTACACAGACTCTTGAGGCCACACATTACTCCTCTGATTCACAAGGTTGCTAGCCTTTGCTGTTTTTCCACACTGCAGATCAGAACAGCTCTTAAATATAAGCCTAAGAATTTGTAGGGATGTGTGGTTTACATATGTTCTGTTCATAAACCTGCAGGTTTCTGGGCAAGAGTCACTAGAGAGAAATGAGATTAATCAGTTTATCTACTATTTTCCCTGATGATGCTGAGCCAGTTTTTGCTGTGCCAGTGTAGGCCTCATGAACTGGCTGGGACTCAAACTCCCAGCTGCAGGAGGCACAGCAGCCTTTGCCCTCTGTGCCACCAAGCCCTCCACTTTAATTATTGCTTATTTTGCTCCTTTGCCATGTGTTTCACAGGTGGTAGGATGGGATGCAGTCTTAGCTTGAAAAACATTTTTGAGGATGTTTTCACGTGCTTGGTTTGCTGTTTTGTGCACAATTGAATCAACGGACCAGGAGATATATCTTGATTCATTGAATCCATCGAGGCATGGTTCATTAGATGAGTGCTGTACATTTGCAAACATAATGGTACATAAGACAGCACAGGCCCTAGGGGTGATGCACCAGTGTTGGTCACTCTGACTATGAGAGAGACTGACCCAACTGGCTTGAGTTCCGTTGTTTTATTTAATGTTTCTGAATTGAGCACTTCACAGAGGAGGACCTCATAATACATGCCCAGTGGGACACACAGAATGCCACTGCACCGACTTGGACTTCTGACCCTCCAGCTGACCTAGCACAGCTAATTAGTTTCTTAATTATTAGTTGAACTTGAGTGCACTTGGTGTCTCAATCATCAGAAAACAACTGACTACTAGACAGATATTGAGCTGAGAACTCTATTCTTTTCTGCACAGGATTAGAACACATTCTTATCCAAGGCAAAACCTTTGAGCCCTCCATCACAAAAGTTTACTGCAGCAAAGGTTGCCACTTGTCATGCAAATGATGATTTTCACTAAGCTAAACTTTGGTTTTCTGTCCCTCCTTCAGTTAAATCTTCATCCAGCAGATTTAACTGATTATGTTTGTTGTTGATTAAAAATGCTTCAAGGACTCTAAGTTCCATTCTCTGATATTATTGCAGTCACAGAAGGAGGTTTTGATAAGCTTTTTTTGATTCTTTGACCTCCTGATCTGTTTATTCAGGTTGCTCTTTGGGAATCTTTAACACTGTGGCCTGACCACACTTGTGATTAGACACAGGAATGAGAGCTGGGACAAATTCTTTACCATCCACAATGAATACATATACCCGCTGTGAGGCAAGCAGACCCCCCACATGTCTCCCCTTACATACTAATCAATAACAAATGTGTTCTTTTCAAGGATTACATTAACCATACAAATATACAAAGATGAGTTGATGGCTGCACATTCGATTTCATTATTCTTTTTACCATTGCCCAGTGAAATTGAGAGGTGTGTGTTATGTTAAAGAATTTGGTACTAATTAAAAGAGATTTGCTCATAATGAAAGAGTGAAATTACTATCATAGGAGTGGTAATAGTGGTTCAGCGCGTTGATTCCCTTCAGCATTTCAGCAGGAGTGCAGGACTCTGCTGTCCTTCCACCTGTCTGTCTGTGTCTCAGTAAACATCCCAGAGCTTCCCTTCAGTCTGTCCATTTCCCAGCAGAGGTGGTTGTTGGTGGTTGCTTGCATCTCTGATCAAAGCACCCTAGTTGTCCAGATTGAGCTCCCTTGAGACAGCTGTTCAATTTGAGCATTCCACGGCCTCCTCTCTGTCAGCCATGCTGGTAGGCGGCCTTGCCTCTCCAGCCTCACTTCCCAACATCCTGCGCCTTGGCCCTGTCAATCCTAAAATAGGTTTAATTAAAAACTGAAACAGAATGAACAAAGCCTATTGCTCCACAGGATTATTATAATTTTATCTCCAAGGAATTGTAGAGAGAGAGAAGTAAATCCACAAAAAATGTGTTGTAATTAAAAGACTATTAAATGTTGAAAAGTATTTTTTGTTGTAGTACCATGACATTTAGTGGTTTTTTTTATTCCTTATTTTCAGTGGAAGTGCATCAAAAAGCAAGTGAAACTGCAAGGCTTCCTACAGGCCTCGCTGTGGACTGCAGTTTGTCAGGAGTGGAGTTTCTCTCTACATGTGCTTCCTTCACCCTCTATTTATGTTAAAGCGATCTCAGGACAGCCCTGCTGGCAAAAAGACATGAGAATGAACATTATTCTCTCTACATGCACACACGCACACATGCATGCTCTAACAGTGATGGAGCAGGGTCTGTTTGAAGCATGTTTGTGGGATAAAGGTCACTGCCAGCAAGGCCTGGCTGGCAATGATACCTGTGCTTAGAATCATGGGAAGTGACAGTGGCATGTTGGTGACCAGGGGGGTCTAAGTTTGTTCAGATTTATGACTTGAAAGGCACTTTCAGTTCCGGCAAGCACAAGCAATTACACCGTATCACATTTGATTTAGTGATGGGGAATCCTGTCTTGTCATTTTCATTACAGGAGAGATTTGTTGTCAGAATGGTTTGCATCTTTCTTTAATAAAGAATGCATTTGGAAGTGAGGCATAGTTTTGTTGATTTTAAGTCTTATAAATAGCTTGAAATAAAATGCAATTAAAATGTATTTGCTACATAGATTTATTGGCTAAACAGTCATTTTAATTTCCTGTATGAAATGTTCAGTATGTGTGGTGATTTTATCAGGTGCACTGATTTGGGTCTTCAAGTGAAACTCTGATTATTTTCTTATTTCTGTTATTTTATTTTTATGTATTTGTTTATTTTTAGCACACAGTATTGGCTGATACCCATATTTTTTGTCCTTAAAATATAATAAAAAAACATAGCAGTGGTTCATTTTTTGTACAAAAATAATACATGATAATGAAACAAAGAAAATGACCTTCATACAGAATTTATATGCCATCATTAAGACCATTGAAAGATTGCTGAATAAACCACAAAAAGGAGCATTAGTCCAGTTTGCAGATGTAATTGAAATGATAAAAGAGTTGTTGCTGGCATAATTTGTGAAGTTACTTAAGGAAAAGCTAATGATTGATTGATCATTAAATAGATATGTACATGCATGCACGACTACAACATTGTAACATTAAAAACTGCATCTGCAAAGTATCTCGTGCTAGGTGGCGTGTACTGGCAGTCCACATGTGCCATTAGTTGGAAAAATCCCCTCCACAACAGAGAACTACTGGTTGTTCAAAGTGGTGAACTCAGTGATGTTTCTCGTTTCATTGTCTTTGCTGAACCCTTGTTCTTAAAAGTTGTGTGTAAGGACACCTTGGTGCATATTGGCTTGCTATATATATAGCCTTGTTTTTAGCATTAGGCCTAGTTTTTTTAAGATAGTCCAAATGCTCATTAATGTGGTACACCCTGAAGTGTCTGTTGTAATTGTAATGCTGAAAGATTTAATGCTAATGCCACTGCGAGAAACATTTGCATGTGTTACAAAAAGCAGCCAATTTTTTGTCCTTTGGTACTTTAAAATAGTAACAAACAGATGACATCATTTAATGCATTTATATTTAATGCATTTAATGCAAATCATTATTTTAATGCATTAAATTAAGGCAAAAGAAACAATCGGCCAAATGTAAAATTGATATGCCGATTCCGATAATTCTGTTTTGGCTGAAAATCGGCTGATTCTGATCTTGGGCTGATCGATTGGTGCATATCTAGATTTTATTTTCTCTACAGACAGCTGCAGTATTTTTGTCTAGCTCATACCTTAATGTGGGGCAGCATTTCAAATATATGTGCTGTGAAAGTGCCTGGACTGCAGAAAGTTTTGTGAAATTTTGCCATTCAGCACCGTTGCTTTTTTCCCTATTGTTGGTATTATTTTTATATATGTGTTTATAATCTTACTTGATGTTTTGTTTGTGCTTGCACAGTGCAGTTGACCACTATGTGAACATTGAAGATATTGGATTAATCTGCCAGCTCTAACGTTTGCTTAGCTGTTTGGGGGACCAGTGAGAGATGAACTCGCTGAAGTGCAAAGCAGCTTTTGGAACACGCCAGTTCCAATCTGCAGGACTCCAGAGAATCACGTAATGAGTGCATGGTGCCAGAGAATCCTCACCTAACTCTGTTCACACTGTGCAGTGACGTGTCAGCTATTGTCATGCTCTAAAGTGACAGAATAAAAACAAATAAGCAACCTCCAATATCAAATAAATCTGATTTTCTGTTTTATGTAAAAAAAAATTGCCCCAATCCCCAGGTGGCCTTGTTTATTATGTGAGTGATGAGACAGGAAATGGGATTGGGGGGCCGCAGGGAGGGGGGTGAGGGCTGAGGGGGCAGGGACTGGCGCCGCTCTAATGCCAACTTCTCAAAGGCCTCAAGAGAGTGTGGCACTGACAAGCTCATTTTGAGGAACTGATCCTTCATTTGGACATGAAAAGCTATTCTGCCCCTGTTGCGGTCCTATTCAAGGAGGCTCATTACAAAGGCCTGCAAGTCCCTTTTCTCTTTCATTGGAGCTTCTCAACAAGAGAATTCCAAGCCAGAAGACCACTGGAAGCTTTCTTGTGTGTCAGAAAAAGATTCTTCCCTCTTCACAGTCATTTAGCAATTGTTAACCCCACAAATTTGGTCCGTATATTTACTGGCCTTTTCTTAGCCAGTAAATAGTTTTTAACGTCATGCCCAGGTTGTGACTTATAACTATTCTGTGTGCATGTCTCACAAGAACTACCAAGAGATCAGTTGGAATAGTCTTAGGGCAATCACAGCTCAATCATACAATTTTGTTCAGTGACGAACCATGAAACTTAATGCTAGAATTAAATAGGCTTTTGGTCCCCTGGTTCTTCAAGACCACATGCCACATGTTTGTCTCTCAGCTGATTATCAGTTCCAATGGCAGGTCTGAACTTTTCTCACAGATTCTGCGCCCCTGATGTAGGGTGACATCTAGAAATGCCTCGGACCGTCTGAAGATCCATGTGCTTCGGGCCTGACTTGATCTGCAGATCAGACGCACAGGGTGAAATGAAATCAGTTCCATCACATTGGACCCTGTCACTGCGCTTCAAAAGGAGGAGGGAAAATAAATTCAGAGTGAATTAATTGCTCTTCGTTTAAACCCTTTTTCATCACCCCAAACATAGAAAATAACTTCAAGGTTGACTTGCTTTCCCTCTTTTGTTGGCTATTGTGGTGATGACATGACATGTTACTAAAAGGATTTGAGTAGCAGAAAAAACTTGTTTTCAAAATAAGATACAAAATAAGAAAATACCTTTGAAAGAACAATGCTAGAAGAAACAATGGCCTTTACGTCATATTGTCATATTTTTCTCACAAAACCTGAAGTAATACATTGAATACATTTATTTACCTTTTCTAATGAAATGCAAATGTTTATCATTAAATGATTTGGCAGTTGATGAGCATTTTTTAATTTTGGAGAATTTCCTGTCTGGTTTAAAAATATAAATTGAAAGGGGCAAAAAAAGATTGTACCTTGACTATAGATTTTTAATGGGGAAAAGCCTAATAGCCTAAAAGCCTTAGCCTAATAATGTTGTAATTGTAGTCTCAAGCATCAATGCACTCTGGCTGTGCATTTACTGAGCAAGCCTTTCCTCAGCACTCACCATTTAAATGTATGGTCTGCGAGGTGGCAGAATTAGAGGACTTTATCACCAGCTATGCTTTCTTTCATGGAGAGGACCGAGCTTCCCCCAATTGCTCCATTAACCTGTGTTCACAGGGCATGCTCTGCGTTTGTAATTGGGTGTTTGAAAGCCACTGTGGTTCCTGCTTTGCCGTAGAGGGTGTGCAGCAGGCAGGCAGGCGGAGCAAGCTGATTCCTCTCTACTGAATCGCCCCTTACCCCATGTGACTGTTCTTGGGCCTACTCAGCCCCGGTCCACTGGTGGAGGGGGGAGTGTGAGTGTGAGAGGGAGGCTTAGGCTTCAGGGATGGTTTAGCTGTATAAACAGAAAGGGAGACTACAGTTCGGCGAAGGATATGAAAGTCATTCAATGAGGAGTGGGAGTATGCTCATAACTCCAAATCGAGTTACTGTGCCCATCATACTGTACCAATTAAAAAAAAAAAAAAGAATAAAAAAAAAAAAAAAAGCCATCCTCTCTTTTGCATGGTACAGAGTGGTTTGGTAATACAGCTTCCACTAAGATTACCATTCCTTCTTTACCAAGCAGGGTCAATTTTAAATTCTTTTATAGATAATTATGATTACGTTTTAAAAAAAAAATGTAAATTCCAATCTAGAACTAGGACTAGGATTCATTTGAAAATCCTCCATAAAGTTTGCCCTCCTTAGGAGTGGAATTGGACAGGACAAAAGTACTGGTCAGGGTTTTGGTATTAAGAAGCCCAGTGCTTAAATTCAAAATGCATCAGAGAAATGAATGCTTTAAAAATCCTTTCACTCATCAAATGGTGTATGAGGGAGCCTGGTTAAGAGCAGTTGTGGAGTGAGTCCTTTGTAAGTACAGCTCATTGGATGTGACTTGCTCTGGCAGAGTCTCAGTCTCTCCCAGCCATGCCAGGACTTCACACTAAAAGATGGTTGACAGGACTGCAGATCCAAAGAGAATAAGCATATGTCATAGGGGGATGCTATAAAGATTGTGTGGAATGGCAGAGATTAAGGTAACAGTGGTTGATTACTAAAATAGCAAGCTGAGCTCACTCCATGCCCCTCAGAACAGACAGCCCTGTAAATCCAGGAAAGTATGGCGATCTTGGTATTCTGTCACAGTTGTAGATACAGTTTGGTTAAATTCACAAACTGCAATTTGTCTCCACACCAACATCAAATATGACAGGTTTTTGATTTTTCATGTTACTACAGGTGTCCAATACATGAGCTGAATCTTGTTGCTTGTTGGAGTTGCTTTTTTAAATTTTGTTTCGGACTGAACTATTATGACAATGCAATTTGTTGCGATATTGTGATTTTTTTTTTTTCCTTACAGCCTGACAAATATGGTTTTCACACCGAGGCTACATGGCTGGTGTACATATGTTGTTAAAACATATTCTTACTGTCAGGAAAAAGTATTTGAATGCTGTTATGCTGGCCTCACTGAGTACTTGCTGATGTTCAGTCCCCTCAGCATTGGTGTTTGAGTCTTATATAACTTCTTTACATTTGACTCTCACCACAAACCTGTTTCACATAGGGTGCAGATGTGGTTGGTCATCTTATTTCCTCAAGAAAGTTTTTTTTTTCAGAGAAAACTAAAGCATTGCCTTTATCGCCTTGTCTTTGTAATCTACACCAAAAAGACAACTTTTCCACATGCTCTGTGAACCATGACCATGTCGAAGTCTCTGATAGAGAAGTCGGGGACTAAACAATTTGCCCTGCATGTTCAACTGGGGAGCAAACACAATTCCGAGATGAGTCTCTTTTGATTGCCAAATGAAAACCTTTTCTTTTTCCTACCATGCAAGGTTATTTATTGAAAGACCAGCCACACTTCTGATGATCAGATGTCATTTGTGGAACAGGGCAAGCAATTTAGTGGGACAGTAAAGCCTGTGTCAGGGGTTGGGTAGGTCAAGGGTTATAATATTTTTAGTTGCAAAATACATTTATTGAACAATATGCAACATCAACATTTCGTGGAGTTTTTCTAAATCTTCAGGCCAGGGTTATATCAAGGTTGAAATGATTTCCCATTAGGGTAGTAATTGTCAATGCATTGATTTAAAGGAGAAGGTTGACTGATGCATGTAGATATTGATATTCAAATGAACTATGTTTTTCTACTAACCGTAAAGAGCATTTCTAATGCTAGCAAAGAGCTGAACTTCCATATGAGTTACCATATGCTACAGTACCATATCACTGACACATACCTTAGAGTGACCCTGAACAGGACATTGACCTTCCAGAAGCACCTGAGGACAACAGCTGCTTAGAACCAAAAACACCTTCATCTGCAAACTGCCAGGATCAAAATGGGGTACTTGCACTCGCCTTTTCAGCTGAACACCATTCCTCTTTTTATTCACGTCCATTCCACACTCACAGTGCTGATACACATTTGAGTGCCACCGTACACATCCTCAGTGGCACACCACTGCCACCCCTTGTCCCTGGCTTCCCATCCTGGCCACCCCTTCCAACATTTCCAAAGACTTGCAAAGACTCACAGAAATGGTGGGAAAAAATGCCAATGCTTCACAGTTCACCCCTGCCACTTTACAAGGGCTTCTTCCACCCAACACAAGTCTCCAATCCAAAGGGCCGATATGGAAAGACCCTCCCACCCAAAACTTCAACGCTGTCCTCTGCTGGATACAACAAAGGGAATTACAACATGCACTGGAGCCCCCTGGCTTTGACCTTGCTAGGATGGAGTTATCCACTCTGAGCTGCTTTTGGACAGGACATGGCTCCTGCCTTGCCAACCTCCACCGATAATGCATAGGATCAAGCCCCAATTGTGTTTGTGGGATGGAACAATACATGTAGCACATCCTAAAAGACTGCACGATCCAAAAATGCAACAGAGGCCTCAGTGCTGCAGGACCTGAAGGAACTAATTGGATAAAGGACTTTCAATTTGCTAAAATATATGTTTGTTTATACTCTGGGTTTTTTTTTTTTTTCTTTTTTCATTTTTGCATTTTTTCCTATCCCCATCCACACTGATCTTTTAGCCCAACTGAGCAATTGTCTTCCATATACTAGGGAGAATGAGGATGTATATAAGAAGGTCCTCTGATTCATGCAATGACTAGTCCTCACTTCCCTCCACACTGTGCATGCTACACCAATAACATATTGCCTGTGCTTTTGGAAGAGCACTAAAGTGAACATGATCAGTTAACCACTCTTGCTGGCATGAATCTTGAGACAGAATTTTAACAGGCTCAAGTCTGTTCTACACCGATGAGGCCTAATTGTTGCTGTAGTCATGCACACTTTTGTTCACTCTCGGTAATAGCATTGCTACTTCTCAACTTCCCAGGTGCTAGAACCGCAGCTGCTCCACGGGCATTGTGGGCTTTTATTTTGAAAGTAATTTAGTTAAACTGATTATGCCTCATAGTGGTCACATGAACAGCCCTGCTTTTCAAAGCACATGAACGGATGCACAAACACACAGTATGTATGTAACACAGCATTTACAGACGCACAGTCTTTTTTGTCAGCTGTTTCCTGCCTGAAAGGGATTGCAGCGCCTAGCCAGTCGCCCAGCCAGATAATGTAGTGGAGGCTTTGCTTCTTACAACAATGAAGCGCCTTGATCAGTCACACGCAAAAGACAAATCTGCTTAAGCTATTGGTAATCATTTCAGTTGTAATTTGAACAACTGCCCTGTAATCCCAATGTGAAGCAAGGCATTTTGAGGTAACCGTCAATGCTTTCTGCTTGCTGCAGGAAGGCCCACATTTTTCCCTTCTTTTCTTTGCAAATTGTTTTGATTGTTCCGTCTGCGAGCCTCCTGCATTACAGTGTGAAGTCTTCATAGAGCTGATCAAATGTGGGCAGTCCTGGTGACATTTGATCATGAGTTGATAAGCATTTCCTGGAGTCCAAATGGCTTTTTCACATGTTTACTCATAATTTGACAGCGCTTGAAGCAAATGATTGTTTGTTTAGTGAAACCGACTTATTGGAAATCAGAGGAAAAATTGAATAACTTAGGGGCTGCTTGATCTGCCTGCAAGCCAGACTGCAAAGTAGTCTCACACTTCTGTGAATTCAAAATGTAAAATTTGGTTTGATGCACATGTATAGCTTTTAAGGACACAGTTCTAATTTCTGTGGAATAAATACTTTTTTATGCCAAATCATAAAAAAGTTTTTTTTATGCCTTTTTGTTTAGGTCTGTTATTGACCTTGCTTATTACATATGGATTTTGAGTGTGGAGTGTGTTGAATCATTAAAACATGAAGAGACATCAATCCCCTCTTTATGAGTTTCCTACATACCCCATAATAAAATATCTGTCAAGACAAAAATGAGGGGTTCTTTTTCTTCATATAAATGAGCACATACATTAATGGATGAATGAATGATTGATTCCACCCTTGCGTAATGCAGGCAGCTCAAAGTGACAAAGGAGAGAAAGATCAAATGAAAAGGGAAGAAAACGGCTTGAGGACCCGGGAGTACAAGAGCATTTTGCTCAATCTGAGACATTTATTTATTTATTTATTTTTCAGATTTTCCTCTTAATGACCCCCCCAGCCCCATTGTTTCTACAGTTTGTTTGCCTATTTTTATTGGGCAGGTGTGTTCTGTATTGCAGTCTGATATTGTTGATATTGTCATGCTGTTGCCTGTTTTCCTGGAATGGGCATGCTACTTTCACTGTTGGAGCCAACCAGTGCTTTAAGACCTGGGGAAGGCCTAGATGGTTTTACGGTTCTTGACAGCCAAAATAGCCTAACAGATGTCCCTTCCCACTACTTGCAGATTCATAACTGGCCATGTAAAATGGTGGAGGCTTTGCATTAGATTTTAAATCGTATTATGTTATTCCTCTAGATATTCTGCAAAAGCAGCTGCATCTGACTCGAAGTTACTTTACCAAGTCAAAGGTGTAAGGACTGAAAATCAGAGGTGATAATACAGGATTTATGTCAGATGTTTTGCACACTATAATCAGAAATCTTTCTGATAGTGCTTTCATGAATTACAGATGCAGAGAAAAACATGGGACCAATTTTAGTGGAGAAGTTTATATAGTCACAGAGAAAAATGTCATTGTCCTGACCCTGTTGATTTGGCATAAACATATACATTTAGATTGTGATCTACACTTTTATTATTTAAAATACCTAGTCTTTTACTTCAATGTACAGGAAAATGTATGGAATCTGTCTCTTAACTGACTGCCAGCTGTACTTAGGATATTTCATCAAACACTAGACTGTCAGAGTGATGTGTTTGATTTTTTTCAGGGGAGCTGGCATACAGCAGTCTATCAATATTTAATTTAATGTTCATTGTGGTCAATATGATGTATTGATATTTCTGAAACCATATTTGATTTGAAGGTAACAGTCTGTTTTTATTGAGTTAAGATGGTAAGAAAAATACTGAACTGAGCTGAAAGTATTTTGTTGAACTGCTTGTCTTCATTTTGAATAATTGGTAGGTTTTCAGACTTACTTTTCAGAGGCTTGACAAGCACGCACACACACACACACACACCCACACACAAAACAAAGTTCAACCACAGTCATTTTAATTGGTGATTACTTGCTGATGTGTGATGTATTTTGCTGAGTCTTGGTCATGAAATAGCTTTTGAGCTTACTGTTGTGAACATGTTTGTAGTGGGTACACTGAACACATATTTAACAAGAACAATGCATTCATTCCATTTAGAATTGTCATTTGCCTGAAGTCTGGAGAGTATCCAGCACTTCATCAAGCCTGGACTTGAACAGCCCAAAGGTCCTTGAATCTATGAAGCTCTTTCATGCATTGATAACTGTTTTGTAGAATTTATCTTCAACTAATTTCCACCTCTGCCCTGAAGTTCTGCTGACAGAACTGAACCTGAAAGAGCTTAACCTGATAAGACCTCTGCACTTGTATTCTCGCCAAGGTCTCATCTTTGGTGCTCTCACACAGCTGACTCCTTTAGGTCTTGTCAAGAGCAAGCACAGAGAGGACAGATCCGGGTGTTCACTGTTTTGTAGGTCAGCATTATAATGGCAACATTGTTTGATAGTTTTCCCTTTGCATAACATTGTGTAGACTGTGTTTGTGAACTTCCTCTCTAGTGGCCATAATTGTAGTGACAGCTTTAAATTCATTATACAAGCCTTACTCAGAGATTGCTCACTGTGTGAAGGAGGGTTTAACTGGAGGGGAAGGAGGCCAGAGAACTGTCCTGGTTTCCAGTGGAGCAGGGGCTGGAGGCTTCGGCTGTGACGTCTTTTGGGGAGGGGGGCAGGGGCGCAGGTCAGAATTTGGGCAGGCAGCATGAAGGTTTGATGGTTTGGCTTCAAGGCACCACAGTGGTAACCGCACGCAAAGCCATCAGAAGGAAAATTTTATTAGGCTAATTTGTTATCTCTGTGCAGTTGTCAGGGGCTAGATTTGTAAAGGTCCCCATCACGTGATGCAGCCTTACATAAAAACGATGTCATAATGACAGCCCTTGGGCATACACCAGACTTGTTACTTATTTTGTTTGTTTGAGAGCTTATCTCACCCCATTGAAGAGGCATGCTGTGATCTAATACAGCCAATATAAATTTTGGACTGTATGAAGACTTGCATGATCATATTAACTTTTATGGAAATTCTGAGGATCCATGTGTGTTGACTTTACAGCTGTCATGTTTCAAGTGGCTCATTTGTTGTTTTCCATCTGGAAGCTTCTGCTCTCTTTACAAAGGCAAACAGTTTTGTCTTGACTTGTAAAAGGCACATGTTTTTCCACTGAATGTTATGACATGAAAATACCTCTGTGGTTTAAAAAAAAAAAAAATGTTTTGCTAGGTGCCTCCATTGTGTTGCTCCTATGATTGGTACAATTGTATTTGCTTTAACATAACCCAAAGAAATGCAAAGGTAAACTAGACATACAAGCGATAAACGTATATTCTTATGGATAATGTTCCTAAGAATTTGAAAAGAAAAAAGCCACCTCTGGTGAATGAGAAAGCTTACTGTAGCAGTGTTTTCTCTTTGGGTATTGAAATGAGCCCCACTGTTTGTACAGATGATTAGCAACTGATTACAGTCTTAAAGCAAGTGCTTATATATTAATTTATATGGAGGATATTCTTGGGAAACAAAGTTTAGAATTATAATTACCACCCTCAGAGGAACATATGTAAATGAAACTGTGGGGAAGAAAACTGGACTAAACTGCACTGACCACAACACACAAACTGCTTCTCTCATACTCTTGAAACGAGTATGGAATTGCCCCAAAAAGTTTTTGTGCTTGCAGCTTCTCCCCAAATAATTTTTGCATGTTCTCTCTGATAGCAACTTCTAATTTATCATTCAAGTGTACAGATGCCCTTCCGTGGTTCAGTATCCTGAATGTCAAGGAAGTTTCTAGAAACCAAGCATCCATTTAGAGGCTTATTCTTGAGGCACTGACATTTTTAGTTGTGAGCTTGCAGGTACTCTCTGTCCTGAATGCCTGTGTAGCCTTCGATTAGGGATCGATACTGCTGCGGCTTGCTAATGATAACCTCTGGGGCAGTCTTACTAAAAACAGCATAATGGGCAGTTTCACCTGTACATGGGCTCTGCTCCTCTTTGTTCTCTGATTTTGGGTATCATTTTGTAAAGGTAATAATTTCATGTGTGTTATACACAGGGCCTTTGATACATGTATGATTCTTAAATGCTTAATTTGTTGTTGAAGGATGTAAAAATTCATAGACACAGATGAGGGAGATGACAATAATGAAGTAGCTTGTATCTTATGTATCTTATCGTATTCTGTAGTGGCATAATTCACTTTTTGAAAAAAAAAAAAAAACAAGAAGGCATGAGGTGAATAATATTGGGTAACCTTGTTCTGAGAATTACAACTTGGTTTTCTTAAAACCAACTACCAAATCAGTGATTGGTTCAAACTTTTCTTCAGTATTTTTTATATATTTATTGTACTTGGCTGCTGTACTTGCTTGGAAATCCAGTATATAATAATCTTCGAACTGAACTTCCACCACTGCATTTTTGAGGGACTGGCTTTTCCTCTGGCATAGCTTCATAGATTTAGTATAAACAAACAGTAAGTCTTCACATAACTAGAGGCAAAATACAACTAAATTAGGTATTCACTTTCTGCATACTGCTGAAGTTTCTCTGCTGAATGTTCGCCAACGATCAGACAATTAACATACTCATTATTTTTGTAATGTATCCGATCTTCAGAAATAACTCTTACTTTCAGCTCAGTTACTGCAAGGATGAAAAAAGGGATTAAGACAAAGCTTCAATTTTACAGTGTACGGGTTCATCTAAAGTAGCAGGGTGGCCCAATGTCATGTTATCATGTGAAAGAAGCTGATTACCACACTCAGAATAGGGTGCATAACTTCCCCGGCTCCATTTTCTCTCTAATAGCTGGTAGTCAATCAGCTTTGCATAAGTCTGGAATTTTCCCCTCCCTCGTTTTCTCTCATACTTGTATGCCCAGTCATATTTCACACTTTGCAGTGAAGTACAAACTCTCTCTGCCAGAAGAGGAACATCTTCTCTTTTTTTGAATGAAATAGACTAATCGTTTTCCTCAATTAAAGCAAAGCCAGTAACATTGAGTGTGAGTGTTTTGTGCAAGATTGAAAGGGTAGCTGAGAGCCCACAACTCAAAGAAGAAAGTTACTGGTTTGGGATGGGTATGTTTCACTCTGCAGCCTTATCATTCACAAAGGTTTCGAAGCAACATATGTATGTGAAACTTGAAAAATGGTAATGAATTAGTCAGTTAGTCTCTGTCTTTTTCAGGTCTTTCAGCAATGAATCTGTTCCTTTGTTGTCTTTGATTTGTTTTATGTCTTGAAATTAACACCTATTTCCTGGTCTGTTAATTACATGTTTATTCACTAAATTGCCAACTTTTTCATTGGGTTCATTCGTATTACAGACATTGTGAAGGCCATGGACTCATTAAAAGATGTGACCTGCATGGAAACATGGAAATAACCGAGATGTTGTTCTTTTTCTTTTGTTTAGATACATTTAGTCAAGTGCATATGGTGTCTCATAAACCTTACATTTTCTCACTAGTGTACAGAGTCCTATCAATGTGATGGATTTGTTTTTATTCTGATAGAAAAGCCCATCAATTTCACACAGAGACCTACCAATCTCCCTGCTGTTCAGTTTGCTTCCTGTACTCTGTGGAGCTAAGCACAAGATAAAATTAAGCAAACTCCTGCAGAGGTTAATGTGACTCATGGGAAGTAATGGCCACCTGTCCTGCACATATCCATCAGAGAGACTCATGCACTTTACCTACATTCAATAGGAATAGATAATAAAACATGTGGAGACATTATTAATGCGGCCTGTGAAGGACTGTTTACACAGCCAGAGCAGGGCAGTAAGGGGACCACTGCAGCTGCTGCTGCTGCTTCTTTCACTGCCACTGCCCCTGACACCTGATGATGCACTCATAAGCAGGAAGAATCTGTGACTGCAAGTTTTTCCTCTTGAATTTTCATTGCACATTGCGGTGGTAATGTGGGCATGCAGGTAGAACTGACAAAAAAAAAATCAATTTGTGTGAAAATTAGTTAAAATGTTTTCAAGGAATTACTGTCGGCCACCGTTATCCACAGGTTTTGCATCTGCAGATTTAACCAACCATGATTCAAAAATATTTTTTTAAAAAATCCAGAATATTCTCGAAAAATAAAAATTGAAATTCTTGCGCACCGCGTGTGCTGAATTTTTGGGTTGTAGCAGTTCTTAGTAGTGTGTATAGGTGGAGTTTCAAGTTATGAACACGTATAGGGTAAAATTACGTAATTGCTTTAGGTTTTGTTTGGAAGCTGGTGTGCTGATCTGCAGCTTTATTAGTAACAGGAAGCTCACTCTTCCAGGTGTGGTACTGGTAGGGAATGCAGGGTGTCAGCAGAGTCATGGACCAGCAGCTGGGCAGAGTGAAAAGTATGCACATTTGAAAATTCTGTTGAAAAGGAATCCTTAGCACTGCAGCGCTGAAGTTGTGTTTGGTTAGCCATGGTGTAGCCTCATTATTAGACAACCAGGAAGGACTGGTAAATATATATCATATTGGAAATGTTTATCATAGTACCATCACTGCAACCAGTACAGCAATAAATACAGCTAACACTATGAACAATGAGCATGGTTCCGTGAAAGGTGGCTGTGATGATGTCACTGTAACCCATGGTGCTTAATAACAGAATGCTGAGATTGAGTGCCTTCAGAAGATCGAGTGGGAAGCGATTTCCCAGAGGAGCAAGAGCTCTTTTTCTCTTTCTCATGCTCTCTTTCTCCCTGAGTCTCTGGCGTGGTTGGATGGGGGTGTTTTGGTGTGGGGGAGGAGTCGTGGCTGAAGCCTGCCACACAGGGCCCATGTCCTCTGCTGGAGTGAGGCTGGCGCAGCAGATGTGTCTGCTGTAGGGCTTGCCGCTTGACAAGGTAGAAAATGTGACTGCGGTCACCGGCGCTGCTGACAGTGCGGCCCTGGTGCTGGGAAGCTCGACTCATTAAGCTTGCAGTGCGCCAGAGTCCCTGAAGGGCTTCCAAAGGGCTGGCTAGGCACTTCTGTTTACGCTGAGCGGATGTATTGGGATGCTTACCTCTGTACCTTGTACCTTACAATGACAATGTCAGTGGTAATTTTTAAGGTTGCTATACACAGAGTGTTTTTTACTCAGCACAGTATATATTTATGCTTATCTTTATATCTTTACCATACAATTTAAATGACAGCTTTTACTGACAGGCTACAAGGGCTGAGGGCTACAACTTTTCTAAAGATTTATCATTCTGGGAATTGTATGCAGATACAGTTAAGAGGGAATGCCAGTGTTATTTAAGTGACTTTATGTTTGTGTGGACTAGATAGCTGCAATGAATATGCAGCTTTAAACCTTGCTTCCATTTGACTGGGAATACCAGTTTGGACAGGCATAAAATTATCAATAGCCTGATAATAGTTAGTTAGAAGGGCAAATGGTGCAAGAAAACCAGGATGTCAAAAATGGAAAAAAAAAAAAAAATAATGTACTGCAGTCAGTGCCTTTCAGTTATGTCCTGCATATGAGATTGAAATGTTTTTTTTTTTTTTCTCTCTAATGGGTCATAGATTCGTGGCCACCCTTCTCAGAATAATAATGTTACTTCCTGCACTGTGGTTCAAATGGTTAGGCATGACTTGTGTTGCTAACATTGTAATGGATGAGTAAATATTATATTTTTCAGTTGAAATGACTACCTAGAGTCACTGATTGTGCTCTCATTTTCTAGTAAACAAGTGAAAAAATTTTGTCATATCAAACTTAGTTAAATTTCTAAACACAATTCATCATTTTGAATGATGGCAGCTGCATAATTTAAGGAAACAAAACTCAGTAGATGGGTATGCCACACCAGCCTGGTTCTCTTCCAAAACTCCCTTACTCTTGCCAAATATGTCTCCCTCAGCCTGTAGCTGTTATGAATAACAGATCCCATGGTTTGCATGCTGATTCACTACCAGGGTTATGAAGGGTGTTTGTTGTTAAAACATGTTATGTGCTGACTTGTAGGTTAATTTCCTTGAAGGAACTGGTCTTGCCCTCTCCTGTTCTGCTTGTTCTGTGCAATGTTGCATTGTTTCAGTTCAGTGCCTCCTTTGTGGTAAACCTGTTTTAGAATTTGTAATAACCAAGTGCCTCATTGTTACTATTCTAGACTAAAAACACATTATTCCTTTTGACAGAAAATAAAATTAAAAAAAAAACTTTAGTATCAAGCAAATTAGATTTTGATATGTATCACTGTAATCTCAGCACTACAAATATGCTTGAAAATTGAGTTTTGGTGAATGATACGCTTGTTAAATATGTATATTATTTGAGCTGGACATATCTGGCTCCATTTAGGCTGGTGTGATCACCATTTAGAGTTACAATTCAGAATATTTGAATTCATTATCCAATCAATGTACTTGCCGTGAAACATTTACTGTATGAGCCGTCAGTGATCTAGCACCAATGTGTATCTTCTTGCTTACTTTTTGGATTGAATTTTGTTTCTGGGTGCTTTTGCCCAGTTTGCAACAATACAATTTAATGGAGTTCATTTTTTAAAATATATTCCGTGAGTTTATTTCTACCTACAATTACTTGTGTCATTATGATTTATGTTGTACTCTCAAAGGAGCGGCCTATTTCTGTTGGTTGCCCAGACAGTATGAGGCTATCTTCTTGCTATAGATTGTGTGTGTGCGCGCGTTTGTGATTGTCAGTGTGTGCATGTATTTGTTTGTGTTCCTTCTCCCTGGCACAAACAGCGTAGTGTGGTACAAATGACAAAAATGGGAAAATGGCTTCCAGGTCCTAAGTGGTAGATAACATTTTTTATAACTTTCATTTGACAATCAGTGAAGTTGACATCCCCTTTTGCCTCAAACCATAGCAGAGCATAATAGTGACTACTTTATTTTTGTTCTTTATGAAGTCTTCTGTTCACCCAAAGGTTACGTAACATCAAAGTCAGACTATGCGTGAAGTTTGCAGGAAGGATTCTACTTGTTAATGCCCTCCTGTCATCACTTCATTTCAAAGAAATTAAAGTCTTAGCTTTGCTGTCACATCTTTGTAATCAGAGCATTAAACTGTGTTGTGAGATTACGGCATGCCTCTCCATCACTTTTCCTTTGCGTCTAGAAGGAGGGGAACTGCCTGTGTCCTGGGTGTGTTTTCCTCTTGTTTTAAGCCTTGATCTCCAGTACTTTGAGTAGATGTTCAGCTTTTCAATGGAAAATGGAAAGAATGAAGTTCCTCTGCTTTTATGAGTACATTCTCATACCATCACTTGGTCACAGAGACTGAAAACATCAATAAGAAGGCTTGTCTGTCCAAAGGTTTTCATGAGTTGTCAGTCCCAGTCAAACTATGATAGTTGACTGACTTATTGGGTATCTAGCACTGTATGCTGTGATTTGTCCTTAGCCAAATTTTTGCCTTGACATTTCCAAATGAGAGCTGTTGGTAGAATATTCAGAAGCAAAAGTGTTGCCTTGCTGTGTTGATTAAAAGCTGAATGTTGTGTAACGTATTGTTCTCCTTCCCTTTCATTTTGTCCTTTTGGGTGTGCTGCTTGTCAACCTGATAAAATGAACAGATGTTCTGGGCAGAGTAATTATTGAGAAAAATGATTACCGGTAGTTTGATATTTACAGTATACATGGGTGAAAGGAGACCACAGAATGGACTCATAAAATTGAATACTATGCTCATTTTTATAATCTGGATTTACCTGTGTTTGTGGGTAGGGCCAATACAGCATACTGGTAGATAAAATAGTGTTTTTGAGCTCAATAACAACTATCTCCTGCATGTAACATTATGTTTCTTTCCATCTTTTTTAATCATATTTGGTACACTAGCACATCTCCAATCCTCAGAGGTCAAATGAAATATTTCGGAGAAAGAACATCACTTATCTATTCAATGTTGGTTAAAAATTGGTTGGAAAAAATTGTCTCATGTTTATGCTTTTAACCCTTGTAGCAATGTGTTTTCATCCCCGGCCATATTTGTGTGCACTCACAAAGATATTATATGCTAAACTGAATTCTGCCAATACTCTCCTTGGGTAAGAGTATGTCAAGATTTTCTACTGTACAATGTTAATTTCAGGAGTAAAGCATGGTGCTGTACTTTAGTATTTCAGTATTTATTTAGCCAGCAGGCTTTGCATAGGAAAATTGTAGATGTAAAGGAAAACTAGGCCTATATAATTTTCTTTATAGAAGACGATGCTAAATCTTACAAAGACACACAGGCAGTACTGATGCGCACAGTTTCAGTTGAGCAGCTACTATTCTGTTGATTTATTTGTCTCTGATTTGAAGCAAATTTGAAAAAGGTTGGAAACCACATAGTGCTCCATGGTACAAGAATGAATCCAAGTTTGCCTGGTCCCTGATTTTCATTTATTAACCATGGAGGGAACTTGAAAGGGCAGGTTTCTGGACAATTAAGAGATGTGGTATTTCTTCTCTTGTGTGACTTGAGGGCACAAATAATCTTAAAAATTAATACCAGGAGGGCTAGCACTGGAATTATGCTCTTAGGGAAACCTTGTACACTTGTGTGAGAACTATTAAGTGTGGTATTTTGAGTCTTCACATTGATAATATGGATTCAGGTGCTGGGAATCTAATGCTGAGTTTTGTATCTCATCGTCTTGAAGTGAGAGCAGTAAAGGTGCAGTTGCAAGTGGATTCTCTGCTACATAGATGCCTCTCCTGTATTAGGCTGTATTACCCATCTTAATTACTGTTTATTTTATAATAGGTGTGGGGTTTATCCAAGATGAACTCATAACTGTAATGCCAGTATAAAGTATTGAAAGCAGAGGTCATCACATTGAGCTGTCCAGTGGGAGGCCTCTGGCTCGTGTTTAGCATTGCATGATGAGTGCTTTGCTCCTGTTCCCTCTCAGGCGCCTGATGACTTTCTCCTAGTGTAAACTCTGCATGATATCTGTCTTCTTTATGAGCTGTTACCTAGTCTCTCAAGAAATACTACCTTGAAGAGTGTGCCTTGGCTCTTCTATCCCACATTGTAAATGCACCCATCTGATTTCCAGCACTTAAGAATCCAGGGACATTCTACACTGATAGTGGAGCTTCACTGGTTTTACTCTATTATGGACAAATACAGTCCATCCAACCTGACATCTGTTCACTTGTTTTGTGATGCAGTAGAAGTCACAGGGATCAGAACCTCTGTCCACATCCCTGCCTATGTGTTCCTCTCATTAACTCACTTTGCTTTGATGAGAGCTTATTTCAGTACCTGTCAGTGTTCCTAATGTTCTGCAGTATGCATTGTCCAGCTACACGTTGTGTCAGCACTGTGGCCTGGTTGCACAGCACATGCTGCATTTGTGCCTCATATCCAACCTTTGCCCAGCTGGTGATCCCCTTCTCTCTGTACTCTTGTTCATTTCTCTGTCAGACCGTTGACACTTTCGCTCTTCATTATTTTGATGTAAATCTGTGGGAGTCAAGTTGGTATTTTTTGCTGTCATCTTGATAATGTTTGTTATTTGACTGCTTTTACATCCTTGCTGTGATGAGGTAGTTGTTCATAGCATGCACACTTGCTACAACAAAATTAACTTAGTTAGTACTGTTTTTTTGCATCTTTAGCTCACAATAACACAGTCATCCATTATTTTATGTTTTGATTTAAAAAGGCATTCTGTTCAATAACTACTTTCAAGGGCACAAAACCATCCTAATTCAATCCTCAGCCTTGTCCTAATTTAGCCCTAGATTCCTCATATTTTATCATCGTCTCCAAACTGCCAGTCTTTACAGAGCCCTAACTTTGGTGTCTTTATTCCCAGGCATGAAGCACCCTGATAGAGGAACACAGAAAGTTTGCAGTGATCCCCCACTTTGATCTGACTGCTGCAGTACTACGCCCTGAGACACGGTGAGCCAGATTACAACAGCAGATTCCCGGAGGCTGCTAAGACTGTCCAAGCTCACTTTTGTAACAGAAAGATAGCACCAAGCTGGCAGATTGCTCTCTGTGCACTGCATACATAATACCCACTTCTGATTCATACACATCAGCTATATAAGAAAAGAGCTATGCTGTAGCAGTGTGGCACTGCTGGTGTGTTTTAGAGATATGTCTTGCGACAATGCGGTTCATTATGTCTTAGAGAAGATAGCAAAGGCAGAATATAATTGCAACATCTTAGTGTAAACTGACCCAGCGCATTAAAAATGTAAAAGGTGTTAATTTTTTAACATAGTGTTATGATTCTCATAGTGCTTTGAGTTGAGTTTCTCAGTGTTGCTGTAACAAAAGACGAAACACTGACTTGTCAGTGATGGCATAACTGTATCCATTGCATCATATTGCAGTTTACAGAACTTAATGAAGGGCTTATTTGCTAACACCAAACCATGATTTTCTTCACTTTATATGACTGCTGTGTCAGAGCTAGGTTTAAATGCAGCAGAACTTTTTACATGCCATATATTCATGTTTTTCTAGAGAAGGATTTAGCCTATCCCTAAGAATTGATACCAGTTGTTGGAATTTAGCATGTTTCCACATTTCAAGGTCCCAGAGAAAAATTCCAATTTTATGTCGAATCTTGGTTGGTGTAGAGGTGTGCTTTTTAGGGCAATGTGATTGACACAAACTTGAGACCAGCAGATGGAGCTTAAACACATTTCCTCCCCCACAAAGGAGGCAATCTCTCTGTTTGATAACAGAGGAGTTGAGGTGTCCTGAATCTGTGCTGCATTTTTCAGTTTCTTCTCCAGGAGGTTGTTCCTTTTTCCATCAGTGCTATTTCAGGAGGAACATTTGGGCCAGACTGAGCGTCTTCATGATGAGCAATGGCATCAATGTCTTGCTTTGTTTAGGTCCCCAGGTAATAGGACAGAGCCAAAGTGTAGTTGTAAAGTAACAAGTAAGTAAAAATGCATAATGTTGAGACCAGGTCATTCACTCCAAATAAATATTTATTTACCAGTAGCAGGTTTGGGAGATTTACTTTCTGTCCTTTCAGACATTACAATTTATTATGGTATTTTGTCAATTTTTCAAAAGCTGAAGATGGTCCAGTGTGTGTCAGGGGTGGTGGGTGTGCCAGCTTTAAGAAAAAAAAAAAGAAGAAACATTCATAGCTGCGTATGCATAGATAACCATTCATATATTGACTAAAAGGCAAAGAATTTAATTTTCTCCCTATAATTGTGCCCTTGACCAAACGCACAATTTTTTACCTTGTCTTACCAGTCTGCATGCCACAGGTAATTTGGACTGATGGAATGGTGCGTCTCACAAGCCAATTCACAAAGTAATTGCAGTCCCATCCCTTTTCACACGCAGTCAAAAGGGATGTTTTTGTTAATCTGCCACATACAATTTGTATCCAAACAGTTGGGCAGGTCTGAGCAGCTCTGATTAGATGGCATGTTTAATGTTGCACATTGAGTGCTCCATCTTGTCAAACCTGCTTCTTTCTGCCATGTGTTCAGTGTTCCATTTTTGGATGGTGTGAGAAGTTGAAAGCTTGTTGAGAATAACAAAGTCCTTGTTTGTCTCTGCACTAAGTTGGCATGGTGGCTTTATTCAAGTTTTTTAATTCAGCATTAACAAGCAACGGCTATATAGTCATAGGTGAATGAATTACAGTCACAGTTGGTTACCTGCCAAGGTTAGATAAAAGCAGATGAATGAATTTTTAAAAATGTTTTTTTGCCTAACCATACTCCATAGAGTGAATAACTCGGGTCCTGTGTCACATATGTGGATAACTGAATTAACCAGTTTGATGACAATTTGCAACAAGCCCAGGATTTTCCATTTTATGAAGTGAGTTCACAATGTAGATTTACTTGTTACCAGGGACAAGCCCTGTCTAGGGTCACTGTCTAGGGTGTCTGCTTATACTACATGACCCAGTAGTCTGTCCCTGTCTAGTCTGTGGGTTTCTATGTGTTTCACAGAGGTTAACCAAAGGCATTACTGTCAAACCCACTCCCCATACATTTGAAAACAAACTTTGATTCATTTGTGGCCCATATGGAGCCTGAAAGGGTACAGCTGGGTGATGCTATCTTATTTTAGTAATTCATAACTCTCTGAGGGGCTCACCCCAGCTCACATCCTCTAATATCCCGTCTCTGTGTTGTCTACAGTGTGGTGCAGTGTCCATTATCCTTGGCGTCCGTTTTAAGGAAATTGCCACACAATGTCATCAGTGTCACAGTGCTGATGCTGTCTTGGCATGGAAAGCGTGCAGCAGGCCCCCTGACACAGCACCCATCTCCCTGATCACTTCCATTAAAGTAATGAAGGTTTATTGCCATGCTGGCAGAAGCGGCGTCAACTCATGGTGCTAGTCTGCATGGCAAGAGTATCCCTGCAAATATAGCCTTGTGGTGTGGAGAAGGTGGACTGCTGCCCCCCGACTGCAGACTCATATAGTTTAATGGCGGCACTGTGGTAGTGATTGCCGTATTACCAAACAATGTTGTCTGTAAGAAAGGAAATACTTTTTGCAGACTTTAAACCAGCAGCCCAGTAACGTACCAATTTCAATAACTTTCAATAACTTCATCTCAACATTATGCTACCACTCCAGGGAAGCGCTTATATCACGCAACTGCAGTCAGCTGACACAGACATGTCTAAATACTTTCAGAAAGTTACTGAAAGTGTGAAATGGATTCTTTTTCTGAAACTCCTCTGAGAAGGCTGTATTTAGTCTTATAGGGACAACAAGGGCAAAAGTCTGGCATAGACCTCAATCTTGTCTGGTTAGTTTGCAGGCTGTTTTCCACATAGAGATGGTGTTTATTTTGCACTCACACTCTTACTGAAGCCAATGATCATTTGTGGCAGCAACAAAGTTGTCCAGTGACAACAAAAATGAGCTTATCGCCAAATTTGGTTTTACCCACTCATTTACTACTTTACCCAGTACTTGTTTTGAATCTCTGATGAATAAACCCTATGCAATCTATTTCATAGCATACCTACTCATTTTCAGTATATTTTTTTTTTCTTGAGGAAAGTCTGCTTGTCATTTTGAATAATTTCCTTGGGAATCCTAGGCATTTATAGGTGCATTGAATTTGCCCCATGCTACAAATCAAAGACTCTTTGTCTATGATTGCATTGTTGGTCAGCAGTGTTGAGTTAAAATCATTAAAATGCACTGTGAAATAAATGGTTACCTTTTGATTGCTTACTGGCTGACTAGTGTTATCCATTGTCAGAACCAATATTATACTCGGAAACAATGACAAAATCAACTATTTCTTTCAAAAATCAACTTTTAACATAGAATTTTGTAAGCATTTCTTACTGCTTATAAGTATTTTCACTGTATTCATTGTTGTTTGCATTCCTTATATTATAATATTGATTTTCTATAATGGATCAAAATTGACTAACCGTTTAAATGCACTTTAACCTTCAAATGGCCTTCAAAAAGCATGCCTTTATGGAACATTAAGACACCTTTATGGACATAGTCTGATTAGCTACTTGATGTATGATGTGTGAAAGCAGTAGCCTGACACTCATCAATTTCATCATGCCAAATCATTTCTGCTAATGCTGCACTCATGAAGATGCTATGTAGGGTTTAATGAAAGACGTATGAAGCAGTGGAATTCAATTCAAGTAGTGCCAATAACTGCTTTTTAGGTAAAAGTAAAATTCAATACAATTAAATGGTAGCCTGAATTTTATTGCCAATAGTCTCATAGTGATTCTGATTCTAATATGATTCTAATATAAATTGTAACTCTCACTAGGAGGGTTGAATCCTCTTTCAAAGGACCTTATGTATAATAATACATCAGCATTTCTGCTGTAATAGCTCAGTCATTGCTCAGTTATATCTGTCTCTTTATAGAGTAGCATACCTTTGTGTCTATGAGATACAACTGCAGTCCACTTAATACATCTACAGTGTAACACATAACTATCTTACAGGCTGTGGTTTCAACTGCCTGACATGTCATTAAAATAATCAGAATCTGTATATAATCACTAAGGCAGAGAGTGCAGGTTGTGAGAATAGTCTCCTGTTGCTGTTGTAGTCATGAACATGAGCCTGCTGTTCTGAACACAGTTTCAAAATGCTTGCTGGTGTTTTGTTTGTAATTCACAGTCTTATTTTTGTGAAGTCATACTTCATAAACATGCTGTAAATGCCCCAAACATTCTGAATTTCCAGATATCTGAGTGGAGCCAAGACCCCTCAGCCTCCACTGGCTCAATTTCTGAACCTTTGAATTTGATCTGATTTGACCTGAGCTAGTGAGTCTGAATCCAAACACAGCCTGATTTCATTTCTGGTGCTGGCACAAATAGATTCAGAAGTGTACCAGTGACATTAGTTCAGTACTATAGAGCAGCAAGGATAGAGGCTAACAACCAACTCACCTGGATGCATTCCTAGATTTGTTTATGTCAAAGGTTTTGCAAATCTGGAATTGAAAAATGATTAATGAATCATTGATTTCTTTGGATTACTTGATTACTGGACTGAAGATTCCTTAAGTGAGACACTAAAGAATTAATTGCACCGTTTGTGGAAAGCCTAATTGGATTATGTGCATTTTAGTGCTGACCAGAGGTTGGATCTGGGATGGAACTGAATGAAGATGAATATGAATGGAGGTAACAGTCAAGACCAAACAATGTGTAAAGACAGAGAAGGAGACTGGAAGAAAGTGCTCCAGAATTCATGCTGTTGAGAATTAACTGCTTGATTACATAACAGAAGGTGAAGTTGAAGTTCTATATATTGTGTTGGCTTTGAAAGATTAGGAATATACATGGCACTGGTTTTGAGGCAAAATACAATGGATAATATGTTTATTTATATTTTAACTATATAAACATTATTTGTTTTTAAAATATTCATTACATAATTATATTTTTATTCAAAAACATACAATGGTATTAAATTTTGGTTTAGAGATTACTCAGAGAAGTGGTGCAAGATAAAAGCTTTGTCTATTTCTCAGTTTCTGCTTCAACTGTGGGGACATTGGTTTCTCCTAATTTTTGTGTGTTTTGTGTAACCATGTTGTTTTATGTCATTGTGACACACTGATATTGTGATAATGCCAGCATGGCTTCTTCAGTAGAAGATGATCTGAGAATAGACACTGTCACAATGTTTTCACATACAAAGAGGACTTAGGAAATATTTGAATGACCATTTTCACCCTCTATTAAGAAAGGTCTAGCAAATTTCAATTTGGAGAGTGAACTTGAACATTTATTTGAAGACCAATGTTTTTGTGGGGACATGTAATGGAAGTATGATATTAATCAGTTCATCCAATGACAAAGAAGCTCCCATACTCAAGGAACAGTGCCTTGTAACTGGTGTTCCCTGTACTATCAAAGAAATATTACAGGGATCTGCTTGTCATCTGTTCACATATAGAAGTGCAGACCTTATGCTCAGTTTGTTAATCTTCCCTTTTCTTTGTGCATATACAGTTAGATATGGAATCAGATTTTGCCAGGGTCATTGTTGTGTTGCTCAAATCTAACACTGAGAGTTGCACTGGGAGGCCTGTATGCGGCTCCTCAGGTGTCATGGACATACAAAGGATAATCCACTTGCTTCCTGCTAAGCACACTTGTAATTACTAAGTATGGACTTCAATAAAGTTGCTAGTGCCTGCTGTAACAGATCCTGTTTATGCATAGCCATATTTGCACATTCACTGTGTTATTGTACTGTTAGTTGCCATCTGCACATTCCCACTGGATCTATGCAGGGAATGAATACATTTATGAATTGCCTTCTATATCATGCATATTTTTGTATTGTGAAGATCTATCTTATTGTATGTTAAGCATTATGCAGTTGTTATCATGAAATTCCACTGAGAAGTTGACATCTTTGACATCATTGACTTATGAGGGCTGAGGTAGCTGTTCAGCCCCCAATTTTTCCCCATATGATTTATAATGTGGTCAGGCTTGCCCATATGTAGAGTCTGTTATGTCATGTGAGCAGATGTTATGGGAAAAATGTGGAAATATAAATGCATATGGAACCAAGAATGTTCCACATAAATGTGTTTATTTGTATATCTAATGCCTGCCTTTAGTCTTACACAATCATGTGGCTGAAATGCAATGCTTTCTAAAGTTCTGTGAGTTCAGTTTCTGTCATTTTAATGTGAAACAAGAGCTAGTGTAGCTTCACTTGTGCAAATGATTTTGTTATATGGTCCGTGGTTAAATCAGGATTGCCAAAGCCTATATTTGATGTACTTCTAATCTGCAGAAAGTTATTCTCTCCATTTAAGTATTCTGGGATTTATTTAGGATTGCACAGATTTAGTTTTTGTATTTGACCAAAGTGTTTCATGGCCACCATTCCCAATCCCTACTGCACTTATGGTTCTTCTATTAAAGTTCTGTGTGCTTTGGAAAATAAGAGCAAAGCCTGTGACTGCAATAACAACTGTCTCATTCGGCTGAGAACAAAAATAGAGGGTTTTGTCCCTGCGATTTTTACAATGTGGAAAGACATCTGTTTAGTGTTTTGATATCAGGGGTATTCAATGCAGATGTATCTTGTGACTTCAGTAGTATCTCACAGTATTTTGCTACTGCGCTTCAATGTGTCTGACACTAACTCCTCAATGGGTTTGATTTTTTTTTTTTTTGTTACTTAGTGTCCCTGTCTAATTCAGCTTGTTTTATGTGCTCAATGTATTTCCAGGGTGCTATGCCCCTTGGAGTGCATGTGCATAACCGTTTGGAAAGTGGTAACATATATCTGGGAAATACAGTACCAGTCAAAAGTTTGGACACACTTTCTCATTCAAGTAAATGGGAAAGTGTTTCCAAACTTTTGACTGGTACTGTACCTGTTTTTAGCTTTTCAAGAGGGTTTTCGCAGAACCTCTAGCGTTAATTAGCCCACTGTCCTGGGACATGCAAGGCGGGCTGAGGTGCCCTGCGGGTGCCTGTGTGATGAACACAGCTTTACCCTCATGCCTGAGTGCCAAGCAAGTTCCCTGATAACGCACAGGGTGTGCCAGTGGGGCATCTCTTCTGAGGACACGCCAGCCTTCATGCGGACACAGCGTAGCTCAGCCTCTGGCACCCAGAGACTGGCATCTCCAGCAGCTTTAGTCACCCCCACCCCCTGCTCCACGTCCCTTAGCAGCTGTCACTGGGAAGAAGCTGACTCACCCCCCTCCCCCGGCTGGAAGTGAGGGGGTTTGTGGCATTAAGCAGTGGCATCTTCAGTCGTCATCTCTCTGTACATGCTGAGCCTGCAGTGGACATGTCTCAGACTTAAAGATTCTGGGCTTTGTCTCTCACTTGTGAGCTCCAAACCATAAAATCCACTCATCCACCCACATTTCCTCAGGCCTGTGACCTAACAGTGGTACTGAAAGCTCTGATTTTAGTTGTAACCAAATGTCATAGCAATGGGTTGATTAGGGTGATGTTCCCACTGGTGGGTTTGACAGGGTGGTATTGAGATGCTGAGATGGTACCATTTTTAGAATCACAAGCGGCTGAGCATACACAAAAATATTGTGGGTTACCCAGTATCGTTTGCATGTGTGCCGAAGAGCTCCCTTACTGAGCTGTCTGTTTTTGCTGGAAAGCTGCAGTGAGAGTCTGTGTCAATAGCATGCTGTGCTGTCATTTATGTTTTCTCAGTCTGATGAGAATTTTGATGAATGTAAACCCAGAGTGAATCGATCCTTTTTTTTTGAGAGGTCTGTTTGACTTGGTACCAGGCCTTGCGAGTGAGTTTTACACACTGTTGATGGTGATTGTTTGCTATTGAAATTGCAGTAAATTGAGGTTTTATTGGTTTTAATTCACAGTTCATGGGAGTTTCTATAAAACTCACAGGACAATCCATGTAATAGAAAGAATAGGGCTGTGTTTTTAGACTTAACATCCATAAATTCACTAATGACTTTAAGCTTTTTTTGTGTTCTGTGTTGTGTTTTGTATTGGAATTTTGTATCCCTCTCTATGTCCTCATCATTCCATTCTATAGTGTATTGAGCTGAGGAAGTACCTATACCTCATTTAACCTGAACTGAAATTGAAATGCACACACATTTTCACTGCAGGCATAACAAATTGCATCCAGCCATCAGAAGGTTTGTTTATTATTGAAATTTGCTGAGTTTGTTGAGAAATCAATTCATCTTGCCATCCCCAAACACAGTGAAGTAAATGGATTTGATACTCCATCCCAGTCAGATAACATGTTGGAGGTAGAATAATTACACATTTAGCAGATTAATTTGGGAGAAGTAATTAGTGCTTAGGACAGACAGAGAATCAGCATTTATAGCCAAGCAGTGGGATTGAAATTTCCTGTTTGAATGCCCAATTCATACCTTCTATTCAAAAATATCTTTTTGTTTCTTCAGAAACATACCTCATGCATGCTCTGATCACCCCAGTATAAGTGAATTAAATGCAGTTTCAGACTGAATGTCTTCTCATACCACCTGTGCTTATGTACTCAAATCTTATTTGTCAGACCAACATCACAATGTATATGTAAAGGTGTACATTGAGTTTCAGAATTTTCCTGCCATTTATAGAGCTCATGTTTGGAAGCCTCTTGCTGTTTTCAAAAAAGGCAGAGGCACAGGTGAGAGCGCTTCTCTGGGGGAACAGAACAGTTTGTCACCGCTTATTTCCTGTGTCTTTCTCCAAGGCGGCACCCAGGTGGAAATGATCAGTGGGAAGCAGAGATTGGGGTCGACAGGGTTAACTCAGCTCTCCCCTTGAGCTCACGGCAACACTTCAAAACGTCACCTCCCATGTTTTACCAGTTTCAGTTGTCAGATGGTTACAGGTCTACCTTACTGTTCTTCAGTGTATGAATCGTTGTTTTGGGACTAGACTCTAGCTCCAGCTGGAGTCCCCCATCAGTCCTCCCCTGTCCTTGGTAGCTGGACCACCAGTTACAACCAGTGCTCAGGTCTCATGGGAACTAAGCAGAGAAAGGAGTCTTCAAGTCCCTGCATCTCCACTCAATGCTCAGGTAGGAGCAGCACATTCCCCTGTCCCTTTGGCCTTTGACTTCCAAGATTACAAGTTAAGGAAGCATGCTCCAGCAGCCGAGCTGTCCCTGGTTGGAAGATAACTGCAGGCCAGTTGTACTTCTCAGGTTAGCAGTCTTTGCACCCAGGTGAAAAATTCTGTGGAAGCTGCCAAGTGATACTGCTTTCCTATGAATCAGCAGCACACACACTGTGACTCAAATCTAACATGGTGGCATCAGCAGTGTGCATTGTGTATACTAACAGGCAAAGGGGGCGAGTCAGGGCTTCAGCAGCTGGCCACATTAGCAGATGTGCCTCTTGTCAGGATTTCTCATCGTCGGGTGATTCAGACAGATGCTTAAGAGGGAGTTGTGTAGCGGTACTTAAGCTAACCCTGATTTACAAGCCACGTTTGTTATTCTTACAGTGTAAATCTATATTCTCCCTACATCCTTCTTTAAGGCTTGTGTAGTTTTTTTTTTTTTTTTTTTTTTAAACAAGATTATTTAGACAGCTGTGGGTCACGTCAAACCAGTAAGACCCAAGGGGGGCTATAGGGCTAGTAAAGCCCAGGAGTCCGATTAACACACACTAATGGAGAAATTCAGCAGTCCTGCCACCCCCATTAAAGGCTGTGAGGGAGTACATACCATTACTATTTTTGCTGTTTCTCAAATCACCTCCTCCTTCACCAGTTCAGTATGAAGTGAGAGCATGTTTGAGAAAACATGTTTGAGACCATCGTAAGCAAGGTGAACTGGGTTACAGGGTAGTTCTGTAGGAGCCCCCCTGGTTGTCATGGGATTGTGTTTGCTAGTCCATAGACATGGGCAAAGCAGGATTCCTTTTGAGGTTCTTAATGGACACAGGCTGCTGCCACACTAGTGTTGCTCTTTTGCAAGGTCTTCCACCTTCAATCACAACAGTTGAGTCCATACAGCAATAATAATTTTTTTTTTTGTGGATAATTTTGTGCTACTGCAACAGTTATATCAGTGATTTTGTGCAGTTAACATAAGAAGAAACATTGTGATTTACCTTCTCAATGTAGCAGTTTGGTCAACTGTGTCCATATAGAGTTTCATTATATGGTGAGATAGTTAATGTATGCTTTTTGTGTAATATGTGGAATAGCCCGTTGCTCAAATGACATTTGGTGAGTCAGGTATTCTGGTATAATACCTGTCTAGAGAGGCCTCCCAAGGGCCTGTTGTCAGAGTAAGTGTCCTTGGGCTGCGGGCGCGTGAAGTCACTCTCCCTGAAATAGCTCTCCCGAGAGACAGCCGAGACCTTTGAAGCAGGTTTCATTTCAGACACGTTCTAATGCAGAGAGGCTTGCAGGTAACCAGGAAAGGTTCCCGTGATTCTGTTCCGTGTAGCTTCAAAGACAGGGAGGCCCAAGGACAGGTGGAGAAGCATGAAGAGAAGTAGAATCCAGTAGATGTAGCTTTAAGACCCACATAGTTTCCAGGAGACACGGGGAGGGGCATTCTTCAGCGCCATGAGCAGAAGACATTTGTTAATCGAAGGTGAGCCGAGATAAAGACCCAGTCTCGGAGATGGCGGCTGAGGATAGCGAAAGGCTTGTGGAGGGAGCAAATCCTACTGCATGAAGGATCAACCCCCATCGCTGCACTCAGTCACTGTGAATCAGCTCTGACTGGGAGCCCAGGCAGAAAGAGAGGGCAGGCAAGGATACACCATTGAGGGCATAGCCACTTCAAGGAAGACATTCCTCAGCAGGAAATCAAAGACAGTCTGCTTCTCAAGATGCATTTTGCATCCAGTCTTTCCGCTAAAACATTCTGTTGCATCAAAATCCAGCCCTTTTAATTTGCGTATTCTAAATTTCTTAACATGCCTGCTGCTGTTGAGAATTAAGCAAGCATGATTTACTGCTTGTTAGGATTTTAAAAATGAAATACATTGTACTGACAATGAAGCTACATTTTGTGTGAGCAAAATGTTTAGCAAATAGGAACATGTAGAAGGAAATGAGTATAATCAAATGGCAGCTGCTCCAAAATCAGAGTGCTGAGAAAGTCAGCATATTGTAATATCTGAAATGTGCCATATCACCTTTATAAACATGGACACATTGAACCAGATACCTTACATAAAGAGCACATTATACTGGGCATTTCAATCTAAGGTTTTTAATCTCAGATAATTAACTTTCACTCTGGACATCTCGCGGTGGAGGCTCTCCCTCCTCATATTGTCATTAATATATGAAAACATGGCATAATCCCCATTCTTGGAACTAGCTGGACAAAAGGATTACCACACAAAGTAAGAACTCCCGTCTGTTCTTCTGAAGCCCTACCCCTTTAGCTCTGTTAGGTTTTGCAGGTTACATGCATTCCTCAAGACTAAAGAGCAATTTAGTTTGGGGGGCTTAACGGAGCTTCATGAAGTGCAAATATGGAAATAGCATGAGCCAAGCTTCAAGCTGCTAAGGAGGAATGCATTAATAATGTCTGTGATCGAATGCCGATATATCAGGGTGCTCCTTTCTTGGAGGTCTGTGTACACCAGTCCTACTGGATTCAGATATGTTGGTCAAGTGTAAGGTTTCATCAGCTGTAGGTCACAGAGCTGACAAAGCGGTGCTTTGTGAATGAGCAATGACATGCTCTTTTCTGTTGTTGTAAACAATTTGCCATTTTTTGGCATGCCTGTCTCGTTCAAGTCTTTTGTACTACCTTTTTGGGGGTTGACCGATGGTGCATCTAGCTAAAGCATTCCCTGCATGTGCAGTGATGCACCCCACTTTCTGGACTGGAGTACATGCCTCTGGGGAATTGGGTCAAGGCATGTGGAGAGGCACGGAGCTGACTGCAGATTAACTGGACAGCTGCACAGGAAGTACCATCTTACCACTCATTGGTTATGTGGCTCAGCTGGTTAACTTCAGAGTGAAATGAAGTGGCAAAGCACTCTAAATATGCTTTAGAGGATTTGCATGCTATTCTGTGGCCTTCCAAATTTGGGAAAAAGTAAAAAAATGTATGCCTGTTATGTCATGTATATCAAAATCATATTTAAAATAAAATATCATGCAAGAACAGTGCTGGGGAAGAAAAGGAAAAATGAATTTAAAGATTTGCCATGTACCATGTTTTTGCATGGGAAAAAGTAACATTTTTCCAAATCACGCAGTTTCTGTCTTGGTACTTAAGAGCTTAAGACCTGAATCCTTCAGCATCCTCAAACTCAACTAGGGGAGAATTTAAACATGCACAGATTTTATCAGCATGCACAGAACAAGAAATTTCTAATCTGTGGTTTGGATTATAGCAACGCTTGTATGTAGGGTGGGTTGAAAGGTCACAAGGGCCTAATATATTGTTCATCATGATGTCTGTGAACAATATCTCAAGACAGGGTACCACACTGTTGTGAAGCTTTAGTACAGTTCTGATATTTCTTTCTGTTTTCATCCTTTAATTCTTTTTAAGCCGGTTTTTCAGAATCCTTTTTTTACAGTAGAAATTTCCCAACAGCATTAAGCAAAATGAAATGATAAATAATATTCTTATAATGTCGCAGATGTCCTTAGCAGTCAGCAAAAGTAGAGCTGATGATGTGGCAGTGGGAGAAACCATGTTAGTGCCCATAGCTGGTTCAAACGTTTCTCTTGCTCAATGAACAAAATTAGGACTAAAGTTTCTACCTGCAGATATTTCGGTAGTCCTTCTGGTGCTCAGAGCTTGAAGGACAGCCAGGTGTCTGTGTTATTCCTGGTTCTTAAAGGAGTAGTAATCCTGAAGTGTTCAGGCAGGAAAGGCAAGACCCCAGCAATCTCACTGCTTCTTCGTAGAGGTGATATTCAGTGTCACCAGTGTTCATTTAAGAGCCCCCCAACCCCCACCCCACCCCAGGGACTACTTCTCTTTAATGGACTCCCCTCTGTCCCCAGCATGGGCTTCTCATACATCAATGTATACTTGTCATGAACAACAAAGGATTAGATGTTCCATTCGCTTTGTATCCAGCTGAATTCATATTTTATTTATGTTTCCTCTTTGTCCAAGGGAAAAATGCAATGAAAATGTCCATTCAGTGAGGACCTGGTCGAGAGGCATTGCTGGAAAGCTAAATGCAGGATCTGCAGCTTAGTGGTGGTTTTACCTGAAAGAGGTTTAGTTCGGGGCCTACCTCAGAAGTGTATGCTTCTGAAGTATAAACCCACCCTGTTGAAGGAAAGTGATAAGTAGACGCTAGTGCACCGGCCCTCTCCCTTGTCAGTGGCGCACTTTTCCTTGACTCATCTGTCTGTTGAGGGGCATTCGCTAAATGTCTGTATGAGTGAACAGATTCAAAGGATGGCAAAACAGAAATCTTCTCTGAAATCAGAAGTGTGAGTCACAAAAGGCTTTAACCTTTATTTCCCTGCATTATTGCATATGATTTAGAACAAACAATAAAGTATGGGACATTTCAGTCACCTCCAACTGTGATGCTATTATTACTTTTCCAGTGAATGTACTTTAGTTCGCCTTTCCATCACACATAATGTTTAGCCTGAAACATTTTTTTACCATTGCTAAGGTTGACTTCTGGGAATTTTATATCTTGATTAATCTTGAGCTCGTCTACACCCTGTTTCAATTTGCAGAATGTGGTGTGTTGCTGTGGTACAAGCTGCAATTTAGATTTTTATGGGCTGTTTGCCCCTTGACAAAATGTGCAGTATTTAAAGAGCCAGAAACATGAGCCCATAATTCCAAAAAAATTTGAGACCACTTAAGAAGTGTGTAGCTTAAATGTTGTTTTGATGTTGACTCGCTGATAGAGCACCATGCTCCATTTAAATACTGTAAGTGGAAATGCCTTGTGGATGGCGTTTATGAAAATAGTTTCCTTTTGGTGTGAGGCCTGCAGTGAAACCAGGAAGCAGGCCTGTGCTGTTTTGTGGTAACCTGTATAAGGATTGAGAGCTGGAACTGTTTGTTCCTTGTTGTGCATTACTTTATTTCCTTAGTTCTCTCACACACACACACACACACACACACACACACACACACACACACACACACACACACACACACACACACACACACACACACACACAAATATATATATATGTGTGTGTGTGTGTGTGTGTGTCTATGTGTCTGTGTGTGTGTATATACTGTATATGTGTATGTATATGTATGTGTGTGTATATCAATATAAACAAGAACTTTTTCCATGGCAGCATCAGAGCTTTAAAAGCCCCAATCGGCAGTATTGAGTGGGACATTGACGTAATGAGCAGGGTGGTAGTATCACGCATGCTGTGCCTGGGGCATGCAGAATGTGCACATTTCAGACCCCTCCCTGCCTCCCTGACGTACAGCACATATCCATTAGAGGATATTTATAGCAGCCAACTCCCTGTGATGCATGATGACAGTCATGCTGTCCAACATTCTTTTTTTGTTATTTTTTTTAAATAACAGACGAGTAGTCTTAGAAAACTTGAATTTCATTGTGTTGTCCAGTTCACAATTGGCCTTTGGACCAAAAAGTTGGTCCTGTTTGTGTTTTACACGAAGCACTGTGTCCAAATTAAATGGAGCCACAATACAGTGTGCTTTTGAAATGATCATGGGAATAATAACAGTTTTTGACTACTGCACACTTAACCCTTTTTAATTTAAATTTGAACCCTGGGGGAGGGGAATAATCTGCTGTAAAAATTAATTTGACATGCATTTTTTCCTATAATAATCTCTTGTAAAAGTCGGCCTTCGTAGAATTATGTAAAATGGCCCCAATTACAGGCGCTCTCCTGTTTGAACCCTGTTTGTCTCAAGCCGACTATGTAATGGAACATAATTGGCCACTCTTATTTTGTTTTTTTTTTCCTGCAAGCCATCGTGAGAGAGAGCAGCCAAGTTGGCTGGGCTCTGTTTTGTTGGAGTGCACCAAGGCGAGAAGGCGAGGGAGGGGGATGTGGTGGCAAGGGACCTCACAAAGCAAAAACTGCTCCCTCTTTCAAAGGAAAAGCTTGACTCTGCAATGGGAGACAGGGAGGTGTAAAAATGTTTCTCTTGCACTTGTTATTCCCCTGGCCTTTGTGGCATTGAAGGGTGTTTGATTTGCACAGTGAGGGGTTAAACAGACTTTTGCAGCTAACCTCTGCTGTTAGACCACCGGGATGTGTGTGGGGGTGTAGCAGTATATGCACACTGGGCTAATGGGGCTCAAACAGGAGAGGCATGTTTGATTTGAGGTCCTTGTGATGCAAACCTCCAGGTGATTTTCAGTGGGGAGACCCAGTTTTATTCTCCTGTCAAGCAGGTCACCAGGTCCAGCAACATCCCACATTAATTATTTCTTTTTTTGTGTGATTCCATTTTCCATCGTGCTTACCTGGACGCGTCTTAATAATTATAAAAATTAGCACAGATGCTTATGGTAATGCCTTCATTTATACAGAACAAGAACACACTGTCTATTTCATTGTTTTTTGTAATCTGTCCCTCTTTTTTTCCTTTCCATTTTGCTTCTTTGGCATGACAGATGTACATCCATTATTGCAAAGCATATACATTTAAAATTAGTCTTTCTCTCTGTCACTGACTTGGGCCCCTGAGGGACATCATCTTGTGAAAATGCCTGTTTTCTTTTTATCTGACCAAACCCCCAAATCGCAGCCCTCTCCTGAACAGTGATACGGTAAGGTGAACTTGTTTGTGTTCAGTGCATTCATGGTAGAGCTTGCCTTATACCATGATTAGCAAGAACGACTCTACCTTCTGGACCCTGGAACACTGCCCAGCACAAAGGCTACAGAAGCCACTGGTGACTAATAAACAATAGGAACATGACCTCATTGTCTATTAATGTTATATTATGCCTTGGACAAGCAGCTTATTTTTATTTATTAATCTCCCATTTTTCATTCTGCTCCTTTGCTCCCATGCTGTTTTCTGTGGTGACATGGCATCTGCCATTGGTAGACTAAGAGGATACAGGTTTTACTGCCATATTAAAGAGGATTGAAAAGCATGGCATGAATTATGTATAAAATACTTAAAACACTGCTGTTAGTGATGAAGTGGAAGAGTATAATAATGCTTGGATGAGGAATGATGACCACTGTTTTGATAAGAGACTCTAATTATTGCAGTCATGCACCTTTTATGTTTAGTAGCTGTATTATAATGTGTGTTCAGTATTATAATAATTTGTGTATTGTAATGGGAAGAAAAATGTTTGGCTTTTTTGCATTCTACACAAAGTGGTGATTGAACAATGTGTCAAACAATTGCAACAAATACATCATCTAGAGTGGGGGTTCCAGAGTGAAAGGCTCTCCTCTGTGCTACTTGCCCAAACTGACTTGCTAACAATGGCAGATACAGTGTATAGAGTGCTAGAGAGCTAGACTGTGGTGAGGTGGATTGGTTTTTTCTATGGAAACTGGTATACTGTGAAGCTTTGTACTGTATGAATTAGAAAATGTTGAGTTTGAAGGGAGGAATCTGCCATTGCTACCATAGAGGCAAAGTCAGTAACAGCCCTTAGTCACACTATTGTAATAAAGCACTCTCCTTAATGTAAACACCCCTTAAAGCAAAGTTGTAAAACTGTAATGGATTACACATCATCAAGATCAATTCACATAAAGTGGTTTAAGCCTTGTACAACAGAAGAAGTAGCATATACTTATTTTCATAATTTTAAGATGGATACTTAGTTACACCAATGTGGCTTGATGTCGCACTTGTCATTAACAGGAGACTGAGTGAAGAAGTGATCTGGAGAGTTATCCACTCTCCTAGACATTGTCATTGTGGAGGTGTGTTTCTCTTTTCTTAAGTATGTATAATTCCAGCACTCTGTTGTCTGCAAAACCAGCACACACAACAAAATAGAGTAAAATATAACTTCATTGTCCTCCTGGAAGTGGGAATTTACAGCAAGGTACAGAAAAATCAGTTTTCTTTTAAATAAACATAAAGTATGTGTTTTGACAGAAAACTCTTACCCCACTTGAATTCTTTATGTGCTAATAAGCCAAATGTTACACAACGTTGCTTTTTGATTTCTGCATCTTACCACTGTCTCTCTATGTTAGAAGATATACAGTGAGAAAAGGAGGAGGGTTAGGGCTGGAGAAATCCCTTTAAAGAGTCTACATCCTAACACAAATCCTGGCAAGCTAATGTGAGCAAGTTTAGCAGGAAATCAAACCTGAGAATAGAGTGATTGCTTGCTACTAGTTGGCTAACTTTGTCATGTAGTTGTAACTTTGATTATTTATACACTTACTTTTGAGGTGCAGCAACTATTGCAGTTTCTGGCAGCATGGCTTCATCAATGTGATAACTACCTATAAATCTAGCTACCTAGCATATTGGCTAGCTCCCTGCCATGGGAGCATGCCTGTGGTTAAGATTGAAAACGAATCCCATTGTTGCCTGCAAGCTCTATGCTGCATGGTCCAGTGAAATGTTTTCTGCCCGGTTCCAAATGCCACCCATCAATTATAGATACCACTAACCGCTTATGCACCTGCTAATGTGATTTTACCATTAGGCTTCATGTCCTGTAATACACTGAAGTGAAAAGAAAAGGAATGGTGAATTGTTATGAATGTTCTTGTGCATGTTTAGATACATGCAGACCTGCACAGCATTCATCCTTTACTGAGCTATATTTGCAATAATCCCATATTTACCTTTGTATCATAATCTGGACATAAAGTATGTTTGAAGTCTTTACAGCGTCATAATAACTATATATATTCTTACATATTAAAAACCCTCCTTTTACTCTCAGTTTTGTTTTTTAGAGCCTGTTTTATGTAAAAGTAATGTATACTTAGAATAGAGCTCTCCTGGCTCCTTAAGTGATTCATAATACAGAGCGAAGGGTGGAATTGTGTTATTGTGTTGAGCATGTTTGGGTGGCAGTGGGAGTGGGTGGGTTGAGTGCAGCAGAGGATGCTTCAAAGCGGCTTGCGGATGGCTTAGGAAAATCTGCCGCAATATGAAAGCTATAGTGGAAGCAGATTATAAATGAGACTACATTGGTTCAAAGGTTTCAGGTCAGCTCCTGTCCCACAATGCCCCTGGATGGAGTATCTGCCTCTAGAGCATCCCTGTGGTAAACCCTGCTCTTGTTGGTCATTGGCCATGAGTTTTTGTAGTGGCTGATGATAGCAAACCACTGGCTGCATGTGAATGATTTAGATCCAGAGACATGGTAAGAGACTGATATCTAATTACATTCAGCGGTTGTGACTTAGGCCTGTCAATACTGTTCAAAGAGAGTGACTGATCCCACAAAATTGACTGACTGTGAGAGCCGACTTTGGCTTGTATTGTGTGTCATACATTGGAATTAAAAAGACGTTGATTTAACAGGTCAATCTCACACTGAACAGCACTGGGTGAATTAACCCTGGCTTTTTGTTACTCTTAGGTCTGACAAGCCATTTGGTCCAGCATGCACTCTCTTTTTTTATTTTTTTAGTGCAGGCTCTCCCGGTAAGGTCATTGCAGTGCAAATCAACTCCAGAGAGACCAGCTGGTGCTTGCAATTCCATTGGAACAGATTGACCACTGACGGCTACTACAGTGCAGCTACCGACAATACCTTCTGACACCTCAGAGGATGTGTATGCTGTTCTAAATTACCCTCACACATCTGCTCCAGTTCTGCATGGCTGGCCCCCAAGAGAGGGTTAGCTGAATTGATTATACCCTTTTCCTAAAGTGATGATGTGTTTAAAGAGAGATGATTTAGAATATCACAGTAATTGATTATGCTGCCAATCTGTTGGTTGATGCCTTACATGCAAATATTATAGCAGCACAACGTGCTTGAAGTATTCTTCCTCCACACTTTGTGACATCCATATGTAACAAACCTTTTGGTGCAATACCTTGTCTGTGGTATTAAAGGAAAGGTATGTGTTTGTTTAAGGCAATAGATGGTTCACATGCTATTGTTCGGAATTAGACCTCGCAAGGACCTCCAGACCTGGACTGTAGAGATGGGAGTCGGAAGGCAATTTTATGTGTTTGTCATCTTTTACACAAGAAAGACTGACATTTGAGATGTGCAATGTCAACATGCTGATGTCAGTCTGGATTAATATGGTCCGTTAATCCTCTGCCTGTCCTTTCATCACATTCCTCACATACATCTTCGTAATGACAGCATAATATCCACGTGTAAATTTGCCACATTCCTGCAAAGGAAACATTTTTCTTCAGGAAGGGAAGCGTAAAGATGATACTCATACATAAATATAGTGCTCTTATATAATTCTATCCCTTTGGCACTCGGGATCAGATGATTCTGCAGAAAGGATTTCCTTGCTATAAAGTTTAGCATCATGTTATTGGGGGCTGGGGTGTGAGTGGAGAAAGGGTAAAAAAAACGTATTTTGTCTTGCAAATTTAGTTAGCATGTCAATATTTAAAGGGACTGGGGAAGGAGAACCTTGCAGTGTGTATCTATAGGTTTTGGCCATGTGACATTTCAAGCACACCCCTCCGCATGTGGCGCCTTAATGCTGCTGTATGTAATCCAGACCTAAAACAGGTGCATGCTGACAGATATGAATACAAACACTTCTTTCACCCCCCTCCTCCAAAACGCACAATGATTACCTGTGGTGTAAATTGGGTTTCCTTCCCTGTCCCTGCACTGCCCTCATATACTCAGCCACAGGCCCTTCCTTGGCTTCACTTTAAACAGGAGGGTCTGTCCTCCACCCTGTCCTCTGCCACTGCTTCCATGCGCACACAGGCCTAAATAAATCTGTTGTGATTGGCTGTGTTGGATCCTGCCCATTGTGGCCAAGAGGCCTGGGGAGGGATGCAAGATTGTAAGCACCAGCTCTCTGTGACAGGGGTGCAGCAAGGATGTTGGCCCAGAACACAGCTCATTTTTAAATCCTCCTGCCTTGTCCATGTGAGAAAGGACACTTGTCAATCTGCTTTTCTCGTCAGGACCCTCTCCACCTTTCATTCTGACCTGGCCTTTTCTTCGGGAGGTAAGACGCTGTCCTCATTTTCCATGTGTTTGGAAGTGACTGTGTTTGGGTTGGACCACAGTGCTGATGGAAGTACTTGTAGTTTGCTTTTAGCACATCTTTGATCCCTGGACTCCTGACATTATTAAATGTTTGTTTAGGCCATGGTAAGATACCTGTGGTTTATAGTCTTTTCCTTTTTTTTTTTTCAAGGGTGATGAGAAAAAGAACTCCTCAACTCGCTTGCCCTCATGAAAGCAGGCCTTGAGTTTGGCTGCCTTATAATTTCATAGCAATAATCTCTCGGAGTTTCACTAAACCAAACTGACTTGGTTCTTTCCCCTTGTGTGGGATAGAGGGCTCTCAGACAAGCCCTTGGTAACGAGGCCTGACAGAAAGGGGAAAGGCACAGATGGTCTTCACCTGTACAGATGTAAAGTGAGCCGCTCCTGAAACCCACCCTTCCGAATGAGCCTATCCCAGAACCTGTCAGATCTCCTGACACAGATCTCAGCTCTGTTTGTCTCCTCTGTTCCCATGGCCTATTTAAACGGCAGGCCCTGCAACCCGAGATGCGGCAACTGAATGGGAGACCTCTGGGAAAGAATGTGCATCCATTGTTTTGAGAGATGCAGGCGTAGACCGGTCCCCATCTCCCCCTGCCCGGCAGTCTTGGCCCAGATGAGAAGCCAGGCCAAAATCTGGGTCAGTCACCCGCCTGCCCCCCCAAATGGCTTCTTTGCGGGACTGCGAGAAGCCTCTGATCCTCTCCAGCTAAAGCAGGTGTGCTCCAGTTTCCTTCCCCTCTGCACTGACATCAGAGCAGTCTCAGTGGGAGAGAATACAAGCTCTATTCACTGAAGGCCCAAGCCAGGAGAGTTACCGTTCTTGAGCAACCCTCATAGACACACAGAAACCCTTAGTGACTGCATAGAGCATGGACATAGCTTTGATACTTGTGAGAGATGTGATACCAGCATGTTTATAGATTATTATGCGTTCAGACATGACACAGCTGACTTTTAGTAGCAAGGAGAGCATCAGCACAAAGAAACAGACAGGTAGACACACACATACATATTCATAGATATACAGACACATATATGTGTGCAAACACACACAAACCTAGAAATAGATATGCATATGAATATACAGAGAAACATGCACACATGGAGAGAAAGGTGGCAGGAGGAAAAGGGGGGAGGGAGAAAAGAGGAGAAAGGGAGAAACTCATCTCCATTACCACATCCTCCCTGAGGGGTCCAATCAGCATGCAGGTAGCATTGGTGGAAGCAGCCTCAGGCTAGGGCACAGCAGATGTCACCTGGTGGCACGGGCTGCTCCAGCTGGGGCGGCCACAGGGGCCTGGCATCTCCCCAGGCGCCCGGCCTCAATTCCGCGCCAGGGAGGAAAGGAAACTATTAAATAAACAGGCCTACATCTGTAACATGCAGGTAATTTGGGAAAACAAAAAAAAACTCCCAATTTCCAGCTTCAGGGGATTTAAAATCTGCTTTTCCAGCCATTGCAACAGAGGTGCTGTTGCCTGTGAAGTGCCCTCATGCTGACTACCTGCTCAGGGCTCTCTGTAGAGGGCCCCATTTTCTGTCAATAGCATTGATCTAGGGGATTGGGGTGAGCAATTAGCGCTGTCCTCTTTCATTAGCTGTCCTAGATGTGTTGTTTCAAGTGGGAAACAGAGCAGGACATTGTTCTGCTGCAGGTAATGGTGGCACACAGTCAAACTGAGTATTTAGACTCTGAGCCTGTATGGGGCTCCCACCCTGTTCGGGTTCCAGTCAGGTTCTAGCGTGATCTGTTACAATAGGAGCCAAACAAGGGTCAGGGTTTTCTTTTAGTGATTTAGCCAGGGCGGAGGAACCCCCTCAACCCAAAATCCCTTTCCCCAACCCCCACCCCCACCCTGTCCCTTCACCTGGTCCCTCAACATACAAGCTCAAGGCACTGTCCAGTGTATCCCTGTGGGCAGTAATTTTCAAACGAATAAATGTATAAAAGCTCATAAGGCAGGTCAGTACTGGCTTTGCTGTTGCAGTCTTCCCTCCGTATTCCCTCACTACTGTTGTTACTGTTCATCTGACCTGAGGTCTCTTTCAAAGGACATTTGATAAGATGCAGCATTTTTCAGACTTGTGGAGCACAGTGCTTGCAGCCACCCTCGGAATAGGAAGAATTAATTCTGAGCGTGTGTACACCTACTGGAGTCTCTCTGCAGTGATTAATATTTAAATCTCTGCATTCAGACTGCAATATAGGATGCAAAACCACCTTAATACCATTGCGGCGAATGTAGAGTACATATTAGCCTTTACGAGAACCTCATTTTATTGAATCTTCCATTAACTTTCATATCAGAAGCTGACACTTCAGGCTACATCAGTAATTCTGTCTTCATGTCTTTTGTGTCATTTCACATCTTTATTTTTTAAACCACTTTAACAGCTGAGCTCCTTTTTTGAAACTTCAAAAAGGAATGAACTGCGTTCATGGGAGAACAGAAACGCCCCTGCTGTGTCCAGCTTGTGCCTGCTTGCTTCTCCCTCCAGTGCAGAGGGAAGTGATTTTGTAAGATGGGCTCCCTGTTTGTGAATAGTCTGTCCAGTGGCCTCCCTCTGTCGATCAGTCAGCCTGACAGTTTTGTCTCTGGCTGAAAGGAGCTTCCAGTGTCAGATAAACACTTTAATGCTGTCAGACTGTCTGCAGTCCTCCATAATTCTGTACCTGCTGTGCTTTGTCCTCTGTTTAAGTTGAGGATGATATCTTCTTGCCTCAGGCAGGGGTATGGTCTTCTGCAAGGGCACTGAATACCACCACCACCACCACCTCCCAAAAAAGAGCAAACAAGTCTGATTGTAGCTTTATCTGAACTTCAACATTAAGACAATAAATGGGGATTTGTTTTAATATTCTATTTTATTGTTACTCCAATTCAAAAGCAATAGAAAATGACTACATGGGTAATTTTTATTCCACCAGAATGGAACTTGAATGTCCAGACTGGTTAGACAGAGTTTAATTTATTTCATACCACTGCCATGGTTGAGGCATGCATGGACATTATTTACTTCACTGTTTAGCCACAGTCTATAAAGATGGTAGTATGTGTATACTGTGCTGTGTAAAGCACTGTTTATGTAGTGCAGTGAAAGTTCCTTTGTCAATTGTAGGTTTACGGTAGTAATGACGTTCGAACACATGCCTGGTTGTGTTATGAATACACACGGGTAAGAAGTGAAGGAAGTTTCATTTGGTACTCCAAAATAACGTCATGGAAATCTAGCGAGGTTGCGGAATATAAAACTCTTTAATTATGTTTACTTCACTGCGTTAAAAAGTGAGGAACGTCCCAGCAAGACTACAGAAGCTCATTATCGCCTCTGTTCTGGAGCGTGTGACTACATGCCGAGGTGAGATGAATGTAAACGGCAAGCGCGTGCTGCACATTCTCGCAGCTGCCCCCGCGCTTTCTTAACTTTCTTAACGTTAGCGTCTGTAATACGTCAAAACCATTGCTGATCTATTTCAAACGTATGCTGCCCTTTAATATTTCTTTTTCGCTGTGTTTAGAGAGCAGAAAGTATCCTTTACTTCTAACCTTTATGTTTTTGTTTTGTTGTTGATGTTAAGTTTTGAGACAATTGTCTGTCTTGATGATTAATTCCAGCGCCACCAATGGTTAGTTTTATATTTCGCCACCTTCAGGGTTCCGAGGACTTACTATTTTTGCTTTATTTACCGTAGCAATGTGAACAGTTTTAATTTTCCTTTTAAAGTTTGTTTATCCCTGTGACATATCTGTGTTCAAATCTGTTGCTCACATAGTAGTGGAACATTTAAGGCAGAGAAAATATCTGGCACAGACGTCAGATAATGGTTAACTTCACTTACATAGAAGGGAAGAATACTCCTTTCTTAATTGTGACAAAGGCCACTGAAAGCCACTAAGCACATACAAATAACATGTCCTGTAGGACATTTTTTCTCATGTGACTGATGAGTTAATTTACGACCACATAAATCTCCCATTTCCAATATGCTTTACCTTAAAAAATATTCTGGGAAACAAGAAATGGTTTTAAGCTATCCAAAAATAAGTAAGGACATGAGACTGTTAGGATATTTAGGATTTTACATTTATACTGTTGATAAAACAACGTGAGAAAGGCCAAGCTCGAAAGGTATTGGGGATTCCAAAAAGAGCAAGGACTCCATCTACTGGTGAAATGAAATATATTTAGGCTCGTTTTTTGTGGCTGCACGTTTTCGTCTTTTTCTGTCTATCTGTTTGTGCCAGGTATCTAATAATATAGTATATAGATTTCCCTGGGCAGGGATACATGAAATAGTCAAAATAATGGAAATACTAAATAAAAAAATCTCTGGAGCACATGTATAGACTTAATTACTTCCCAATCATAGCAATGGCATTTCTGATTACAAATGTTTCCACTCTAATAATCAACACTCATGTTATTTTTGAAGTACCATAAGATGTGAAAGATTTTGACAGAGGTAAAACAGTTGTCCAAACTTATTTTTGTCAGTCACAGAATTGGAGGAATTATGTAATATGTCTACAGTGGAGCTGAAAAATCATGATGGCATACACCAAAACACTGTATCAGGAAAGAGAGCTCATCTGCAGGAATAGATTGACACTTAAGAGAAGAGCTTCATTATTTATTTGGTTGTTAATGTGCACTGTGCGGACAGAAACAGTTACGGGGTCCTTACAAGTCATTTTTTTTCTTTAGTCCGTGTTTTATTCACCATAATAAAATTCATGAATTGAAAGCAAAAAGGAAATTTGAAGTACTGGAAGATAAAACATATGTCCTTTCAGTTTGCTTTTGTAAACAGTCAGAAGTATTTCCAGACCTGATCCAATGTGAAAACAGACCTCTAGGAAAATGTAGCCTCAAGGACAATGGCAGTTTTGTTCTGAAAAGTTTAGAGGAGTAGGAATCTAAGAAACTACGGTACCACCCTTGATTTTGTTACTACCGAAGGGCAGCCCAAGTTCAGGGTTAGCCTAATTGTATCTCGGCAACACCCTGCTATTTTAAATCCAAGAACTTTGTGGTCTGCCTGAAAACAGAGCTGTTGTGTGACTTTAATTGGGAGGCTTTTGGCCTGGGTTTGGCTTTGAGGGCTGCTGTAAGAGCCTCTATGGCCCTGCTGTCTCTGACAGGGAGAGGGTTGGTGGGAAGTGCTTTGGAGCTTGAACCACAGAAATGGATATGTTTTATTGTCTGGCTAAAACACTCAAACTCAGACATGCTACTGAAACCTGCCTAAAACAGGAAGGGAGCGGCTGTGACTGCTTGAGTGGACCCTTCAGTTGTGGGCTAAAAAACTGTGCTGGCTACATTGGAACTGGGGAGTTAGTACTGGATGGCTGTTTTATTGGCCTGCTTTTTCAATTACGCTCCATAAACACGGAGCTCTGCAGCACTCCAGGCTTCTAGCCGAGCGTTTCAATAATATTTCCACTGGTGTTTTTCAGCACCGATCCCTTGGGCAGGGGGACGGGGCCGGGGACATGAATGACTCCTTCCTCTTCACAAACTGTAGCGGTTAGAGAGAGGGCAGCATCCGCAGCCAAACGCTGGGCTGTAAATCTGTGCTCTAGGGCCAGACGCCTGCTTCCTCCTGGCTCTCAGGGACCCCTGCTGCTAGTATGCTCAGGAAGAGTGAAAGTGGGGTCAGGACTGGTACAGCATTGAATAACATTGAAAACCCCAGAGCTGGTCACTCTGTCCTGTGCCATTCAGTGTAAAAAAGGTTTAATGAAAGCAGTGGAGGTCAACACCAGTTAAAATTTTCTGAGGATATATTTTTGTTTTTTTTGCATGACTATGTTGGAGTAATTATGGCAAAGAGCATACTGGTTAGCATCAGGCTGCTGGGAGGGGTCTTACCTGTATCCAAGAATCACACACAACCTTTCTCCCTGCTTATGGACTTACAGAGAATCTAAAACAAGAAACATGGAAATGTGCTTAAAGTCTCTTTCTTCTTCTCAGGTCACCGAACGCTGTGAGCACAGTACTCCTGAAGCCCCTCCGGGATAGGCTGCAAGTGTAAACCAGGTACGAGTTCTCCTTCTTTTCTTTCATTCTCTCACTCACTTACTCGCTCAGTCACTCATTAAATCACTCACTTCCTTACCAGTGTTCATGCACCTTGCATCAAACTCTCTGGACATATTATGAGTTAAATTAGGAGCCATGGGTGGGACAGACCCAGCTGTTTACTGTGTGTTAGAGATGCTACTCTGACTGACTGCTGACTGTAAAGTGAATGAGTTTTGCCCTGAAAGAGCTGCCACAGGGAGCAGGAGGTAAGTGGAGGCATGAGTGATATGCAGATTATCACCTCTTTCAAAGCTGCGCCTTTTAGCTGAACCAGGTTCCTGACTTTTGGAAAGGGGATATGTGTACTGTGTGATAATCGTATGTTCAGTTCTTCTGTTGATTTTATTATTTATGTATGGGTCCTGTGAGGAATGTTGAACGGAACTTGTTACTAAATTTATTTGGTCACTAAAACATTCAACCATAATATTTACAGTTTTTGTTCACCTTTTAAAGAAGCATTGCTGTTGTGTCAGCTTTTAATTGAATATTAGTTGAGTCCCAGAAAAGTTTAGATGCATTTTAGACTCCATTGACTTGTAAAATACATACTTTTTACCTTAGTATTTAGGAGCATCTGTAACAGACCTGTAGATATTCATTAGAAAACCATTTCATTAAATGACCCCATTGTTATGGAACATCTCTGGTTGCACAGAGGGCGAGGTGCATTTAAGGTAAACCTGCAACCCCAATATCGTCCACATGGGGGCACTGTGTGCATATATAATAGTTTGACATTATCAGCTTGAAGAGTGTGGTTATCAGCACTTTTGCATGATGGAACCCCTCACAGTCATTTCTTTCTCTTCATCACTGGGGCATATGCTTTGTAATGTTTGTGCATGAGGGATACAGATTCAGAGGCTGCTTGATTGCTGTTGTGTGCTCTTGCTAAATCAGACTGAGTGGTAATAGGAAGAGTACTGCTGGTAGATTTTTCATTTTTAGGTATTTCTGAATGCTTTCCCCGTCAGCATGCATTTCAAGTATTTACTTTTCGACCTGAATAAGAAGTAATTCTGTACCATTATTTTCGAGTTGACGATTGGAGTTCCACCCGAAATAAATTCCATGGGGTTAGCTTCATTTTTATCACATGCAAATAAATGTATTATGATTTCTGCTTTGTTAAAAACTCTTGAAAAATATACATTGATGTCACACCAGCAGCTGTTTACACATCAGTGTTCGGAATTTCTCAAGAAGCATATAAAGTATTATGCTGCATGGTGCTTTGCTACAATGTGTTTTCATATCTTTTTCAACAAGCAAATAATTTATTTATGTAAACAGTAATGTGTAACTGACCGATGCTTTTCATTTCTGTCAATACAAAACCAAGTTAAATCCAGACATGTGAGCAAAACTGAAAAAATAAACAAATAATAATAAAAGCTTAATAAAATCTCATGTTGAATAATAATGATAATATTAAGAAGGCTAACTAAAGGCTTGGTCTCACATGCTTCTCAACAGTCTTCAGCTGCTGTTGCATATGGAGGCTGATCTTTTTGGCGGTCATCTCTCAATTGACTTTACAGATACGCCAGACTAGGCAGTGGGATTCACCTGTTAGTGATACACTGGTTTTGAGCTCAGAGAGGAAATCATTAAGTGTCCTCAGCCCTTTCGCATTGACCAGCTATGTGCTATATCTATCCCAAACATTGACATTCCTCCAAAATTATGGCTACTTCTCATAGTATTAGTCTCCTTCAGTGGGTGACCCAGATTAAAACAAATCTGTTACAAAATATCGGTTTATTCGCTTGTGAACAATGTTGTCTTAGATTTCAATTACAGAGAATGTACAGGGTAAGTAATGAAGTGCAGGCTCTCAGACAAAACTGATAACAAATGTGAATGAATTTCACTCATGCACAGCTTTTTAGTAATGAAAAGCCAATGTTCTGGTACATCCCAAATGAAGGGATTGATGTGCTTTAAAATGAGCACTTAATCAATAAATGTAGTTTTGGAATAAGCAAGAAGTTGTGACAAATTAATCTGTCTTAATTTGGCACAAACATACTGATCAAAGTGCACTGTTTACAGCTGTTGCCAGAGGAAGTTTTAAAGATGTCCACCAGGGGGAACCAGAGGTCCATATCTCATAGCAGTGTTGAGCGTGGCTGTTGCTCATAGCTTGTGTGTCTTGCTGCCCTGGAGGACCCATGTTTCCACATTGACAGATTCACAGAGCGCTCAGAGCCCTGAGGGGATGGAGCTGGAGTGTCAGTGTTAAGATGTGAAAACGTGGAGCCGTCGTCCTTCTGCATCAGGGTCTCAGTCAGCTTAGAAGACCAGTGCTGAGCCAGAGAGGAAGCTCATTCCGCACACTAACACTGTCTCCTTGCATCACTCACTCATAGCAGGAACAACACTCAGCAACATCTTTGCAGGTTCGTTCTGGTAGAGCATGAGAGATTGCTTTCTGGTAAGTTCATAGAGAAAGTTCTCCTTAACAATGTTTGGTGCAGCAGAGACTTAGGAGCTGTACTGAGACACCTGCATAGACCAAAAGTCAGTGCAAAAATTGGTTTTAAAATTGAAGTTGTCCATTGGAATATGGCAGACAGGAGATTAGACTATGGAGATTTGAAAAGTTTCCAGTTTTACTATGTTTAACATAACTTTATCACTCTAAAACAAATCCCCAGTCACACACAAGCTTTGCCAAAGAATTAATTAAATGCTAGGTAGCATGCTAGCATACTCCCATTCTCTGTGCTACCCACTCACCATACATCCAAATGTGGATGCAGTGAGGAATGCAAACATCTGCTTTATCAGAGTGTGTCTCTGGCTTGTCCTACACCATAACCAACCCCCCTACCTTTGGTCTTTTGTTGAAAGGGGGCTTCTTTAATGTTGGCACCCTGCTGTGTAACTCTCATATTGCTCAGTCCCTGCACCACTGAAGTTCATCTCCAGAGATGGCACTCTGTGGAATTGAGCCCTAATCACAGCTAAATGCTCTATTAGACATGATCAGTCACTCATTACCTGTGCACATATTTTGAATAATTAGGCCGTCGCTCAAGGCAGCGCAGCAACTCAGTCTGGAACATGCCCTTTATTTAATGAATCTGAAGTGGAAACGTTATGGAACCAACAGCAGGGTGTGTGTTCCCTTCAGTTGCCGGTTGGGTAAGATGTGTTCAAGTAAGTCTGATCAGAAACATCTCTAAGATGAGACTTTGCTAATATTCTCATAATAGAGTTGTCCATTTTTAAGACTCCAATGAGAAAGTTTTCTCTGATATAACTTATAGAGCAATAGTAAAGAGTATTTTCTTTCATAGGGATTGAAAAAAATAGGCATTTTGGTTATCTCTGATAGTCTTTATGCTTACCTGTGTTTAGCAATCCAAGACATTTCATAGAGGCTTGTGATTGCAAACAGACCTACATCGACCAAGCAGTGAGTCTGGCTCTGAAATTTCATGATTGCTAAATAATATACTTCACAAATTGCATGATATGTCTGGATTGAAATGTGAATAGTTTGTTGTTTAGCAGTGGAGTAGTTTATCAGTGCATTCTGCTGGATTATTTGGGGCAAACTTTGAAGACCACTGTCAATGCTTCTGTGTTCAGTCTCCTCTCCAGGCACCCGAGGGTCCAGTCAGCTTTTTTTATGAATCATGCTTGGCTGTAGCTCCCTGTTTCCTTACCTGCCATGTCAGGCTTACTCTGGAAGAAAGAGGAAGGGTTCAGTTCAGGTGCTGTGCTATAATGGGGCTATTAGTCTAGAGTAATGGGGGGTCTGGGCTGCAACCAGGCCCCCCAGTTTGTTTGCGATTACATACACTCAAGAGCATGCCCGAGGCTTTTTCTCCCTCTGTCTTGAAGTTGTAGGGAAACTCACAGTGACACAAGATCCATTTTTGAGAGTACCGTCAAAGAGCATCCATACTGAAATATACACACCCGGAACTTTCCCCCATTGTGGAGCCCCTAATGTGATTTCACTGGCTTAAGCACGTCAGGGGCAGTTCAATGGACTGGAGCTGATGTCATTTAGAAATTTTGCTGCCACAAAAGAAGTGAGATTGGAGACAGGGTGGGGGGTGGGGGTGGGGGGATGAGGCACAAGAACAGATCTGTGTCAGCATTTTTATGCCATGCCCCTCCTTCCCCTCTTTTCTCTCTCTCTCTCTCTCTCTCCCTCTCCATCTGCTTGCAGAGGTTCGCTCTCTCTTTCTCTTTCCATCTGGTTGCAGAGGTTTGGTATTCACACTATAGATTTAGCTGATGCCAGAAGGGGAGAAAAACAGGGGCCACTTTGTGATGCGGAGATCCAGCACGGCACTAAGTCGCTCCGCCACTGGTGCGTTTCATGGAGGATAATTAATCGTGGGATTAGAGCAGCTCAGGGCTGGAGCTCCAGGGCAGAGCGCTGTCATCTTAGCAGAGCATCGCCATGAGTCTCCCTCGAACCCGAGATGCTGACACAGGGAAACTGTCCATCACTCTTCTGAAAGGGGCCAAGAGTTGGGGCTTAATCTGCTACCTGTCAGCAGAGTGAATCTGTGCCAACGAGTCCCAGCTTCTGTCACCTTCTCCTCTTTGTGACACTGGGAACAAACCACGGCACACCACAGGAAGAGGGCATTGGAAGTGGGCGCTGCACACATTTTTTTTTTTGTGGTGCCACCAATTGGCGGGCAGAAGACAGCGACAGCTGTTGGTGTGAGTCGGGAAAGGTTCACAGCACAAGCCTCACGGCTGTCACTTCTGAGCCCTGTTGTATTGCCACTCGCGGGTCACAAGGTGAAGGTCGCACAGGACAACAAAGAGTGGGTGGGGGAGGGTTGTGGGTTGGGGGGCAGCTGGGATTGGCCAGCAGTGGTGAAATGCACCGAAGTATCGAATTGACATAGCAGCACTGAGCAGAGTGACAGCGACTGCCCTGGCTTCTGTAAGAGACGAGTGAGAGGGGTACACACAGCCAAGCCACTCCAGACGGGGTTAAACTGGATGTGCTGTCTTCACGTGACAGCCACGCAATGCGCTGGTTCCACTTGCCTTAAGTCATCACCGCCCTGTAGCACTGGAGTGTATTCCTGCACCTGAACTTGTGAAGAGGAGGAAAGAGTGTGTTTGTATATACTGGTGAGAGAGAGAGGGAGGGAGGGAGGGAGAGAGCGCGAGTGACTGATTGCCTCTGTGAGGGATTGTCCACGCCTCTGCTTAGAAGCAGGTGCCCTCCAGTAGGAGATAGGGCAGGCAAAGGGGCCACAGAGCACTGAACTCTAAGCCCCAACAAAGCATGGCTCTTTTTTTGGATGGGTCTCAAAATGTGGGGGCCTACTACTGCCTTATCCGGCGGAGATTCAAGAGGAGGCGCAAGAAACGTTCTGAACGCAAAGGTACCTCTCTGACCATGCTCTTGGCATGCGTATGTGTTTGTATGTGTGTGCGCTACATACTACTGATTTTTACTTTAATCTGTTTTATAGTAGTACATAGCAGTATCTTTGGACCACCTCTTCAATGTAGTATATTCACTATTCGAGACTGGTGAGTTGTACAAGTGCTGCTCTATTCTGTGGTGCTTGTTGTGTGCTCATACTTTTGACCACAGCCTCTTGCTGATTAACAGTTGAGAAAAGCTTGACCAATTAAGTATTAATTGGAATATGCATTGGATTTGCGGTGTTATAGCAGATTGTGAGGGTTGTGCCTGTTGGATATTGAGTTCAAGACTGCTGTCGCAGGGGATGTGTAGGGTCTCTAACGGAGAGCTCAGCTGGGAGAGTGAGATATAGTAGTGCAGAGGATCACTATGAGGTCAAACCGCACATATCAGCAGCCCGGGCAGGCTAGGGGTACCCTGAACCTACAAAATTATTTTGAGTTCATCTGTCTGCTCCGTAACCATTCCACATGGGGCCACCACTAAAACACACAAAGCAGTCAATTCGCGCACACAGTCAGTGGGAGAGTTTTGTGAGATGGGAAAAAGATGTGAGAATGGGTGTGAGAAAATTTGTTTTAAAACCGGTAGCTTTATTTTAAGGATTAACTTTCAGTAACGTTTATTTTTCATTTTGCAAAGCTTCTTATTGCCTTCATTGACTAGAATTTTGGGCAAATTAAGTTGTGTGTTATAAATGTGTTGATCATTATAAATGTACTTTTGAATTCAAATTATTCAAAATGGATTGTGTCTAATAACAAGGGGAATATGATAATACAACTAGTTTTCTGTAGCTCTTTAAAGTTGTCTTTATCCAGAATTCTGTTAAAACATATTGAGACAGTCCCTTGTAGTAATCTCTCCTGCACACTAAGGGTAATTGAATAAGCACTGTGATGTAAAGACTGAATGTATTTTCTTCCTTAAATGGATCATTGAAACATGGTTTGAGTCCCATTCATTTTGTGCCCTTTAAGAGAATACGGTCTGTCGAAAACACCTCAGCTAACCCTGGGACAATATTAATTTGACATTTCAGTAATTGTAGTTTTGTGCTGTATTTCAGTACAGGCCATGGGTTTTTTTCTTTTTGAAAAGAAAATAATACATTATGTGTTATGTAGAAGTGTGTCATCTAAAAAATCTGAATTGTATTTATTGAGGGTAAATTTCAGTCTCTACTCTGTTGTCTTCCTGGATAAAATTTTTTTTTTGAACATCCAGATATTGATTTTGTGTAAAATGGGAGAATATCTTGATTTAGGAAACGACTGAAAGTTTGAAAAAGCCAGAATCTGCAGCATAAACTGCAGCAGCAAGATGCAGGAATGCACACCAATAAATAACAAATTAACAGTATTGTTAGACTGATTGTGGCTCATTGCCACCATAGCTGCCATATAGAACTGTTCAGTTTGAAAACCTTAAATATGGAAATGGAGGGAGCCTGTCTTAGCATAGTGACACAATAACTTCACTTTAGACTGAATAGATATATTGACCATAACGCATCCCGTTTGTAGAAGCAAATATGAATACTAGCTTGTGTTTCTTTCATATAGAGCCTAACCATGTTGTGACTGGCCCCTTTTTTTCCATGAAGTCCCTGAACTGCAACCGTGTTGCTGTAGTAGGTATTAAGGAAGCTGTAATTACCGAGGTGTACTCACAGTCAGGGCATTAGCAGTGCGTCAGCCACATACTTTGATATATTCTTTCTCTTTGAAACATGAACCAACCCCCTCATCAAAATAAATCCAGAAGCCTGGCCTTCATGCTTTTCCAGAGCTCCAGTGTATGCTTCTGCGGTGCAGTTTAAGGAGAATTTGTCAAAGCATTTTGAGTCGCTGCTCCTCTTGTTATTACCAGGCGGCAGTTTTTCAAATTTCCTTCTGATAAACCTGTCAGCACCCGCTGTAATTCACATCCTCATAAATACGATTAGTCTCCAGGGTGTTTAGTTTGACAGTCCTCACTATACATTTAGCAGCTTCTCCCATGTCTTGAAGAGACTTGATGTATGTATGTTAGAAATTCTGAGTCAATCTTATGTCAGTGTAAGTTGTTCAAAGGTTTTCACTGTTAGCTAACTTGGTGAACAGTGAACTGTAATGACAATTAAATGCTTCAAGCAAAAAAAAAATAATAATAATAATTATATGTGCAGTGTGGAATGACAACCGTATTTACAGAGAATATTATTTGTACTTCTTAATGTGTTTTTTCTACCTTTATCCTGTAAAATATATGTAACATTGAGTCACTGTATTTATTTGAACTCCAAGCTATATGAAGAAGACTTGGCAGCCCATGAAAAAATATTGAACAAACTGATAGGAATGAGATGATCATACTATTGTAGCACAGTGGCAGACATGGCCATTGTGCCTGGTGGTGAGTGGATGGAAGAACACATAGAAGTCAATGAAGCAAAAATGGCCAGAGGTCATTTATTATGACATGGGGAGAAATAGAACAACACACTAGAAAACTTTCAAAAACAAGATAACTTAAACATAGTCATAGTCAATACACAAGCAAAATCGACCAAAATACCAGCCCCTATGGGGGGAGCAGTGCCCTCCACTCCTCCCTCCTTCTCTCCCAGCATCACACCCTATCACACATATGTAGTGATTTATCTTTTATTTTCCATCCTCAGAGTATTTTTTTTCTCATTGTTATAGTATTTTAATATTATGGTTTCTTTTACAAAGTGTATATGCTTACACTAGATAAGGTGTAAACTATCAAATCTAAACACTCTAGTGAATGAAAGGGTTTAATATATGAAACTTTAATCAGTCTCAGATCTGTTTAATATGTAACAAGTCAAGTGTCTAATCATGTTCCAGCACTGTGCCGAAAAGGCCATAGACGTGAAGTGCATGGCATCACTCGGAAATATGTACACTGTAAGTGGAGTTTTTGCCTGTTTATCCACTAATTTCCTGGGGGGGAGGTGGGGTGGCTGCAGGTGCTGTTCCACACCAGCTGTTCAGAGAGAAGGCAGGTATATTAACTTTCAAATTAACTCCCTGACACGTGTAGACGGGGAACCGGGCGTTCCTATCACGCGTTGAGCAGATAGGAGTTTCAATTCATGGAGGTTTCCAAGCGGAAAGCATAATCCCTCTTATTAGGCTTCCCACTTGGAGAGTTTAATCTCTGCACCGTGGCAACAGGAAAGGAAGGAGCACAGTGTCTGTGCATACTGTATCCATCATCCTGTATTGTATTTATGAGTCAAAGTACCAGGCTTTCACATGGGCAGTTTATCAAATTTCAAACAGCTAAAGGGGCTGGTGTTTCTGTTTAGCCAGCAGAATTCTTAAAGTAAGGTTTTCGAGATGAAATGGGAGTTAAAATTGCCCTTTCTGACTTTTAAATCCACATGTGATGGAAAACTGTGTGGAAGGGCAACATGCCACCAGTTGTCTGTTTTTAGAGTGCTTATTAGCATGATAATATTTTTATCCCTCTTTCTCTTTAAGAGGCACCTGATGATTAGAACCATTACAGTTTTGCTGTGCCAGGCATGGAATTTCAATTAATTTAGTGATAGAAACAATTTGAAGCAGACACATCCTGCATCCTGTTTAATTTCTTCTTCTTAGTTAATGCCCACTTACATTTTAATGGGAAATTAAAGAAAATTCAGTCCTTTTTTCTCTCTTAGAAAGTGTAGTTCACTTTTCAAGTGTTTCGTTTCATGGGATGCACCAGAAGGAACAATAAATCACATATTGCACCATTAGGTGTGCCTTTGTTTGGTCAGTTATACAAGCGTGGTGTGCATGTGTACAGAAATTTTTCTAGTTTCTAATTTTTCTAAAAGTTTTTTAGATCCAGATTCAGACATTTTCAACTGTTGTATTCATCAGTGAAGTGCTGTATATTTAACAAAATTAACAAAAAAGTGACAAACAAAAGAATTAGTTCACAGCATTAGTTAGTAAACTGTTTCCTTCCTAGCAAGAGTGATGGCAAAGAAAAATTTGACAAGCTGAGGTTTTCAGTTTCCACTGCTCATCCATTAGCAGGAATATTCCAATCAGTTGCATGTCCAGTATCATAGTTCATGGTTAATGGAATGACCACTGGAGACCTTTGCAACATTATTCTGTGGAGAGATTGCACATCTAGCAAATCATGGCATTTTTCATCTTAATCCACAAAAATGGTCTGCCTATGTTAATCTCATATGCATACGTAGTACGTGATGCATGAATTTATGAGCTAGTGTTCAATACTTTTATATCATGTCCATGATCCAAAGCTGGGATGACTGTGTTAGCGGACAATCAGTATACAGTATAAAATGCAGAGCTTGTCAGGCCCCATTTAGAAATCTGGTCTTTTTTTTTTTTTGCTTTGCTTCTTTCTTTGAAGTCATCTGAGAGTTGTAATGTATTTGTATGTTTGTTATGGAAAATAATGCTCATAGACTTCAATGGTGGTGATTACGCCTTTGTTTCTCTAATCTGCTGTGTGGGATAAACAATGAAACTGCACTTTGCCACATTAATTAATTAAGAGTCATTGCATCCTTGAATTAAGAGTATTATTAGAACCTGATTAATATTCTGCGTTAAACAGCCTCCGCTAAACGACAGAATCTATTGTAGTGGAACAACCTGTAAGTGTGTTCTTGAGTGAAGATCTTGGCAAGTCTCTAAGGATGTAGCCTATAATGTATAATGCTGAAGTTATTTTATAATATCTATGCTTCATTGGATGTGGACATGATTGCCACTGGCTGTTAATATATTGGATGACTAACTAATTCTTGACCAAACTCAAGCTTTTTATGAAAATATCTCAATGCAAATTCATTACCTCTTCTAGAGGAGAGGGGAGTGAAAGGTAGTGAAGCAGTGAGTGAGGTTTAATTTTGAGCGGTTGGGCTGTGGGTGCAAGTTGTGCTGAGATGGGCACACTAGAGCCATGCGTGTCCATCTCACCCTCTGCATCCTCACCCCTTGGACAGACGGACACCTCTATCTGTCTGCCATCAGGGCCTGCCTGAAGCTCTGCCGATAAATGCAGGTGCTGGCAGGGCCCTCTGTCAGCCCCCTCTCTCCACCTCTCGCACCGCTTATCTCCCCTTGACCTTTCAGGCAGCAGTCGCTTCCACCACTCCCGCCTCCCCGCCGTCTGCTGCTCCCGGCTGTCCGTCAACATTACCTGCAGGCCTTGTAATCCTGAGGCTGTGGGGTGTGAAATTCAACACCCCCCAATCCCCCCACCCCTCCCCGGAATATAGGAGCGCCTGCCCTGGCCTTGAATAAGGAATACAGTGATAGTCATCTGTTCTGAGCAGCAGGGGCACTGATGCAGGGAGAATGGGGAGGAGAAAAGAGTACTGAGGCCAGCATTCTCTCCCTCCGCCTGCCTGGTCAGCCCAGAGAGTTCCTGGGGGATTAGGCGGTACACCTGCGTTCCTAGAATCTGATTTCATCACGTGTCACCTCACTTTGAGAGAGAAAGCACACAATTGGTTCCCCAGCTCTGATTCATTAGCCTCCTGATGATTAAAAAAATGCACTTTATCAGGCCGCAGAGTTCAGTCTTGGTTTTGCTCTTATTGTTTCCATTTTGTTCTGAGGTTATAATGGATCAGATTGCAAAATGGGATCTTATAATTTGTTCATGTTGTTAGGATATTATGATGAAAACAAGCATCTCTGGATTATTATTCTTACTTGGAGAATGGCTGCTACTTCTTTAATTCAGCTTCCATCTTTATCTCAACAAAAAAAAAAAAAGATCCATTAGTGTGCCATCAAGCCTCCAACTAGAAGGGATATATGTGAAGCTGGTGCTGAAATCCCCCTATAGATGTGTGGGGACATTTCGGAGTAGGGATAATGCTGTTTAATATGACGGGAGAACAGAGGATAATCTGCAGTTGCATTCCACATGCAGTGCCAGGGCTGTCTGAGAGGCCTGATCACTCCACCACCCTGCCCGCCTGTGAGTGTAGCCTTCAGAAAGAGGGGCTTTCTATGAGTCTGACAGTTTGCAGGAAACCTATACACGATCAAACACTAGTTATATTTTTTGCTACTATATTGCATAGTGTGACTTGGTTTGCTCAAAACACTGTAATTCTGGCTTATTCTCCTATAGTTACATATTTAGGCTGCCAAGACTTGATTCTGAAATACTAATTTGTGCTTCATGCTCAGAAATGTAATTGGTACTGGAATGTCACTTATCTACAGCAAGTTCAATTGTGGAACCTGATATAACTAGGTCTATCACTGCTCACTTACTCATGATAAAATGCAGTACATTGTTGCACAATGGCTACATGCTATTAATACATCTTCCCATATTTCCCATTACTGAAAATAGCTTGACCTCCATTTATCTTACTGTATAATTGACTACAGTGTAATTTCTAATTAATGTTTGAATCATTATGGAATACTCTTTATTATTTTATGGTCCATATGCCACTTGGAACTCCAGCATTCAAAATCTTTTTGATTCTGTCCAAATAAATCCAGCATAAACTTCTGTTCCCTTCTTTTTTGGCTAATCACTGAAAAGGACTGATATTATAGTAACTGAGTGAAGAAGGAATTGCAAAAAGTATGTATTGCTCAGGAGGGTGATAATGGTGGAACAAATATATTTATCTGACACAGCAGCAAATGTATTTTCTTTATAAATACATACAAATTATTAAGCTAATTTTAGCTGTGTGCTGTGCATAACACATGAATGCTCTATCATCATGTCGTAAAGTGATGTACACAAAGAATATCACTGAATCTGTATAAGATGAAAAATTGTAACTATGGTGTACATGTTGCGACATATAAATTCAGTTGTATAGATCTGAGTAGTATGCACTCTTGACCAGAAAACATCCTTGTTTTTAGCATTTTCTACCTGAAAATTCATGCTTAAATGTTGATAATTTGGCGGTCGCTGTAAATCTAGTCTATGTATCCTGTCCTTTACTGAGCTTAAGAAAATTATATATGTTTGTCCCAAATGTTTTTTTACAGTGAATAAAACAAAAATATACATTTGACTTACTTGACTGAAACCCTTTTGTGCTGTGAAGAGCATAGATGATTTTGTTGTATGTTTTCCACTACACTCCGTTTTGGCCACACCAAGGTATAATCGCAATTAAGTTGTAAGGCTTTGGACAGAAAATGAACATTGGACTGTTTCTGTAAGAATAACCATCTCTGGGATTTTTTGAACCACCACATCCTGACATTAAAGGAATTAGTTATATCTCAATTCAGCAATTATCGGTTCAGTTTTTTGAAAATAGAAGCTCGTTGTCCCAAGTATTTAGGTAGCCACATAACCAGGTAACTAGCCATTGACTTTATTGCCTCACTGCTTTTAACACAGTGTGTGCTGTCTGAAGGAAATGATGAAATGGCCTTTCCTAGTGGAATTGCCTTGCCTGCTAAAGCAGCAGGCTTCATTGAATGTGCATGGAGGAAATAGTGTCTGTAATTGCTTGAATACTTGACCGTGAGATAATTATTAACCAAATTGTTACAGTTCTGTGTGTTGCACCAGGCAAATGGTATTGCTATTTTAACAGCTTTGAAATAGCGCATGCATCTCAAAACAAATGAATTATTTGAAGGAAATTAAATTGCTGAAATTTGAAGTGAAAGTAATTGTGTCATGTGGGAAGAGGAGGACAGAATTAAGCTAAATTTGATATTCATGAAATGCTGTTATTCAGGACTACTGTTGTTGCAAAGTAGTTCATAATAAAACATTTACACATGAATGTGAGGAATAAAGTTTATGGGGATAAAGGATTGCAAGCAATTTTTCATGCGATGTGATATGTTCTAACAAAGCAGCTGTTTTTCTGTCACTGTCCCTCATTGTAACCTGAACTCTCTAATGTTATTACAATGTTAGAAATCCTTGCTAACTACCATACGCCTGTAAGAGTCTGGGAACGTGCAAATGTATGGCCTGCAGCCCAACGTGCTGGCTCCTGCCCATGGAAGTTGTTCCGCCATGGACAGAATGCTCACAAGCAATTTGTCAACTGCAATTTTCAGCACTGGAAGGCTGGGCGTACTGCCATTTTCAGGCTAGATAGCGTTAAAAGGATTTGATCCGGCTGGGTCTCTGCCTGGCCAGCAGGCCCCTTGGGAGATGAAGAGAGAGCTTGCCCAGAGGCCGTCATGAGAGGGCCTATCACGCCTCAGGGCTCAGGACTGTGGGAAGGCAGGTCGGGGTTGTGGCCAAACTGATACCACTGTTAAACTTGCTGACACACAGGTTCTTACCCCTTTTGTCCCCACAACCTCCTTGTTCTGTTGTTATTATCGGTGTATGAGCCTCTTCGTAGTCTAATCAACTGTAAGTTGCTTTGGATAAAAGCATCAGAAAAATTACTGGAATGCAATATAAATTTTGATCTTGTGTAGGGGAAACTGTAGTTGGAGTTAAAAATGTAGTCCAACTCAACAAATGGTTCTGACTAAAACTTGCTGGAGTCAAACAAATTGGTCAAGACTGCAACTGAGGTGACAAAGCAGCATGCACAATAATGCAAGGTGGGTGTGTGAACAGATTTTTTTTTTTTTTTTTTTTCTCAACTGGTGACCCCACTGCCTGCGGAGGCCACCTGTAGTGGTGAGCTTGGTGGGGGAGTGTGTGCAATTGATACAGCATTTTCTACCACCAAAGAGGCACTTTGGGGCCACATTGTAAATTAGAGCTGTCATAAAGATTTTACAGGTCCTGCTGAAAATGGGAAAGGGACAACGGGTACTAAATGTCCTTGAGCAGCAGAGAATACGATTTTTATTAGCTGAGCAGCAATGGCATCGCTGACCTACATTGGATGTCTTCGCTTGTTTTTTTTCTTCAGCGACCTTACATGTACTGTGAAGGATTTTGCAGGGTATGAGATTTTGATTATTCACTCTTGAAGGGTCAGGAGAACGTTTAAGTTATTTTGTGTTTTGATATGTTGGGAACTACCTCATTTCTTTACTGGCATTTTCAATTGTTTAGTGCTGATGAGAATAAGGATGACCTTGTTCAAAAGTTAGCACCAAAAATCTGTGTTCATATGTGGTGAAATTTATTCCATCCAACAGAAAACCAGCTGAAGATGTATTTATTTCCTTTAAGACATGCATCTCATTGCCTGTAATAGCAACTAGTTTTTAAAGGTCATGGGAATGTATGCTTTATTGTAGCATATATTTTCATTTAAGACAAAATTGTCACTTGTGTCAGTTCATTATTTCCCCTTTTGTTTTTCATTAAATGTTATGGGAAATGAAATTGGCAATGCTTAATTCATTGTTTATTTGCACAAATAAACCAGTATATATAAAATATACAATTTTGTTCAAGTTTAAGAAATGGTATATTTTTTTTTTTTTGGTTTTTAGATTTTTTCAAATATAAAGCAGTAACCCGCAACAAATAACTACAATTCTCACAAAGCTATAACTTTCTACGAACTGAAATCACTCTTGGCAGACTAATTCAAATCGGTTATTGGTCATTAAAGTTCAGAAATTAAATAATAGAACAACAGATTGAGGCAGAATGAGGTTTCTGCTTTCCCCTGGCAGCCAGGCAGCAACACTACCAAATGGGGGGTGGAAGGTCATCGTCAGGTGGTGACGCTTGTCTCCGGCACACTGTGGCCCATCAGTTTTAATCAGGCAGAGCGGCAGGCAGCCTCCCCCGCTGGGACTGCTCTCCATTAGATGCTCCATGGTCTTGCATTCCCACACGTGTAACGCATTAAGGATCATTACCTGGGTCCAAGCAAAGAGCAGGATGATGAGCAATGAGAAGGAGGAGATCGGTTCTTCCTGGCCAGACCTCAGACTAAGTCCACCACTCCCTCTGTCTAAAGAGGTCTGCTTCTGGGACCCCTTTGAAGAATGTGTCCAATTAGCTTTTAATTTTACTTGGTACCCCTGATATGCATTACAAAAGCTTGAGTTTGATGTGTTCCATTGCACAGTTTTTGCAAATTCTTGCTTGCTGTCTTTCAGAGTTCTACATATGGATTTTTTGTATGGAGTGCAGTCTTTTTTGCTTTCCTCCTATACCCCTTCTGACAGTAAGCAGTGTGATCCTTTACACCTTTCTTCAAGGTGCAGATGAGTTATGTTTGTGCTCTGTGGGTTTTTTGAGAGAATAAAGCGTGTCTGAAAATGTCATTTCGGGAAGAGAAAATGGAAAGGGCTCATGGTCGGGAATCTGCGCCACAGTCCGCTCTGTTTGGAAAGCTTTGTGCGCCAAGAGGCATCTCATTTTTCCGTTGCCTGCCTCAACTCCCGAATCTATCCATCTGCATTAGCGTTTTGAAGAGCACAGTGACAGTTATGTTCAGAATGCCGCCCTGGTTTTAGTCATATTCCCTCTGTTTCCAAAATCCATTCATCAATGTCTGCTCTCTCTCACTGCATACATGTGATGGCAGGCATCTGCTAATATGTTCTATTATTTGAGTTATGATTACTTTTCATTCTTAAGGTGCTCTGATCCATGATTTTTGTGGAAATTAATTGACAATGACAAAGGTAAACGCGTCACAAGAAGTTGAGGACCATTTGTAGCAAAATGGTAAAGAATTATAGACTAGAGTGTAGTGATCTTTTTAGACATCTTAATGTAATGTGTCGAAATAATTATTTATCCCATTTCAAATTCAGTTTTATTTTCAGTACAATTCCAGGGAATGTTAAACAAAGTTTTTTTTGTACTGATCAGAAGCTGTATTTTGTGTAGACTGCACAACAGGCAAATTGCAGAGAGCAGTGGTTGATTTTTTTATTATTAATCATTTTCTTTTCTTTTCATAGGTGTCCACGGCAAAGCAATGACCGAAGGTATGTAGGGTACAGAAGTATTTCTAGTGATGTGGCAGTTTTTTTTTCTCCTGGATAAGTGTATGCACATATAAAGTAGGGATGGGGAGAGTCATTTAACGGTTTGTTTGTTCATGAATGCACTTAATATAAATTGGTTGTACTGCCCCTGTTCCCCAGACTTTTCTGCATCAGGTTCTCTAGGCAATATACATAGAAGGTGCAGATTTGTGCCATAAAAATGCAGACATGGGCTACTCATTTCCGTATCTTTCACATGTAGGGGTCTATCTGTAGGAATCTCTTATACTCAGTAATTGTCTTGCCTAATGACTTCATACTCTTGATATTTATTTGCCAACCCATCATGCTATCTGTCCTTCAAGAGACCATTGATAAGCCACCACACGAAATGAAAATAAATGAAAAATAGGCCATCTTTGCTCAGCAAAGATGCAGTGTAATTGGAGTTTGATGGGTAAGCTTAATTGTAAATGGGTTTGTATCATTGCCCGTTTCCCCTGATATGCATTGAAGCCAGCTTGAGGTCAGAGAGCCAGAATTAAGCCCTGTGTGTCTCTGATACTAGCTATTTGTCAGCTTTTTAGTATTCGCATTATGAAGGTCATGGTAGACCGGTTCAGTGTGCAAACTGTATATGTGATGGTTGTCAAACTGTAAGGGTTTTCCCTGTATGATAGTAGTTGTGTAAATTATGTTACCTGTAACAATATGGCTTATTGAGTACATTTTTCCTTCCTAGTGAATAAAAGTTCAGACATACATCACAAAACAGCTTGACTCAATTTGATTTTGTCACTTTTTTAAACAATTGCACTTGACAGGAGAATGCTATTGAGCAGATGCGATTTTCAGCTCAGCTGACCGTAAAATCATTGATACCATATGCCTTTTTATCATACTTATTGTTTGCTGTTGAACTAAAATAATGAATAATGTAGCTTCTGCTGTATGTGGTTGCTGCTAGATGCTATTGCTAGCAGGGAGCTACATGCTTTAAGAAGGAAATTGATGGATCTGTTAAATGTACAACAGTCAAGAATACTTTGTTCCTTTTATTTCATTTGTTTTCAGGAAAGTAGTGCAGAATGTAATTGATTTTAACAATCACTGCAATAAAATCTGTATTTTAACAGCATATTAAATATAATCAGTGACATGTGTTCTGCCATGCAATGCAAATCAGCAATGCAAATATCATCAGTTTAGCAATTAGCATTTAGTTCATTAATAGGGAAAGTAATGTGTTAGTAAAGTTAAAGCAGAGTCTAACTCCTATGGCCTTTTAGCTAAGGTCCTTGCCTGGAACCTGGAAGCATGGTGGGTGGAGCCTCAGTCTAGCCACATTTACATCAGTGAAGCTGTTGCACCCTTGATCATGGCCCCTGGTTAGTTTTACCAACTGTAAGTTGCTTTTGATAAAACTGTCAGCTAAATAACTGTAAACAAACATTTTAAAAGAGAGGCTGTACTTGAATTGAATAATAAACTTTATATATACTTTTTATAAAAATGTACATGGAAAGAAAATCTGTCCATATATCTACTGTGTACCTACACACACATGCATGCACTCACACACACACACACACACACACACTCACACATACACACAGATATATATAAGAAAGACACATATAAGATACATATAAGAAAAATACAAATATAAGAGGACATAAGTCAGCAGTAAGATTAGGAAGTCAATAAGATAATGAAAGGAAATTTTAGTGAGTGCAAATGACCTTGCTATTTTTTTTTGAGTAGCCTACATTTTAATCACTAATACTGATAATGAATTGGTAAAACTATCGGCAGCGTTTTGCAGGTATTCAGCCCTGTGATAGTCTCCTACTAAAAAGATTGGTGTTTGTTGTGACGTTTATGTCAAATATGAACCGCAGTGATGTCTAGTGTGGATGTGATGCAAATTTCAGTGAGCAGGAGGTATGAGTCAAAAAGATAACTGCTTTTGCTGCTTTTGGTGACATTTTTCATTCTGCCAGCTAATTGCAGCTCCTATTATCTTGCAAGCAAGAACTAAAGCCTTCGTCTTCCTTCATCCTTTTGGCGGTGGAGCCAGCGGAGCGCCTGTGCAGATAACATTGTCAGTGTTAATGTCGGGGACAACCGACCGAAGGGGGAGGCATAGAACAAGGCTTTTTTCTTTGCCAGGATTACAAAGGCTGAATCCAGAGCCTACGATGTGTTCTGGAAACGGCAGGTGACAAAATGTCCATCCTTCCTCAGAGAAAAAAACCTATCCAAAACTCTACATTCTTCCAAGCATTCAATGTCTTCCCCCAAGTCCTGACACAGAACCATGTCTGCTTATGGAATGAGAGCGTGTACTGTAGCTTGTTGCACACTGTTGCATCACTCAGACAGATCGTGCTACCCATGCATTGCAGATAATAAACAATATTAATAATTAAGATTAAGATTGGCGAAGGTTAAGTGGAGGACTGCTCCAATTCCGCTTTGTTAATTAAACCTTCGATTCTTACTTCAGTGGACTAGTGGCAGTAAGGAAGAAGTGCAAACAATGTAAAAGCATTACAAATCCCTTAAGGAAAAAACTAACCCCGCTGACTAACTTTCTTAGAGGTTGCTGAAGCAGTGAATTATTAATCCTTAGCTCAGCATGCGATAGCTTGGACATGTAGCCATATCACTCAACTTGTGAGCTCAAAATGTGTGACTTGGATGGCAGCAAAATAAAAAGATGGGATCTTTAAATTCCTGCCTGGAAAACATATGGGCAGTATGAATGTTGTCAGCAGTCTCACGTGGGTCTCTTGTCCTTGCTATGATGAACTCCATATCTCTGGCCATTGGTTTTCCTGCCATGCATAGATTTTCAGTTTGGCTGTGCATCTGGGTGATTTATAACCATATGGTTTTGAGGGAGAAAAGAGAAGGGAGGTGGACACAGAGTTCTCAGTCTAACTTGATATAGAAATCTTTCTATTCAAGAGAGTGTTAATTCACTTTCAGCTCAACCCCCATACCCTGTGGCCTCACCTCCGGTTCCCTCTCAGAAAGGCAATTTCACATAAAAGCATCTATAAAAAATTCATACTGATACTCTTTCACTGCCTGCCTATGGGCTCCAGCCCATACTTCATAAAATGCCCCAGGCTCGCATGATGAGCTGCTTGCCATCAACTATTGAGCTCCAGAAAACAATAAGTCTTCAATAACAGGAGTGAGGAAGCTCATCTCGGCTTTCCCTCATACCTGTTTCTCTATTTCTTGCCGTGTTCTTTATCTTGCCAACTCCTTTCACTGCAGCACGGCAGGGCTGTTTTAAGGCAATCAGTCACCAGCTTAATTACAAGCATGTAGAATGCCACTAATGTGAATGACAAAGTAATGGCTGAAGGTATGTAGGTTACAGACAAGCAGAGGGTGTGTGGGGCACCAACACGGCAGCTGTTTTATTTTTTCTCCTTCGATGCTTACCTATTTTGGCTGGTGAGGTGTATTCCCTGTCCACGGCTGAATCCAAGCCATCCCTGATGAAAAGTCATGTGTGCCAGCTGTCTTTCAGTAATACCCAACCAGCCTGCCATGCTGTTCCATTGCACCCTGAAACATGTTAAACGAACAGCCACTCTGCCTCCGGCATTCTACTAGAGGAGAATAATAGCAAATGGGGTCAGCAGGCCAGTTGTTTCAGTGAATCTTTAGTGACCTGATTTAAGATCAAGGTTTTTCTCACTGCTTACCATCAGCACACCAGTGGTTTTGCCATGTCACTAACAGCCTTTATGCATCTTGGAAGCCGTAGCCGTCTAAGGTAGGTTCCAAGGCCTCTGAATTTGTATATATTTATAAATGCCATGTATGAATTTCCACAGTGCTGACAGCTTCCCCCCTGACATTGAACTCTTTTGACGAAGGTGTCACAAGTGTCAAGTATTGTCTGCTCATGAAACACTTTCAAAGGGGCGAAGTGTTGCACTGACACTTCAGAAATGCTCTGATGAATCAGACACATCATTTTAACAAAAGACATTGACATACTTGATGTTTAAAAAGCTTTTTTCCCCATTGTTTTTTCCCCCTAAAAATCAACAAAAAGGGTAGGTCTCCTGAATTACAATTATGAGTAATGCTGTTAGACTAATGAGAGTAGACTTCAAAAAGCTTCTTCCAGTGTCTGCCCTTAAGTGCTCATGGTACCACATTAGTTTGTCTCTCAGTCGACAGGCGTTCAGAAGAAAGACCAGGGCTGTTTGGGAAATTACAGTGAATGAGGCTTTCACGGCATCTCTTTCTAAAAGATCCATAACCTGAAAGCACCACTGGGAGAAACCTTCTTGTTAATGAAAAATGCAATGACCATTATCCTGTAAATCTTTGGGAATATTTTATTTATTTATTAATTAATTACTGCGGGTGACACACAGAGTGGCAGCTGCCTGATTAACCTAACACGATTTGCAGCTCGCCCTTATCGTGGAGATCAGCAGACACATGGGTGCCCGCTTGAAACTGAGCGCCTGCAAGGGGGGAGGTTGTGGCTGATTGACAGAGGGGGGCTGTAGGATAGCCACTTTGTGAAATTCCTCTGATGTAATTTTATCTATGAGACGTGTTAGGAACGGAGCTGTGCAGTGCCGAGAAATGCCACCTTTTTTATCCTCACCTTTCATACTGAATATGGTGGCACCAAACACCCTCCCATTTTACCTTATTTCAGTGAAGGGAACATCAATTGAAGATCCATATCGAAGAAATGGGCAGATATATTAAAGTGAAGAAATAGAAATACAAGCTTCTGCTTTTTAGGTGGCTACCTGTTATTCTTTAACATGATATGGCCATGCCCCAGAATGTCAACCACAGTCCGTCTGGTCTCAGTTCCCTCCCTCACCCACATACACACATGTTGTTAGTTCCACATGTGTTTTTTCCCAAAAAGAGGGAGTTTTTATGTGATTTGTATTGCCTGTCATTGGTTCTCATTTAAGAATGTGTAGTAGGACTAATTCAGAAATGCTCAAAGATATGACACCGTTTGAGTGTGAGTTGTAGATTTCTGCTCCTTGCTTTCAAAAGGTTCCATTAAAGGAAAATGTTTTATGTTTTCCGGTAGCACTTGTATAAGTGCCGTTTTGATTGATGACCTCAAGAATAAACTGTTCATGGATATGTATTTTCAAATTCATTTTTCTTTGCTTGGTCAGGACAAATGTGTGGCTAACACACTTTACAACAGAAGATGAAGGCTTCTCTTTGTATATGTATATAATGTGTGTTTATTTGTGTTTTTCAACATTGTTAGTCTCACACGCCTGCCTACAAACAAGACTTACCTTAAGTAACAGTTGTACAAATAAGTATTAGTCTGCTTCCTCTGGAGAGAGAGTATGTTCAAATCTTACCAATAATATGGTGAAAACAGGGTTATGCAGCAGTGGATCTCACGGATCCCGGGCCCTGCTATCTCCTTAACAGGCACTACAAATCTGCTTATGGCCTGTGTATTTGCAGCTGTCTTTCAAAGCTCAGTCTGTTCACTTCTAACAGTTTATGAGCATAGAGTGATTTGCTGTTACCTGAAATGCAATTGCTTTTTTTTTTTTTTTTTTTGCCACCCCCAACCTCCACTCCTGCTGAAGTTTTATTAAAGTCGCTGCTTCTGGTCCGGGCGGCTGCGGTTTCCACCACTGAGGCAGTGCACTATCTCTCCGCAGCAGACTAGAGCCGGATGAAAGACAAATCAGACACCTTATTTCTCCCGCTCTCTTTTTTTCAGAGCAGTGCGAAGATTGGCAAAGCCTTATTTCTCCTACTTCTTATTTTTCTTAAATCACATTTAAAAACAGCCTTTCCACTACTGGCAGAAGCCTGCTGGCTGAGCTGCTGAGAAAAAAAATTAATGTTTAGTGTATCAAAAATTCACACCAGGCATTCAACTGTTGATTTTTTTTTCCATTGATAAGATATATTAAAAACACTTAAAATCTGAAAAAGTGAAGAGTTGTCTGTCATTGCTGTTCCCTCTAACTTTGTGACCACTAATCTTGTACAGCTGAGCCACATTAAACAAATGCAAAGATTTTATAGTTCAGATTGACTCTATACAAACAGAGCATGCAAAAGCATTCACAGCTGTGCCAACATGTGATTTCCAGTATAGACACAGTTGGTGCTGTCTCTTCCCAGGTCCAGCTGGCACCGCTCTATTGCCAAAGCCTTTAGTTTGACTGTTTAGAAGGTTGCTTTCATGTATATTGACTCCTGTACTTGGTAATTCATTCATTCATGCCTCCATGAGACAACTTTTCACTTGAACACAGTGTATGCTGTTTTGAAGAGGTACCCCAGCCTTGTCAAAGAAAGGGGAGTTGCAGTTGTCCTCAACTAATTCTTTCACATGACTGTTGACACTGACAAAACAAGCTTCTCTGCCCTACTGAAGCCTTGCATTTATGCATTTTTATGAGTTAATAGGAAGAGTTAAATTCTACAGCCTAATCTCAGCAGTTTTACAGATGGAAGAAAATCAGGCAGCTGCACACAGAGTTCCAGTATTCTGGAATTACAAAGAATGTTCATTTGACACCTGCCCAAAGTGTTGTTCAGCTGCATGAGATTAATGCAGCCACTAAAACCATTTCTGCCCCTTGATTCTAATACTGGAATATTAATCTTTAATAGGGAAATAATTGCACTAACATATTTGCTGTCACCCACCATTAGCTCAGATTAATTAGGGCATTTAGTTTAGCTTAAAAGGCCTCAGCTGTGAAAAATGGCACAGACAAAACCAGAAGCCTTGAATCAGCAGAAGTCTGATTATATCTTTTCTTTGTTTCCCCTGTCTTTTTACATTGCCATATTTGCTTGATACTGTTGTCCTTATTGGTGTGCATTAAGTTGACATTGTCTTATATTTTTACAGTTGTGATGGAGTGGAAGTGCTTGTGTTTTTATTGAGCTGTAGCACAAATAAGCACAAACGAGAATAGGTTTCTTGCAAGACATAAGAAAACGAATCGGCCTAAAATAATCGTTACAAAAATAATGAGCTCATGAAAGTGAGGGTAGGCTTTGCAAATCTTTGCATTGGTCAATTCACAGACCAGTTACTTTTAGTTTGTCTACCTTTTACCTTTCAGTTTGTTCATCTTCCCAATCTCGGTCGCTCGGTTGCAAGTGCTGGGCGAATTCTCTGTGTTTTCTTTTGGTCCTCTGTCACAACGGGTAGCAGGCATCTGCATTCAAAGTTAGCTTGACCAGACATCTTATAATCCTCATGAGCTTTGGTTGTTACAGCACTGCTGTGTTAGCAATAATCACAACATTTGGAAGCTGCAGTAGCTTAAAAACACAAATATTCAAGTTATTGAAAACTATATGTTCATCAGATACCATTTATTGTTTTCAATAACATGAACATCTAACTAGTTGTCCATTCACCAGACACCTTCATATATTCCATTCTACAAAGGGTATTCTAAACGATATTCACAGCACTGAAATACTACATAAACATTTGAGTTTAAGCATTGAAAGGAGTGGAAACATTGTATTCATGTTTTATAATTGTATGAATCTGGAATTTGTGTTTAATACTGAATGTACTGAACGGTTATTTTATTTTATTATACTTATAATATTTATCTTGTCCTTTCATCCTCTTCGCTAGACCTAGCCCCCGATGCCAAGTGTGTTTCACTCATATGCTGAACCTTGTAGATGCATCAGCAATTAGCTCCACTCTCTATTTTCTCTGGTTATGTATTAAATGAGTCATACTGGTCTGAAGCTGTTGACTGCATGTACAGCACATCATTTTTCTACATGCCGTGCATAACGCAGGGCCTGTCTTTAACATCTATGAGCACATTGCTTGGTTGATCTATTTGATGTGAAGCTGCTGATGCGGTTAGGAATGTAGGGGGATGTTGTAAAGTGGAAAGCTGGGACATGTTGCACAGGAGAAAAGCGGGAGCCACTGCAGTGTTTTATTGCTGTGAGCACAGCCTCGGCAGCAGCCCACTATACCTTGATAATGGACATGCTGCTTGATCTTCAGCGGCCATGTGGACTTGTTTCCAAATAAATTAACTGCCATTTTAAGCCTGTTATTACGTACATCATAGTGTTGCCTTGGAGTTTGTTCCCTTATGTTGACACTTACTTTGATTTATGTTGTGGTACTTCACTCTTAGCACTGTAGCAATTTGCATGGCAATTTAAAATGTAATGTGCCTTTGTATTTTTTTTTCATTAATATTTTTTACAGGTTTGCTAATATTTGAATTTGGTGTCTGTTGCACTGTATGCAAATCAAAGAGCAGCAGTGATACAGTTGCTGCAGCATGTTGACAGGTTGGTCAGGTTATAAAGAGTGAGCAGGTCTATATTTGACCATGACAGCATGTTTAGACTGTAGTATTTAGGCAGTATTTAGATAGTATAGAACATTTTATCTTGGGCAGGAAGCTGTAGAGTAGCCCACATTTGAGTAACCTCTGTTCATTGGTGTCATAGGGTCTGGATCTTGCTGTGAGTTTGTTTTTTGTTTTGATATACACTTAGTACACAATAGCAGGAGGCTGTTTGAAGGTGCTTGAATGCATTCTCGCTTACTTGCACAGAAGATAATGTAACTTTACTGAAATTTACTCCACATTTATCATTTGATTTTCTTGTGCCAATTACAAAATTGGGGTCATCTGAATTCAACATTTGAACATCAGAAACACCAAACAAGAGATTTCAAAAAGTCCAGGTATTTGTTTGATTCACTGACACTGGTTTGTTTTGCCTTATGGTCATCGTTACTCATACATGGTGCTTCAAAATTTGATATTGGACAGATATAGGTCATAACAAAACATAGAAAGAAATTCTACTTTCTTCTTGTCTATATTTTTTCTCACTTGGTAGACTCTATGTTGTGTGTTTTTACAGAAGATAGAACTTCAGAATTGTCAGTGAATAAAAGCCTGGTGATGTCAGTAACAGCGTTTTTTTTTCCCTCAGAGCTGCTGAAAATGAGCTATAATAGAATGGATATTAAAGTCGCAATAGACTGCTCCTGCTATAACGGCCTGTCAGCGCGGCCCTCTTTCTCCAAGATTAGTTTTCACTGCTGAATATTTATACTCTTACTGTAGGCTTAACCTTAAAGTGAGAGGTGTTCCATTTTAGGCTGTTCTGTGCTTGACTTTCTCTTTTTCCAGCTCTAAGCCCTAATCTCTGTGTGCGTGCGTGCGTACGTGCGCGCGTGCGTGTATGGGCATTGGTGTGCACACTCGCCTGTGTGTGTGTTTGGTGTCTGACTGGACATTCCCCTTTTTCTCCTGCAGGTCGTACTGCTGCCCGACCGCCCCGGACCCAGCAGAAGTTCTTCGCTATGGATGTGGATGAGGAGGAGAACATGAGTGAGTCCTTTCTCCCATGCCAGGCCTGGCTTTGCTTAGCCTGGCTTGGACTGGTAGAAATCCAGCCAACTAAAGACCAGGCTCTGCTTGGTGAACAGTATTTACTGAGGCTAATGCTTCTACTGTACCCATGGGTCTTAATGTTGCTTTGGAATATTTCTTTCAGGCAGAGAAACAAAGATGTGAGAAGAAAAGCGAAAAGTGGAGGGGCAGTAATTTATACACTGAGTTCTTGTGTTTAAGAGCTATCAAACATTTCTTTTAAATTAGACAAAAAAATTTGACAATAGGATTTGCTTTTTTTTTAAACAGATTTAAGCTCAAGCATCACCACATTTCATTTCCCATTACTCCAGTAGAGAGGACATCAGTTCTGACTCTATTGAATTAAATACTTCACAGAGTGAATGACAACATGACAAGAAATAAACACAGTGCAAAGAATATTAAGCCTGGATTATGTCTCCTATATAGAAAGGCAAACAATTTAGTTGTTTGTTTGCTTTGGGTTGTCCTTCAGAAACTTCCACCCTATGCTTTTTTTCTGGATCAGACAGTAGTATAAAGGTTTAATCCCTCAGCCATAGAAGATATAGATATTTCTCCTGTGTTTTTTAAAAAAAAAAAATAGCTAGTGGCTCTTAGATGACCTCCTTCCCCCTGCCATAGCCCAAGGCCTTCATCTGTGCTTTCTGGGAAAGTTTGAAGGAGATTTATATTCTGCTGCATTTCAAAAATTCAAGACACATTTAGTTAAACAGCACAAGAAAATTCTTCTCAAGATCAGTTACTAAGCTTGGTCTCATTCCAACCGTGGCTTTGAATGATGCTTGAAATGTTCTTCACTGCTACACCTTATTTCAACTCATCGTTATAGAAGTTATCCAAGTTAATCAATAATTTCCTGGAGTTCAGACAGCACTCTAGCCACATTCTTTTATGAACATCTGAATGAGATCCATACCTCAGATCTTAAAGACTGAGAACAGTTGAAAAGCGCCACTGTGTTCAATTGAAATTTATGCATTAAAATATGGCTTCTGGCAAGTCTTTTGTGTGGTTAGCCTGGGATGAATTTAAAATGCCATTGTTAGTGCCACACATTGGCTTTGCCTTGAGAGACTGGTGATGGAAGTATCTCTCTGAAGCAAATCTTTCCCATTTAGATTTCTAACAGAGGAATCTTCCTGATATTTCCTGACTTTCTGAAACTCCTAGAAGGAAGTTCATGATTAATTTACAATAAAATAACATAAATTCCCCTTGGATGACAATATGAATTTTTCTTAAGTTCCTTTTATGTTTTTCTCCCCATTTATGGAGTAGTAGTCTCTGCAAATGTATGGTCAAATTTTGCAATAACATACAAAATGCAGAGCGTAATACAGAGGATTATGGCTTTGTGTTATCTTCACTTTTTGGGCAATTTCAGGAGTCTAGTGGTCCATAAAATAGAGGGAGATGGGGAGGCGCAAATGAGTGAACAAACCAAGGACTGGAAGAAAGACCCAAAGACCTAAAGCAGGACTATGGTTTAAAAATTAATTATGATATGTATCATGTATTTATATGTGCTGTTGAGCATTCTGGACCATACTTACAGCTCAACCTTCTCCTCAAATTAACAAAGCTGATGTCATCGGATGTCATCCAGTTATTCACCATAGAGGGGAAGTGTGAATACTACCTCCAGTTTTGTCTTAGCTTTCAGCTATTATGATTTGTCTTGACTTCTAAGGAGTAGAGGATGTTGCTGTACGAAAACCATAAATGGTTCAGAATTCTCAATCACGTATGTGCTTGATATATTAATGTTTAAAGGAGGTATTCAATAAGTACATTACTCAGGAACCTCAATTAGAATTCTCCCTAAAGCAGGAATACCTTAGAACATTTTGCCTCAAGCCAAACTGGCTCTCAGTACAGCTCTTTAGAAAGAGCTTTGAGAGAAATACTGCAGTGTTTCCGCAGAGGTATCCTGATAGACCTCATCTTCATGGATCACACTTTGGCTCCAGCTGCAAAACAGGAGCACGCAGTGACACTTTGATAGTTACTATTAGACCTACTTTTTAAAGTTTCCATGACCAAGAAGAGCCAGGCAGCTGACAGTGAGGTGTGGTCCCAGGGAGGACAATACCATGGTCAGCATAGCGTCAGGTCGTGCCTTACAACATTCAGAAGAGAGAGTTGTCTATTCTTGCAAAGAGCTTTCATCACCTGCACACCAAACATTCAGCTGAGCACTGTGAAATAGGATATTTTACAGCAAATTCTTTACTCTGAATTATCTGGGTTGACACATTTCTTAGGCAACAATATGTTGGCATTTAGGGCGCTGATAATGACACTTGATATCAAATGATACATTTTACTGCATATTGATTTTGCTATTTAAATCAACCATGAAAACTGTCAAAATTACCTGCCTGTAAACAGTTCTTGATTTAGAGCTTAATGGCTCCAGAGCCTGCTGCTTTGGCTAAGACAGGGCCACAACAGCACAAAAAAGCTGTTGCAAGCCAAGCCAAGTCAATGGAAAAAGGCTCTAAGACTTTTTCCTGAAAACAGATTGTGTGTGTTGATACACGAGCAGCAGCAGCACCTCTTAAGACTTAAACTCATTGTCCCTGGCAGTGTGAAGAGGAGATCTCAAATCGCAGGGTCAAAACTTAAATGAGACCTAAGAAAAATGTTGCTGCTAGAAATATATTCAATGGCAAATAATGAAGAGTTTAAAAAATAATGGTGGCAATTACTGTCATTTGCTACAGTAGAACGCTGTCCATATAAGAACTCATAGCAAGAGACTACGATACTAGTTTCCTGAGATAGCAGAACAAGTGGTAGGGAATGTGATCAGAGCTTGTGTAGATTAATGGATAATGGTTTCACAAACCTTGCATGGGATGTAGCCCACTAAGTATCTGGTCTGAAGGACACATGAGCTAAATCAACAGGCTATAATGCTGTTTTTGTCAAGTTCTAAAATCATTAATTAGACATAAAATATTTTTATGTTTTATTCTACTGTTTAAACACATGAAAGCATGGCATTTTTTTCTGAAAGGGAGCTTTTGAGCATGTTTCTCACTGCATAAGTGACGCAGTGCAGGCCTACTTCATTTCACAAGCAGGATAGCTGACAGGATGAGATGGAATGCTGTCAGAGAGACAGAAGGGAAAGGCGGTTTCCAAACCTAAATCACTGGAACATTTATCAGGGCCACAGTGAGACAGTGTGCATCAAGCTTTGAGCAGATGGTAAATTTAGCATTCTGCACGGGCCAACGGAACTGTGGCCAGATCATAAAATGTATCCCATTACACACTTTACACTTATTATGTGTGTTAGGACATTTCAAATCCCCCCACCACCCCTGCCCCGTCCCCCCTCACACCCATTTTCTGTAAGCCAGCAGAAACACAGGCAGAAGAAGGTTTAGATTAGCACCCTGTGCTCTGGGAGGGTTGACAGATTGACTGGTGGAAATGTCAAGGTTGTTCAAGGGCTCACTGGTGGAAAGGCTTGGTGCGGGATGTTTGTGAGTGTAATCATGTCCTTCTCCAACAGGACTGTAATCGCTGACTCCCTGTCGCTCAGGCGTCCTTTTGAAGCTCTCTTTTCTTTCATTTATTCATCAATGTTTACATTTCCTGAAACACTCCCTTTCAGGAAAACACACACTTTTCTTTCATTCACATTTATTTCAGACAGAACCCATGTTTAAATTTCATCCTCCTTTATGATGTTAATGTTCACAACCATGGGATATATAGTGAAACAATGGAAGAAATGTAGTATCTATTTGGAAGCAGATGAAATGGTAAACTTTGAATCTATGTACAACATTTTTTTAATGCTGGTATGCATCAAAATATTCTGAAACAATAATTTCATTAAGATTTAACTGAAGCGACTGTTATTCGCCTTTCTTATTTCTGTTACTATCTATGCTGTAATGTATCATAAATATTCTGAAGAGTTCTCAGGCTCTGTTCTCTAATGATGGGATGGAATAGAACAGCCTTTGCCTACTCTTCCTCCCCACATCTCTGCTCAACCTCACAGTGTTTTTTGCCTCCCTGACCTGTTCCATCTACCCTTTATGAAATCCTTTTCAGCTGCTGGATTACAGTGTGACAGGATTTGATCATTTCTCTAGATTTTCGATTTCTTTGCTTGTCTGTCATTATTTTTTTTCCTAATCCTTTGCCTTGTCTGAGGCTTGTTCTGAAAATGCATGGCTGTGCCAGAATTATCTACTGTGCCACTGCCCCCCTGTCAGAGAGCGGTACTTCTATAGCTCCCCACCGAGAAGCTGCACAGTGTTAATGTACTCACACAAACACACATGCTTGTACTCACCCGCATATATGCACACATACATGCATGTATTCGTACAACAGCATACAAAATAAGCATTTTAAATTACACTCACACACTTCCTCTCTTGGAAAACCAAGAAATTACTTTTTTTTGTTTGAGGAACATACTCCTATTTAAAATATGGATGGTTGATGACTTTGTGACTGTCTAAATAAAAAGGATCTGTACAGTTTTGAAGCACCTGAAACATCTAAAATTATCCAATTTCATGGTGTGAATGAACCCAGGCTTCTTACAGGATGTACTGGGGCATTTAGCCGAGTTTCTTTCAAAAAATGTATTTCAGAGCAGTGCTGTCTAGTATGTAGTGTAATGAAACCACAATGAAATTGATGGAGCCAGTTTTTTTTTGCAATGTACAGAGTGTGCAGGTTTTGTGTTCAGCCATAACTTATGACAAAATCAGTTTTAGTTTTGTGGAATGTGTCCTCTCTTTACCTTCTCCACACCTCCTTCTCTCAGTCCCTCCAAACCTTAGTCCCTCTCAGAGATGTCACCCCCCCCACGGCCCCCTCCCCCCAACACTCACAGACACAGACTGTCATGTATGACCACCAGTCTCCCTGTTAAGCCCTCCACTAGCAATTCCCCATGATTCCTCACTCCTGCTTTTTTCACACAAGGTTTTCTCTCTTCCTGAACGCCGAAAGGAGTAACCTATCGAGCTTTTGCTGGAGGATGTTATAAATGAAAATTTAGTCTATATTCCGTCAGCTTTGTCAACAGGATGTGGTGATGTGTGTTCCTTCAAACAGTATTTCCCAGACACTATTTTTTTACTTAAATTACAAGAACAAAAAAAGAAATTATATACTCACTAGATTATTTTTTCTTTTATGTGTGTGCATGTGTGAGCATGTGTGTATGTGTGTGTGTGTGTGTGTGTGTGTTTGAGTGAGAGGCTAAAACTCCTTGCTTATGACAAGTTACCTCTCCTTGTCATTTCCTACCCCTGATGATCCACCAGTCCTCCCTGTAAAGAAATTCAGTGTGCCCCACAAAATCCCAACAACCCCTGAATCTTCATCTTCATGCAACAACTCAAATTTTCAACACCTGCTCTTTCAGAAGTACCTTTCTCTGTCTTTATGAAAGTAAAACTGTGGTGTCTTGTACTCAATTTCATACTGAATTAGATTTTGCATCAGTCTAACCTTGCCTCTTAATCTTTATTTTTATTTGAAGTGTTTTTAATGAAAAATAACTCTGAATGCAGTTTTAAAATACCTAAATGTAGTCTTGTAATAATTCATGCCTTTCATTCATGTACATATTTGAACAAAAACATGAAAGTTATTTTTTAATCCCAAATCTGACAGTATAATTATCCTTTTTTGTTTTAGAAACATTTGTATTTATCAGTACTTCTAATTTTGATATTATATCTTCTGAATGTTATCTCTTATAAGTCTAACTTTTAAAATGAATATTTTGATATGTATTAATATATCATTAAATGAAAATATATTGAATTGAATATTCCCCACTTTCCCCAGTAATACTAAAGGAACACACATCACTTGTTCAGTTACAAAGAGCGATAAAGGAATCTATAAATTTTACATTTACAAGATCCTGCAACGAAGGCGTTGTAAGTTACTCTCTCTGGGCACCGCAGGTTCGTGCAGCACCGATGTAAAGGAAAACCGCAACCTGGACAACGTCTCCTCCAAGGAGGGGGCAGGTGAGGCGGCCCAGCTCCCAAATGGCAGCGGAGGGGGTGGCAGGAAGCGACCCCTGGAGGAGGGCAATAATGGGCATGCGCATTCCAAGTTCCGGCCCAAGAAGCGGAAGAAAACCCCGGGGCCTGTTCTGCCTAAGAATGCCCTAATGCAGTTGAACGAGATCAAGCCAGGTTTGCAGTACAAGCTCCTGTCACAAACAGGCCCTGTACATGCACCTGTCTTTGTAATGACTGTGGAGGTCAATGGACAGCTTTTTGAGGGCTCAGGCCCCACCAAGAAAAAGGCCAAGCTGAACGCGGCTGAGAAGGCACTGCGTTCCTTTGTGCAGTTTCCCAACGCCTCTGAGGCGCACATGGCTATGGGCCGCACACTGACAGTCAACACTGACTTTACCTCTGACCAGGCTGACTTCCCAGACATGCTCTTCAATGGATTCGAGACCCCAGCACCCCCTGAGGACACTTTTTACCTGGGCTCCAATGGCAATGGGTCCTTCAACTCACTAGGAGAGTACCCTCTGCCCTCTGTGGCCAGCACCAACAGCCTGGCCCAGTCTCCTCTGCCCGCCCCCTCTGCCTTCACCTCCCCCTCCAGTGGCAAGAATCCTGTCATGATCCTCAACGAGCTGCGGCCGGGCCTCAAGTACGACTTTGTGTCAGAGAGCGGTGAGAGCCACGCCAAGAACTTTGTCATGTCTGTCACAGTAGATGCCCAGACCTTCGAGGGCTCTGGCCGCAACAAAAAATTGGCCAAGGCCCGAGCTGCCCAGGCAGCCCTCTCTGCCCTCTTCAACATGCAGCTGGACCAGACCCCCTCCCGCCAGCCAATACCCCGAGAAGGCTTGCAGCTGCACCTCCCTCAAGTAAGAGCGCCCTTGTCACAACATCCACTACCCTCCCTCTATTCCATGCTGTTAACACCCCACAGCAGAGAATAGGCCTGCTGAGGGCATTTTCATCTGCCTAAACTGCAGATTAAACAAACTTGTTCAGCTTGTTAGCTACAACAGGTTGGTTGTGTTAAGTTTGTGATCAATTTAATTAAGGTATTTTAAAATTTGGCTGCTTTTATTGCTTATGAGATAATAGTCTACCAATTAGATTTTGCAGAGTCTCTTTGTATGACCCCCTTTTTTAGACTGTCATTCCCAAATGTTCTTCATATCCTGTTTAACAATAAATTTTACATGCTGCTGCCATGTACAGAAAATGCACCCTCCAGTTTTTGATTTTTCAAATCAAAGTAAACATTCATAAATGCCAACTTAGTGGCAGTCTGAGGGGCTTTTCATAGCCTTGGGAGATGCAGCCCATTCAAAAATGCTTCCCATGTTATTTGACACAGAAATCTTTATATAACTTGTACTTTTAATGGTGTAAGTACAAGGCATGGAAAGATTTTTTTAAATCTATTGAACTGAAATGTGTCTGCCTGAGGCAGTCTTTTTCATAACAGGAAATACAATGCAAGCACTTTAAATTGATATCCCATTTCTTTGTATAAATATATTATTTAGCTTTGCCTAATATCCTGTGGCAAATTAAAAGAACAAAACCTTGTTAAAACTATCCTGTAATGTTTTTAAGATGAATGATTTTATTGAACAAATATTCTTTTTTTGCATTTGTGGCTGTCGGGCATAATACTGATTATGAATATTCCCTAAAACTAGATTTGTTTACACTTCTTCTTCAAATGTAACTTTAGCTCATTTCAATTTGACAAAGTCCCAGCTGGGTTTCCCTAGACTTCACTGTGATATTTAACCTCTGATCACTGTCTCAATTATAATTCCTCCCCAGTGCAATGGGTTTAATTGAAAAGCAAGTTAGATTGATGGAAAGTAGAGAAGGGCCATGAAAGAGAGGTAGGAGCTAAACGCATTAAAGCGATCTGTTTATATATGAGACATCTATTTACACATCTCTTAATCCTGGCCCGTAATCCCCATTTCGGATAACAGTGGGGCAAAATAAACCTTAATCTTAATTAACATCTCCACATGGATGCTGTTGAAACAAGACAATTGATTATGCAAACTCCTTCCTATTGAAAAACCAGTCTCAATATGAGTGCTGTTTTGCCATGTGTGCTGTGGTGAACCTCTTACTCTCCATGTGCCAGCCTCCTCCACTTGCTACTGCTCTGTCAGCCTATCAGAACCACTGAATACAGTGCTCTTTAATCTGTTACACTTGACTCTCCGATGATCTGATACCTGCTCTTTTAGTGAGCTGTCATTAACTTTTGTTCATGGCTAAGCTTTGCCGGCAAACAGTGTGGGGGATAAAGGCAGCATCGGATTTGTCACTGCTGGTGTGATTTTGTACAATCAGGCTTTGTGTCCTGAGATAGGGCAATATGTGAGGTATGGAGGAAATGCATGATCAGTGGCTTTCTAGTCAGTCAAAAGTTTTGTCTTATCCAGCAGTGTAGCATCATAATATTGTCTCTCTCTCTTTTTCTCTCTCTCTGTCTGCCCTGCCTCTTCGTGCCTAATTCAGCATGCCACTCTTCTGACAGAGATGGCACCCATCTAATTGACTAATTCATTCTCTGTCATTAAATATTTATTTAATTTACCTTCAGCTGTGTGCAAAGGTGCCCTTTGTTTGGTCCAAATTATTCATAAACACAGGGGCAAAATGGTGTTGAAACAGTTGACAGATCATTGCTAAAATACTTACTTGTTCTTTCCCCTTCCCACAAGGATAATAAAGCCCATCTGGTTGCTTGCAACGATCCTAAAATTGTGAAGTTTTATCAGTATGTAATGGAAAGATTCAGAAGCAGTGGAAAGTAATGCTGGATTAATATTTTTCATTTGTGCTTATTCATCCATTACATTTCTGTAGGTATAATGATTTTCCACTATATTAACAACAGTTGAGGGAAAGTAAAGTATGTAAAAGGTGCAATCTTGGTCAGTGAAAAGAATTAAACGAAAATCATTTAAAATTCCCATTGAATGTTGATATACATTTCCATCATTCTGAGCTTTGATAGACAGGCCAAATTTCAAGCCTGGTATATACAGCAGTCTACCTAACTTGAGTTTGTTAGTACTGTCCCATGGGGAATCTATATAGTGAAGGCTTTATTTTTTTCTGATTATCTGAGTTTAGGTCCCAGGTTCAGGTTTTTACAACAAATAGGGGTCATTATGATTAATTATATAGTAAGGTAACAAAAATTATAGTGGCAGATTTAAAAGACATGTCTCTGCATGTATGCTTTTTGATAGTAAAAACAATACTAAATGACATGTACCATAGTTTATACCATAGTGTGTATGTTTGTGTGTTTGCTTTTCCTAACTTCTGTCTGCAGGTGCATACTTCTGAAACAACAATGTTCCCCTAGTTAGGTGTGGGTACAGTGGAATAAATGTGAAATCTATCATTAAATATTGGTCAGTTATCAAAATAAATATGAAATACAAGCACAATGTAACTTTCATTCATTTTGATCAACTGTAATTTCAGGTATTCAAGTATAAATTCATTCAACAGTTTATAATATATGCGGTGTCTCAGGTTCTGGCAGATGCTGTTTCTCGTCTGGTTGTGGACAAATTCAGTGAGCTGACGGACAACTTCACATCCCCTCACGCACGGCGGAAAGTCCTGGCAGGGGTGGTCATGACAACAGGTATACTTTGTTAATGGGGGAAAAGCAGTTTTTCTTTTTCTTCAGAGACCCAATAGATAACACAGACTGTGATTTATAAATGGAATTTTTTTCCTTCCAAAGTTTTACATTTTCACCTGGTATGACAAACCCAGGTGAAGGCCTGCCTACTTGTCTTTGCCATTCCTACCTCATTCTTGCCCTTATGTGCTTAACCCTAGGCACAGACGTTAAGGAAGCCCAGGTGATCTGTGTTTCCACTGGGACCAAGTGTATAAATGGGGAGTACATGAGTGACCGTGGCTTGGCACTAAATGACTGTCACGCTGAGATAATAGCCCGCCGCTCCCTAATTCGGTACCTATACACCCAGCTGGAGCATTTCCTCTGGTGAGTAGTCACTCCAGCATGCAGCAGTTTGGGGAATCAGACTGCAGGACCTCACAAACTTCACTGGGAGAATTTCCCTCTTTATTTTATCAACAAAAACGAAATTATGAGCATGAATATTAGAATAGTCAATATGTTGTGTATCACAGCTTCAATGCTTATTTCCCTTCCTCTCAGGGGAGAGCTTAACAATACTAAAGAAATCATACAGACCAAAAAAACACCAAAATGCACTAAAGACCAACATATACCAAACACCCTGTTAAAAGAATTTTGAAAAGTAACTGAATGCCTCTTAAATGAGCTGAATAGATTTTGCGTTGTAGTCAAAAGTATGTGTTAAATCATTATTATCCAATGTATTGACTGGAATTTATGACTTATTTATACCTACAGATTTGAGTTGTACATTTCTCTGAAAATAATCAGCAAAATCTCTTATTTGAATTGCAAAAAAGGACAGTCACTGTCAATCAGTTTGCATTCTTCCATTTGTGGGCCCCAACAGCATTAGAATGTTGGAGCACAGTAGACAATATTGCATATTGTGCTCTCTTGTGAACCATGTGGAATTGTCTTGGGTAGCTTTTCCTGATGGGCATCACTAAATAAAGATTGATTGATTTTGCTGGTTGACAAGCCATAGGGTGCTCATTAAAGTGGTAATAACCTGGTGCAAACAAGGTTTATTATGAAGGTCCTAACAGGCTTCTACATTTTCAATTAAAGAGCTAATTTAGAGGCTTATTAAGGAGAACAATTGAATTATACTTTAGGCTTATGAAATGCATTGCACACCTACATTGACAAGGATCTTTCAGTGCTAACTGCAGAGTGTGTCAACAGGGTGCCAGTTTGGCTTAGATCACTGTTGGGTTATCATAGCTCTGTAATTGGTTGGTTATTCCTCTGGGAGCATGTTTAAAATTAATGGCACCTTATTTCTGTGTTCCTTCCCATTTATAGTAACAACAAAGAAGAGCATCAGAAATCCATATTCATCAGATGTGACAAGCATGGCTACAGGTTGAAGGACAATGTTCAGTTTCACCTCTACATCAGCACCTCACCCTGTGGTGATGCTCGAATCTTCTCACCCCATGAAGCGGGTGTGGAAGGTATCCCTGTTTTAACTCTATGTATTATGTGATTTAAGATTCCTTACTGTTTTCATTCCATTCATCACCAGGTATAACACTGTCTCAAGACAAAAAGTTGCCCTAAAGTCCCAAGTCAAGTGGAAAACCCTACCAAGTTGAACTGTACTAACCTCAGATCAGTGTTTATAGGCAAGTTCAGCTAGTCTTACCAGGGTAAACACACCAGTCACCTTTGTTTTTTAACTTCAACCTCATGCATAACACTACATGTCCACTTTATGAACATGCCTTTCGTTTTGGTGATCACGTCTCAATATTTCTGTTTTAATTGGTGTGACATTTTTTTGAAGTGTCATTTTCCTCTTTAAAGGAGCTGATTTACTGTGGTCACTTTTTTGTATGTATTAACTTTTCATTTCTGCATCTCTCCTATCCATCTTTCATCCTTCCCTCCATATTACCCTCCCCTTTTTCAACATATTGGATAAAAAATGATATATAAATAAAAATGGAAAAAAATATTTATCTTGACATTCATGAAGTGGGTTGTGTGGCTTTGTGACCTTGCCTGTTGCCTTAAAGCTGTTGTTCTCTCATATTTAAGCAAGGTTATTGGCAGTTGTGGTCAATATAAAACTATTTATTTTCATCTAGTTCAGAGGAAAGCCAGCATTGATTTAATGCCTCTGTGTCATTTCAGTTGCAGAAAAGTGCAAGTGCTAACTGAATGGCCAAATTCATTCTCTGTTTTACTTTTGGCCTTCACTCGTACAAACATGTTGACTGTACCAAAACTCAGTCAGAGATTAATTTAATTCACATTTTCTTTCCTTTTGTAGGGTGCCATATTGTAATTATATTGAATATAGTGCTAGTGGTGAATTCAATCTTTTAGACTGATTATTTTTATGTAATTAAGTTAATAAGTATCTTCTGCTCTTGTAATTAATTTTTCCAATCTTTTTAATTATAACTTGCTTCAGACATCCAAATGTGCATCACAAACAGAATTTAACAATTGTTTTAATTAGTGCCGTTAATCTTTCTTTGCCCTTTTTAATAGCTCTTTCTATGTGTTTTGTTTAACTCCATGTCATATTGCTTTGAAGCATACATAATTGTTTTGGACTGTCAAGACAAGGTAAAAGATGAAAAGCACAGTTGTTCATTTCTTGTCTATTTAGTTGTTATTTTACAGTGCAGCCTTATCTTTGCTTTGTCCCCAACAGACCAGGGAGACAGGCACCCAAACAGGAAGGCACGAGGGCAGCTGCGGACGAAAATTGAGTCAGGGGAAGGGACAATCCCTGTGAGGTCCAGCAACACCATCCAGACATGGGATGGGGTGCTGCAAGGGGAGAGGCTTCTGACCATGTCCTGCAGCGACAAGATTGCCAGGTCAGTTCCTGTAAATGGTCACACAAACTCAGATTTCCATCTTTGTCCCTCTTCAACGTGGCACTGCCCCTCACAAAAAAGTCCTGTCAGCAGAAGTTAGGATAAAAGTTCCAGGTACATTTGGAAAACCCTAGTGAAGGTTATGACATCAGAGACAAGTTACTCAGTGTTATTTATCTATTCAGTTCAGCGTCTAATGTTGCTTGAGTTTCTGTCCTCACTGCCTATCTGTATTTGACCCAGTTAGTATCACCAGCTTTTTTTAAAGATATTTCTAACCTGCTCTAACTTGGTTTTCAGAATGAGTTAAACAGCAAACTGTTGAGTGATCTATTGTGCTACACCAGCTGTCATTATGTAAAAAATAATTAGGACGCAAGCAACAGATTTAGCTCCTTGTGCACACAACAGTGGTGTGTGCAGTGGCCTTTTTTTTTTAGTAAAAGGGTATGTTGGATGGCCAACATAAGATTGGCCGTTGCCAGGCTGATGTCTGATCCCTCGTCAGCTGGACTTCCCAGCCCCACCCACCCATGCCCTCACCACCTTTTTTGTGCTCTCAGAAAGTAGACAGGCTCAAGGCTTCAATTATCCAGTGGGATACAGCACTGTCCGCCCCTGCATTTTGATGGGTACATATGAACAGATAAGGAGGTGTCATCGTGACTCCAGGCCTGTCACCGGTAATGAGGCAGGGATGCACTCTGACAGATGACACCTCTCTCTCTTTCTCCCTCTCGCTCTGGCTTTGCGTGTGTGTGCTCTCTCTCTTTCTCTCTCTCTCTCTCTCTCATTCTTTATCTGTGTAGTTCTGTTAGGGCCTGTCTCTCATCATTGCAACAAGCATTCTTCCACAGTCACTGCATTTTCACATCCAGCATTCTGCTCCTTTACTAAACTCCTAAGGATTTTAAGATTTATTTAAAATAAAATAAATACAAAATGCAGTTATAAAAAATGACAAGATTTGATCAGCATCTCCTGAAGGCTTCTCCTGGTAGATGCTGTGCCCATTGATTTTCTGTCTCCCTCTTAATGGGGTGAATGAATTAGGTCAGGTCTCACACACTTGACACCAGAGCTGAATGAGAAGTTCTCAGGTAAGAGCCTTTGAAGACTCCCAGATGCAACTTTTGTTTCACAAACAATTCGCTTTGCCTCAGATGTGTTTGTATCGAGGTTGAATATTGAGTTGAAATGCTGTGCCAAGTCTGTGCCAGCCCTTGTCCTCCTTTACCAATCCTGTTTTCTAAAGGACTTTTTCCAATCATGGACACATCCAGATAAGTTCTGGAAAGCATCTCCATTTTTAAACAGTGATCTCTGGCAGGTCTTCCTTTCCATTCCTCCATTTATAACTGCAGGTCGGAGTGCACTGTCTTTCTGTCCATCTCTGTAGCATTTGATGGGCCCAGGGGCAGCCAAACCAATGTTTCTTAAAGCATCAAGCAAGACTCCATGAAGAGACTCTGCACCACGGTTTGCTGTTGACTCTCATGGAAAGAAATCAATCACACGTATATATTTAATATCTAAGGCTTCACATTGCTTGTCACAATTCCCATTTCTTCCCCTTCCACATCCCTCAACACCACTGACTGGCCTCCTCTCAGACAGGTGTTTGGATATGTTCACTGACACCTTGTCCTAATCTATAAATTAACCTGATGGGATTGGATACAGAAGGCAAATTGAAGATGGGGCTTACTTGGACAGAGATAAAGTATCTGCTGTACAGAATGGCATTCTGTACGGTCCATGTTTTATCTGTTGTCTGTTCATCGCTCTTGGTCATAGGTCTGAAACATTAATAGTACCATCTGTTAACTGCAGCCTACAGAGTTTGATCATTCATAGCATCTGATTCATAGCATTCTCTACATGTTCAGTTGTATCATATATTGCTTTGGAACTGACCATGTGTAAACGTTTGTGTGAACGTTCCTTGTGGAAAAAAAGAACTGATTCTTTAATCTTCACATGTCTACCATGATGATTTAGTGGGAGAAATTATGTTTTCATCACATGTTATTATAAAAGCTAGGAAGCACAACATATTTAGCAAATAAGTGTCTGTTCTCAATAATCGCAGGGTCCAAAAATATTTAAGTTGTGATAAGACTCGTGAAGCTATTTCCATAACATATACTCAAAGCTTTCAGTCTCCAAAGCTTTTAGTTAGGTCTTACAGTTTTCAGAAAAGCTTTTAGACACCAGACCTTATTCTCTGCACAACACCAAATTCATCGGTTTATTCAATTCCTCATTTTTGGGTGTAAAGATTCAGTATTGGCGCAGTTCTAATGCATTAGTATGCAACTGTAGTTATTGTTATTATATCCCCACAGCCATGTTTTTAGTGGTGCAAACATTGTCTTATCTGTCTCAAACATATACCTCAATATGCATGTTGCCTCTGCTTTGGTAAAATGTTTCTTTTTTGTTTTATTCACTAAAAGAATACAATTTTTTCATATGTTTGAACCTAAAGTAAGGCCCATTTCTTGTGTTTATTTTGAACAGGCTTTCATCATCAGAGGTGCCAGTAATTTCTAAACCAGTTGTGTATATGCATATAATAATATACAGTTGGTTTAAAAATTACTAGCACCTCTGATGAATAAAAAGCGCATATGTGTGTATTATATGTATGTATAGTATGTGCTTGTTATTCTTGCCTTTGATTATGAGTAATCACAGATTGAAGGAAATGAGGTAGAAAGGATTCCAATTTGCAGCTTCCTGTAGTTGAAAATTGAACCAGCCATTTTTAAGTATGAGGTGAGCCAGAGTCAGTGGGTGTTTGGCAGGGCTGATTGTCTGACCTCTTAAAGGCCCCTTTTCAGCTTGAGCCCAATCACTTGAGCTTGTCTCCCAGAGCATTCCAGCAGGTGTGGAGGAGTGGGCACATGCCTTGATTAGGTCTTTTGATTGTGTGCTGCTCTGTGCTGCAAAACGCTTGGTCCAACTGTGGCTGTCTGAGACTCATAAGGACCCAGATTCACAGGAGGTAAAAAATGGCACTGATGATAATGTTCATTTAAACTCTCCTTTAGTGTAAGAAAGGGAGGGGGAGTTCCCACATCATTAGGGAATAACAGTGAGTTGGGTTGTCTCCATTTTGGCTGCTCTTGAAAGCTTGTAGAACTCTCCAAAGGAAAGATTTAGAAAATGCATTCGGAAGGTGCACAAGTGATATATCTCAATAAATAAATAAATAAATAAATAAAATATCTATATCTTATATATACAGGGTTGGGACAGATTACTTTGAAATGTAGTCAGTTACTGAATACAAATTACATGGCAATTTTTGTAATTAGTAACATAATCCATTGGATTATGTTACTAATCCAATGGCTTTTCTGAAAACTGTAAGACCTCATTTTATTACTTTTGGATTACTTTAAAATCAAACATTAAAAATATTATACAAAAAAAGGACGCAGCCACAAAAATTTGATAAGATCAGCTTTTCGTATGTTCAGTTTAGCTAGCTAGCAGTGGAAAATGAATGATCATAAGCGCCTACTTCTAGAGGAAAATAACTGAAAATTGCACACAGTACAACAGACTACAGCTAGCATCAGGAGTGCTCCGACTCCATACAATCGTATTGGGTAACATTATGCATGGCAAGATGTGCATTTTTGAGATCCAATATCTGTAATTTGGTCAGTATTGTACGCTAGCTAATGAGCTAAGCCATTGCTACCAATATCAACCATAATACTGTGGCAGACGCAAATGAGCTGTTGAACACCGCAGTGAAAATAGTTGAAAGAAAATTCTATACCCATGCTAAACCCTTACCACATTTTTCTGCAACTTTAGCTAGCTAACATTAGCTGGTTGACATTAGCTATGCTAGGCTAACTGAGAAGGAAACTTACCTCTAAGCAATTAGGTCTCTAACTAGAGTTCATATTACACGTGGTTCTTCAGATTTGAATTTGAGGTCTTTGCAGATGACAGCAACTTTATTTTTGGCTTGCACAAATTGCACTGGACATAGACGTTCTTGTGTTGCACGTATTTGAAGTCAAAGTGATTACGATAGTGCCATGAACGGAAGGCTGTTTTGGAGGGACTGCTGCTCCTTGAACCTCCCATCTTGAGTCAGCTCCGTTCTTTTTTTTCCCCCGCCACAAAGTGGAGCACTTGTCTAAGAAACCCCGTATGTCAGACATGGTCTTCATGAGTTAATAGCAGTGGTTATCATGAAAAAAGTTTCATAATTTTAAAATTGTTATACTTTAAAGACATAATAAAAAAATGTAATCAAGTAATCCTTTTAATTGCACATTTTTTCAAATCTGGGCTGATTACAGTTACTCCAGTAATCCGTTACTACCCTACCCTGTATGTGTGTGTGTGTGTGTATATATATATATGTATAAACTACAACTGTATATGCCAAATACAGTTGTACAACAAAGTGACAGTTAAAGATTTAAAAGTAAAAAAAAACGTTTTAGTGTGTAAATAACTAAACTAAACTAAACTAAATAACGATTTTTCTAATGCAGATTTTTCTCCAGAGCTGTGGTTGTGTCTGAATGCCTTGCTGTTGTGTTTCCAACAGGTGGAACGTGGTGGGCATCCAGGGATCGCTGATGAGCTACTTCACAGAGCCTATCTACTTCTCCAGCATCATACTGGGCAGCCTGTACCATGCTGACCACCTTTCCCGCGCCATGTACCAGAGGATAGCTGACATCGAGGATCTGCCACAGCAGTTCACCCTCAACCGACCCCTGCTAAGCGGTGAGCTGTCCACCCCCTTCCCCAAACTGAACACACAAACTCATCTCACTACACTCATGCTGTCAGAATTATTATTTACAGTCACATTTATGTATTTTGAAGATGCTGGTATTAAAAATAACTTTTAATGGAGGGCACAAAATAAATGTAATGAAAACCAGTGGAGGTGCAAACAAGCAATATTAATTTTATTGGCACTGTTATTGAGTGGTTTTGTGTAATCCTTGTGTGTAATACTTTGCTTACAAAACATGTCCTTAACAACAACAAAGACTCTTTCATAATGATGACATCTGTTATACAAGAGTATCAATCACAATAGATGTTTTTGATGTAAGAAAAAAGATACACTGTTTACACCGTTTGAAAAGGGTGCCCTGGATCACCAATCTCTTAAACATGGTGGTAATAAAAAAAAAAAAAAAAAAAAAAGGTAAATCGGCACACAGAACAGTATGTTGTTTTCTGAATTGCATTGTGCTTACTGGTTCCTTCCTGTGGAACAGACCTTGTCTACAGACAAAGAGGCAATACATTTAATTGTTTCGTTTTTTCCAGAGGACAACAGTCTATAATCGCATGGTATTTTGCAGGCTTTTTAGTAGCAGGTATTCTGAATTAGGTATTCTGTGTTACAATATTGCCAGTATTGGGTGCATCGTATGGTACTCTATAAAATAATGATCCGCGAATGTATAGTGTATTAATGCATATGTTCATATAGTCTCCTCTGTTCCAGCCATGAGTGTAATACAGTGTAAGTCTCTATGCAATTTTTATTTATTTATATTAATTTGTCATACACATATACAGGGTTGTCTGTGGTAGTGAGCTCGCAGGAAAACAATGCATTTTTTATCTGTCATGTGCGGGTTAAATCCTTGTCTCTGCTCTCCATTCTGCCTGGGCCCCCAAATCAGCTGGTTAACCACTGCTGGCTTGAAGGGGGGTGATTGGACCTGGTGGCAGCAAAGTGCCTTAATGTTCCTCTACTTTGCACACAATCCATCTACATCACAGGGGTGTCAGCTTGTGTGTTCGTCTCTCTGCCTGGCCTGCCCAAGGCCCCATCCCTCCTCCTCTACTCTCCCAAAATTGCAGGAAGTCAAGGCAGTGGAGTGGCAATTAACCTTTTCCAGTTAAGGAATTATAAGGAGGGCCTGCATGTTCACTTACCATTCAAGCCATTAAATCACAACCCTTGATTCTAATGGCTCTCCCTACGTTACATCTGCTATCAGACCATACTAACCTGCTAGCAGCCAGGGAATGGAAATCCTGCGCAGTAAATGTATCACTTATGGGTGACATTTCCTCCATCATCAATGGTTTTCTAACCCTAGATTTTACAGTTTTACTTATTCAGGCATATATAAGTGTGCACATGCACTGACACACTCACACACACACACTTTTTAAAAATCTTTTTACTTATGTTGTTTCCAATTAAACCATGTTGAAGTATTTGACAAAGCAGGATAGATCTTTTTGGGGAAATCCCATCCTGTCAGAGTTCTGCCCTTTCCTACTCTGATAGGTCTCTCTTGGACAGGCTAAAATCCCAGTAATACTTCTGCAAGGTGTATCCTTCTACAGTGAACCGGTAGTTAACAGCCACCCTGTGGCCACAATCTGGATAGCGATCATAATCTTACAGAGAGGGAGAGCACACAGCTCTGCTCCCACTTCATTGCAGAATAGATGTGAAATTGCTTTGGATGGGACAGAGCAGGGATGTTATGACACACTCTCAGGCAGGAGAAGGATTATTTGGATGATGCTTAACTCTCCCTGACCCTCTAATCCATACACACACTCTAGGGCCAAGGTCCTGTTTCACAGGATGTGCCCAGCTCTCTGTGCTTTTGTGTTGGGATTCTATCACTCTCGCTCTCCTTCTCTAGGTATAAGCAATGCAGAAGCACGGCAACCAGGGAAGGCACCTAACTTCAGTGTGAACTGGGCAGTGGGAGACCAGGCACTGGAGGTCATTAACGCAACCACAGGGAAGGACGACATGGGGCGGCCATCGCGCCTCTGCAAGCACGCACTCTACAGTCGCTGGGTACGCCTGCACTCCAAGGTAAGGAATTGAGAAGCTAGAACTGACAAAACCAGGCCAAACACCCATTCAGTTGCACTGGATTGTCCCAATGAGTTGTCCTAATTGGTAAATATTAATCTGCTATGTTACAGACCCGATTCCTTGAGGAGTAGAACCTCAATGAAAACCAACATAGAAAGATTACCAACAGTTTGATTATTTGTTACAGCTTAAAATAAACAAGCATTATAACCTTCAAAGTCAGAGTAGGTCTTTGCTTCCACCAATTACTCTGTCCTATTTAGGTATTTTTAGAGTAAAACATTTCAGATTGTTCACAAACAATCATTACGTCATTGGTATGCTGATCAGGAAATAAATGTAAATTTTCAGATTACATAAATGATTGAACCATTTTTTTTTTAATTGGCAAATGCATACACCCATCCTTCCTTAACCCTTGTCTAAACTATATGCATTCATCACACCCAAGCAGTGTAAACAAAAAGACTGTTGTTATTCTCAGCTCTCTCCAACCCTGAGAATCAAAGTGTCAAAGCCCGGCTCATACCATGAAGCGAAACAAGCAGCCGTGGAATACCACACCGCCAAGCAGACGCTCATCAAGGCTTTTCACAAGGCCGGTCTTGGAGCATGGGTGAAAAAGCCCATTGAGCAGGACCAGTTCTCCCTGAACTCCTGAGAAGGGGCAGGGCCACAGGAGGGGAGAGAGATGAAAGAAAGGCGCCAAATTACCAGCCGTGGAGACTTCTTGTGTTTTGCGTGTGTGTGTGTGTGTTGTTCTTGTCCCATCAAACCCCCCACTCCCTGCCCTTCCATCCCTCTGTCCGTTACTTTGCTACCATTTGTTCCCTCCATCTTGGTGTCACAATTCTTTTTTGACATGTCTCATTTATTATTACTACTACTGTTACTGTCTTTAAAGAGTGACCATCATTTCTTTTAAGTTGATGTTGATGTAATCATAAAGTCATGAACTTTTTAACTGGAAACTTAACACATTGTTTATTTCTGTTTTGCTGTTTAATTTTATTTTAGAAATGGTAAAAGTAACATTTTATAATAAAGAAGTGAAAAGGACAAAAAAGATAAATGAGCCAGTTATATAGACAACCTTGCCTAAAGAGCATGTTTATGCCAAATATGTACTTAAGTCTGGGTTCAGGTTGACCACTCAGCTGTGTTCAGAGCAAAGGGTTATGGGTGTTGCTTTCCTCTTCCTGTGTTCCCCCTACTGTCAGAAGTAGTCCACATTCTTGGGAAAACCACATCTTTTCACATTCAAGACTGAGTCCAGTCAGCATAGGTTGTAGTTAAAATATTGAAATGCTTGTTGATACATTTTGTGTAATTTTTTTCTCACAAATTGTGAAATGTTTGAAATGTAACCTGATATTACATTGGCCAGAAAGCACGTTAAATTCACACTATGGCATGGAAATTTTACCTTGAGGTTGGGGGTGGGAGGGTTCTGAAAATGTCATTTTGCCCTTGAGACCTTTTGTGATTTGTATATTTCTGCCAACGTGTTCTTATTTATTTTTTGACTATATAAAACCTGAAAATAGGGCATTTCAGTTTTAATTTTATTTTTAATGTAGAGCTTAATTTGTAACTACAGCTGTGGTGGGTGAAGATGTTTTTGAATGATGCACGTTTATTGTTGAACAAAGCCATCTTTCTGCATGGAAATTGTTAAAGGTCAGCAGGGATGAATCAGTTGATCATTTGGCACTGTATGAGTCTGTTAATGAATTTTAATGCCAGCATTTTCCAAAAATCAACTGCTTGTTTAGCACTTTTTTGATGTAAATACTGAATGAGAACCACCTTCAGCTTGTTCTACCATCACATCCCTGTCAGTCCTTTACCCAGCCCTGTAGCTCAAAGAAACATGGACTCCAAATGGACAACGACCATTTCAAAGGAGGGATCGTGCTGCTTACCCCAAATACATTTTTCACTGAGGCCGAACATTCTCCCAAAGTATATTTTACTGTCACCTCATTTCCAAGTCAATTTAACAACAAACAAGTTCACTTCACTGCTATCTTTCTCTGATTCCCAAGATTCTTTTATTACACTGCTTTGAATATTTTACACCGCTTGCTTTTGTAGTTTTTGCTTTTTTGTCTCTGTTATGCTCTTTCATGTGGAGAAGATGGTGGAAACACCTTTCATAGAAATTGATTACAGTGTCACGAAATTGAATCTGTGCAGAATGTGCGTGTTTTATGTACTTACTTTTGAGCCTAATGGAAAGCACGGAAGAAGAAGAAGTGTTTTGGTGAGATGCATCCACATGGATTTAATGTGCTTAGTTCTAAATGAATAGAACAATGTTAAAGGAACAAAAAAATCTAATAATGGCACCCCCAGTTTTTGCTAGCATATACTGTAGCCATGGCCGCGCATGTAAATCATGGATATGGCCAGTTTTTGCCTAAATTATTAATGCAAGATTTGTTCTTTAATCAAGTGCATGTGAGAACAAGTGCATTTTGAATGGTGTGTGTTCAGCATCATGTGGATGACCCTGTTGCAGATAAAATATAGGCAAAGAGAGAGACTGGTCCACTTCGAAGTCCTGTCCATCAGTCAGCTCATCTCTGTAAGTGGCTCAGTCCCTACCAGAATTAACCTGTTATATCCAGTTGTTAATGTGTAATTAATTATGATTATGAATTTAAAATATTTTGGGAGGATGATTCTGGACCCTCTTTTCCATAATGAAAGCAATCCTGCAATTTAATTGTATGGTAAATTCAGCGCAAGCTCTGTCCAGTAAACCACTGTTATGTCAGTAATGTTTTAAGAGCTTTAAATACAACTGTTCCTTTTTTTTCACCCAGGGAATGTTTTTGATCTTATGCCTTTGAAATACTTCTGAACCTAATTCAAAGTGATTCATAGCCATTGAAATCCAGCTTTGGTCACTGGGGTTTTATGCTCTGAATCTTGCCACTATATATTGCGTGGAACTGTGAATATCAAGCCTGGTGACAAAATTACACACACATACACACACACACACACACACATCAGTAAACTTTGTGATTTATTTACTTGATAGCATTAATCACATTTGGTGACTGAAATGGCAAGCAGTACTATTTAATTACAGTATCTAAATCCATTCAGATATGCAGCATCTGCGACCTACAGGGAAGGTGGTCGGTTTGTGTCCCAGCAGTGTGTTTGAGCCAAAGTCATGCCTTGTCCCTGTGTGCAAGTGTATATCTGTTTGTGTGTATGCATATGTGTGCGCACATCCAAGCATGCATGGCTCAGCAGCAGGTCATTGCGGACAGCATGCTGGAGAATGGCCGTGGAACCTTCACCAAAGACGTGCTTCTCTAGTTCCCCTCTGAGCCGAGAGGCTGGGGACATGACTCTCAAACAGTGTGTTGGTTGTTTGTTTCCACACAGAATCGCAGATTTCTGTCATGTATCGTTTTTACATGGGTATACTAATGTACATTTAATTTTGTATAAATGAACCTTTAGTGTAAAACCTTACGCCTGCTTTGCAAACGGATGCGATTCTTTATTCATTTCGGTCTTTCTGTAGCTGTTGATTGAAAGATGTAAATATTGTTAAACTATCAGATGTTTCAAGATATGGAAATTATGTGTTCAAAATGGTGGTAAAAAATTACACATTCCCTTGTTCTTGTTCAGAAACAGCTGATCAAAATGTCTCTTACCTTTTCTGTTAATCTGAACCTCACTGATCCTGCACCAGAGCTGCAGTGGTATGTATTATTCCCTGGTCTTTCCAACTTTTAAGGCAGCCTATTCGTGTGAAATGATAGAAAATCATAGTGTCCCACGAAAAATGCAAACTTCTCCAGCCTACATGATTTATTGCTGATATGCTTTAGAGCAACTGTAGAATGTTTTGCAATGTAATTGTTGAAATGCATCTCAGAGTACACTGGACTGTGTACATAGAGAATGCCTGTTTGCTATGGCAGTCACCCAGTGCTTTGTTGTATTGATTAATGACTTTGAACTTCACCAGAGGGGGAAAGGTGGCCCATAAAGGATCCATGGTTTCAGGCGTGAATTTCAAACACTAGTAAAAGTGCACCTCACCACGTCATTTGGCATAAAAACAAGCCAGCCTCAAGGAATTTCAGATGTTCAGGCATCCATTTAGTCTGAGACCCTTAATGAAGGCAGCGGCCAACCTTTCTGCTCTACTTGGTACCATAGTGGAACTCTGTTACAGTTTCACCTGTACTAAAGGGACCAAATATGGAAAGAATTAATCGTATTTGTTTTCACTATATTATGAAAGATGTCAACATCTAAGAACAAAACCATTCTAGACAAAATGGAATGACTTCAGTACCAGCCTATGTCCCATGCCTGTGTTTTTTCTTGTTTTCTTTTTTTCTTATTACTTGTCCCAGTGGTCCAGTCCTGGCCGGCCTTTCTGACTTTGTTGTATTTGGTGACTGTACAGTTGGGTCCAGTCTTACCATTATCTGATCCAGTCTGGACCCATACACTGCTCCATTCCAATGTGTCATCTGTAATAACAAAAACAAAAAAAAAAAAACATGAGCCACCTGCATGAGTTCCCACTCTGAAGCTGCACCCAGCATGAGAAAATACTTTTAAGAAATATTCATGTAGAAAATGAAAAATAGATCTTTAAGTGAAAAAAAGAATAAATGAGAATTTAGTTTACAGTCGTATGTTGTCTTTCTTTCTGTCCAGTCCAATATTAAGGTAATAAGTGGTGGTAGAAATTACTCTGTTTTTTGGCTCAAAAGAGGCCTTAGTCTCTTTGCTGTTGGCCCCTAATTAAGTCCAAAGTATTTGTGGTGTATATTACACCTACACTTTGAACTGAACAGTTATAAGTAATTGTGCTTGCAGACTACATTGCTCTTGAGTGAGCTGGCATTCATCCAGTTTGGACATCTTTCTTTTTAATCTATCCATTTTTAATAAATAGACCCTCACAGCTTGAGTATAGACCGTGTCTGTGCAGTGTTTTACAATTATGTGTATCAGTATAATGGATTTTAATGAGTAAGTCACTGTAAACTGCTTTTTGCACAGAACAGATAACCCAATTATAAATGTATGGCAACCCTTTGGGATTTGAGGGGTTCCATGATGGACTAATCTATGTCAGCATGTTCACCAGTAAAATTGCTTCATTTTTACCTCAAAGAAAAATATTAATGAGCACCAAAGAAAAAAAAAGCAGGAAGTTCACTGTTAAATATACCAGTGGGGAAGCTGGGATTTTAAGAAGCCGTTCATCCATCCGTGTGCACTGCAAATGAGATGTTGATACAAGCTTCTTTTGAATTCTAATTCCGCCAGATGGTGACCTTTTCTTTACTCTCAAAACAGAGGAATAAAGTAGCTGTTAGTAGCGTTGTAATTGTTGTGACTGGATTGAAATTGTATTTATTAATGCTTGCGGGCCTCCAGGGACTGGATTGCTTTCCAAACAATGCTCGACTGCCCCAGCCCAACAGTTCTTGTTTATCGCTTTCTCTCCAGATACTTCTGCAACTACTTTAGTGTTCCACATCATCTCTAAAGGAACTATTCTCATTTAACCATCATTTTCATTTATCTTCTCCTGACAGACAAAATTAGACACATCTAAAAGCCTGTTAAAAGACAACTATAAAAACATCCATGCTGAGAATCTTAATCTTTTGTTACTGAAAAGCTGAAATGCTAGTTTTTGTTGTAGCTGTGGCATATGTAAATAATATCTCCTTAAACCTGGTATACATACCATTTTTTTCCAAATTCATGGCAGTATGTACTGTAAATGCCTCTTATTAAGCCTTCCAGCCCTTTGTGTTGCAGAAGCTTTGGCTGCCTTATCATAGAGAAGTTTGCTGTGCTTTGTGCTCTCTATTAAACATTATTTCGGCAATCTGCATCACAATCTCCTTTTGACGGATATCACATTGTGTCATATCAGCATCCAGCACCTGTGTAACATGAAAAAGCTGTTGATAATCTCACCATGGATTACCTGTCCTCTCTTCTCCACTGGGGAGCAAACAAACAAAAAACGGAAATGTTATCAAGCATCAAGCATATAAACACTCTAGCCCTTGACAGCTTTCTCCACTTGTGTGAGCAGCCTAAAAGCTACAATGAAGGAGAGAAAAAACAAACAACAAAGTTTAAAAATCTTGTGGGTTTTTTCTTTTTTCTTGGTTGGGAGGAAATATTCCTGATGTTTCAGAAGTAGAGCAGTCTCAAGGTGAAGTCGGATTAGTGGGAGAAGGCCCTTCCTGCTTCCCACTTTCATGTTTTATCTGCAAATTGCGTTTCAGGAGGTTAAGTCTATAAAGGGAGAAAATCAGCTCCCTCTGCCCTTGAAGCTTCCACAGACAAACTTTCCTGCCTTTTTGAAGGTTTTACTGAAGTAGCTGGTGAACCAATCACAAATGATTTGACATTACGTGGTTACTTTGCTTTGTGTGCATTGTCTTTAGGAATAACTCCTGTAAGTCTATATGCCTTCATAATATATTTAGTGGATAGTAGTGCATATTCACTACCATAGTCATGGAAATTCACTTGTCATCTGTTGTGAATTAACATATAAGAAATAAAAGAGAACAGTTGATGGATGAAAATAATTGATGAGAAAGTATGGTTCTAAAGCCACCCAAAGCAAGCCCCTCAGATTCAGAGCACCATGAAATGAAACCAAATCTGAATATTATTTTTACATTTAATAATCCCAAAGACATGCATCCCACGGTACAATCTTAAACCTTCCCTTGGGATTATCTATGATTCATGGTCTTCCATTTGCAGTGTTGGGCTTCCTGTGAAAATCATGAGGGGCTCTGATTATGTGCAATTTTCCAAGTTACACACATGTCAGCCATAGCATGAGAGGTAGTTAGGTACTACTGTTCAAAGGAAGTGGTGTGGAGGGGGGTGTGGGTGAAGGGGTAGAACTGGAAGTTGTGAATCATTGAGCTGCAGCACACATAGGCTTGTGCGTGGTAGATCCCCACTGCGTTAGCTGTTTTGTCAAGTGAATCACAAGTGCCTTAAGCTTCTGTGTGCGATGGATTATCAGTTTAGCTACTATGTATGGTAACTCCTCATTGTATTGACAACAACCATCAGTGTGTTGTCTATAGTGTTTAGTGAGTTCAAATTCTGTGTACTTTAATGTCTTAGATCGTCTTTCTGGTAAACAGATTAGGTATTGTTTGTGGTAGATTAGTATTGCAATAATTGAGTTTTGTGGTGGATTACCAGTGAATTAGGTATTTTGTATGGTGAATCATCTGTGTGTTAGCGTCTGTGTGTGGTGGATTCACATTGCATCAGATAATTTGTGTTTTGTTTTATCGTTGTTTAAGCCAATGTTGATTTTGGGTCATCTGTGTATTATTGTGCAAGGTTATTACAGTGCTAGGTACTGTGTATGATTGAATCAAACTATTAGGTCCTGTGTGTATTAGATCGTCATCTTGTTAGTTAATGTGTGAAGTGGGGTATCGTGTTAGCTATGCTATGTGGTGGGTTATCATTGTTAGCCACTGTGTGTGATGGATTGGGCATTATACAGGCCATACAGAAATGGCTGTCTTCAATTTCTTACCCTCAATCTGCACTCTGATTCTCCGTGAGTAACATTATTTTTCTTCTGCTATGTGAACTGAATATATAATTATGAAAAGTGATGCACAATGGTTCAATCAGTGTTTCATGACCTAGCTCATTACCCAACTCAGGAATAATGTGGTATTAAGACATTTAAAAACAGTTTGGCCATTTTTGGCTGGGTCAGTATAAATTACAATCATAAGGGTAATGTCCTCAGTACATGCATAATCAGTATTATTTGTGCATTTATAGTTTGCAATATAAACTCTCAATAACAGTATAATGTGACATGAAATTTTTACACTGAGGCACTGCCTCCCCTTTATATCAAAATAAGTGGATACCCCTCCTAAAATCTGGAGTGCAGCTCTCATACAGTCACTCCTGGATAATGATGACATAATTCACCCCAGACTCCCTTCACGTCCCAAATAACATCACATTGACTTCGAGGTAATGAGGAAGGAAGAAACTGCAGTGAAGTTTTTATGGATCCATGCCATATTCTGCAGAAAAGTGAATTGCAGACTATTTTTGGCCTAAGGTAGCAGGGCTGCATCCAAGACATACAGAGCACCTTTGGTTTCAGAGCAGTCACCATAATTATAATGTCCTGGGAGTTGCTTTGAATTTGACTCATTGGAGGGCAGTACCATGAGTGTAGATGCAGAGGGTCTTTTTACAGCTAAGACTATCCTACTTTATTTTATGGTTGCATTTAGGCTTTTTTGTTTTTCTGATTTGGAAAGGACAGATGGTTTGTCTGCGGAATTAATTATGATTAATTCAACCATTGGTTTGATCCTCAGTTTGAAAGCATTGCAAGCAATGGTCTGACATCAAACCAACATGGAAATAATTAAACTATAAATCAGTATTTAAAAAACATGCATTTCATGTATATAACATTTCGTGTTTAATGTTTTATTGTTGTGGTTAAAAGTTTTACAAATTAATTGAACCAACTCCTCGATCTGCAAACCAGGAGAGGGATTTTTATTGCTCTTGCTTAAGTCAGCTTACAAAGGTCAATTTGCCAGTGTCACAATAGGGATGTCCCTGAATCCCAGGTCTGCAGAATACAAGTCAGAAAAGTTTTGTCAAGGGATTGTAATGAATGACTGGAGTTTAATTGGCAACTTATTTGTTGAAGGTTTCCAGATATTCAGACTGGTAAAACTCTGCTCAAGTGCACAGTTTTTGCCATGGAAGAGAAAGGCCTTTGCCCTCTGCTATCTGGGACCATAGGAATTGTGTTGTCTGTAGCACAGAATCTATGGCCTGCCCTCAGAGAGAAAACTGTTCTCCTCTGCCGGCTTGACTCCAGCAGTTTCTGCATTTTTAGGCCCTTTCATTTGTCACAGGCCGTTTCCCCCAGTGATCAGCCTCCATTACCCAGCTAATGGGGCTGAGGACCCAGATACATTCAATGCTGCTCCATAACAGATGGTGAGGCGAGGAGCCCCTGTGCTAGCAGCCGCCAGCCGCCACCCTCACAGCACCATGCCGCTACACTGGAGCTCTATGGCTAATGCAGGAAATCATTTCTTCTGGCTGTCACTCAAAGAGCAAGATGGATGGGTTAAGGTCTAAAAGAACTTAGTACAGAACTATTTGCTATAGTTAAGTCTTAACTGCATTTTTGCTCATTTCTTGCTGGCGGAAGGTCTTGTGGGCATGCTGTCTCTTAAATTATATTCACTATATCTACTGATGGCAACAATGAGCTGTGTGGGAAAACAAACCTGGTCATGCTCCGCTGTTTGATTCTCATTTGCTGACCTAAACAACATGTAGATTTAAAGCACAATCAAAATCATTAGCATTAACATTGAAAACTCCAGCATCCAGAGAATATTACATTTTTCACTCCTGCAGAGATGCCTGCTGGTGTTTGTCCGCTGCAGTCAGTGTACTGTAATTGCTCTGGAACAACAGATCTGTTAAGAACACATCTAACATATGAAGCTCTCAGAAATTTACCCCTAATATTTTGCTACAAAGATCACACATTACCTGGACTTAATGTTGTGTTTTGCTCAGCTTTGTGGTGTATAGGTATGTCCTAACATTTTGTGCCCTTAACCCAATGAGCGAGAGCTGTGTTTTAAGTATATCACTGTAAAGGTGACCCTCTTGTAGGTGTACAGTGGCATATGGCCCCTCCCTTTCTTTCCCCTGTGTGTTATTACGAGTGTCATTGCCCTCACCTCCCCTCCGGGTAGCACTGTGGCACGAGTGCCCCTTGTCCCAGTGCAGGGGAATTCTCAGTCCCCCCACCTCGTCCATCATCCACACATTTCCCCTGGATCAACAGGGGTGCGGCTGACTCAGGCCCACTAAATACCACTGGGACTGAGGGACCAAATATTTATCTCGGGGTGCGGTGCAGCCGGCCTTCGGCGAGCAGGGTGGCGGGCGTAGAATATTTAACGGTGACAAGCTGTCCACTGCTCATTTCCGCTTTGCATCGTGCATGTCAGCAGAAGCGGGCAGTGCCGGCGGCCCCCTGAAGGCAGCAGCAAAACGCCAGGCAATCAGAATCCATCATTACAAGCTGTTTAGATGTTTCATTTATTAATGGCTCCGGAGATGAGGAAGGGTCCTGGGGGCCCGGCGTGGGCGCAATGAAGCTGAGGCGGCCCCTCCTCAGCAGGGATGGGGGAGAGAGATGATCATAGGGCCAGCCCTGCTGCATTTCAATGGGAAAAACGTTTCCCCTGCCAAGCATGCTGTTCAAGGACCCACACATGGTGGACAGACAGATGCCACTCACCCATGCCTGTAATCTAATAGGAGCAAGAAAAGTTTGAACAGGACACAGACCCTCAATATCTTCATAAGAGACGATGCCATTCACCCACAACTGTGATAGCAATGGAATATTTGATGACAAGGACAACCCGTCTAGACTTGTCATTTACCAACCCTCTGGAGTGCTGCTTCATTTGAAAACAAGAGGTTCCAGGGGTCAAGCTTGTAAATCCAACCTTAAACATTTACCGGTGTTCAAAATTAATATCTCTTTATTTGCAGGGGCTCAACCCAAGCTAGCCCCGAAACAAATTAAACTCTGCTCTCGAACGTATCCAGCCCTGCATTATATCTGAACACCCCAGACTGAATGACCTGGCAAGCTCATAAGAAAGGTAAAAAAGACTTAATACAGGGCAAAACCAAGCTACAAATATACATAGGGCAACAGGATGGTACTCTGACTGAGTGATCTTTAACAACTTTAACAATTATCTTTAACAACATCATGCAGCAATGAAGATAGAGGCTTTTTACGCTGTAATACGAATCACAAATTACTTTGACACTCTGGAACTGAAAGTCTGCAAATGATAGACTGTTGGCACCATCCTTTAGATGCCATATTACCTGTTCATGCCAAAGTAAGATCAATGGTAAGTAAGGGGGGAATTTCTCTTTCTTGCCTCAAAACAGTTAGTACCTTTTTTTATGGTGAGGTTGCAACCATTCATTTTTAAGTGACATCTTCTCAATTTTCTCACCAGCCTCTGATGGATCATGCATTTTACTTGATGAGCATTGGACTAAAGTAGTTTGCAACATTAAATCATCAGACATGTCAGACAATAGAAAGTGAATGAATTTTTTTGCACTAACAAAAAATCCTTTCAAATGCTAGAGTAGCAAAATATATTTAAGAAAAGGAAACCTTCCCTCACACTGCATTACTTTAAATTTCCATGAATATTACTGTATTTGCAGTGTAAGAATGTTTTGACCTACATGACCTTCATCAGGGGTGTAGAGAGACTACTTGGATGACCCTTCTTATAATGCCACATAGTGCTCATGACTTACATCCATCTCACTTAGCAAATAAACTAATCACTGGCAATAAAAACAAGAGAGTCCAATCCTGCAAACCATAAACGCAATACAATTTAATACCATACAGTACATAGAAATATGATTACTAACATGCATATCATCTAATTTTTATGAATGGAATGGTTACATACATAAGGTAGGCAACTGTCTGAAATAGCCTATTATCACAATTCCCTTTACTATTTCCAAAGTGTACAAATAATAGAACCGACTGCTGTTACACTGAAGGCTTGTGAATGTCAGCTCCAGTATTCATAGCTTGTATCAGCAAGATTTCATTTTCATTAGGGATGTGGCCTTTAAAATAAGAAGGCAAGCGTCTAAGACATTCTGTGGCATTTAAGGCTCTTTTTATTTTGATTATTTTTTTTATGCGATGGGAGGTTAATTAGTTCTCAGTAGAATACATTAACTGTTCCTTATCACCAAATTGATGGCCATGAGTGTGGCAGATGGTTCCGCAATTTTATAAACTTTATCTCTTTATCTCTTTCTTTCAAGCTTGCATACCTAGCCACAAATGACTGGCTTTCTAAAAATCTGACCAAAGTAAAGTGAATAAGTAAAGGCATGATGGAGCTTTGTCATGAACTATAGCTTTTCAGGAAAACTTTGGTTTTTGAGGCAAAAATAAGGAGGATATGACCATGTTTATTCAACATTTTGTCAGGAATGGATGTTTAGCTTTCTTATATCATTTTGCTGTACAATAAGTTAAACATCTGATAAAACTTTATTAAACATGCATGTATAGTAACAGGAAGCACCAGCAGGATTTGATGTTAACAGTCTATCCACCGATCCATTATCGATACGTGCTTTATCTGAAGTAGAGTCATGGAGAGCTAAGCAACATATGTTGGGTGCATAAAGGCAGGGAGACACCTTTGACAGGCTGCCAGTCCATTGTGGGGCTAGACAGACAAACACTTACACACATAATCATGCCTATTGGCAATTGTGTGCATGCAGTCCACCTAAACTGAGTGTCTTTGAAAGGAAGGAGGTGGAAAGACACTGGAGATGTGAACACCAATGTGACCACAGGGAAAAAGTGTAAACACAGAAAGGGCCGGGCCTTGGTGGGAATTGGACGAGAGTCATCCTTACTGTGAGGCAGTGGAGATAACTCCTGTTATGGTATACACAAGACAATGCTTATTCTAATGCAGTTGGTGGAATTATTTGAGAAAATGTTGTGTGATATGCTAAAGGGTATGGTATGCTAAAGTTGAATTAATCTGAGTTTCTCTCCCTGTACTTATTGTTGGAAGCAGTTCCAGCTAATCAGGTGTCAGTCATTGTATAATCGATCACCAGTTGACAGTCATTTTTTGAGCGAAAAAACAGTAAAATGCAGCTCAGTTTCATAGGCAGAAATTGAAAGTCAAAAAAATAAAGCAAGGCAACACTGTATGGTAATAAAAACAATGTTATGACATGGCACTTGAAAATCATATGGTAAACTTGATCTCACAAATCTGTCCTGTGCTACCTGTGCAAATTTCACCATAATTTTAAGATCATCTTTCAATCATTATTACTGATACACCCTGTACTGCACACCCATGCCATGTGCAATGTTTTATTTCTGTTATTTTTCACTCATTAGTATTATATACAAAATAAACTAAATTGTGACAACAGCAAACATGGCCCCCTAGACCCCTGCTGCACACACACCTCCCTCCCCCCAGGCCTGTGCTGTACCCATATCGGCTGCTGGATGGCCACTACACACTGAAATAAATGATCAGATTTAGTTCTGGGGACAATGGGAGCCACACTCGTTCAAGGCCTCCATTTCCATTTCAATTTTCTGCTCAGTGGAGTTGATGTATGTGACAATGCACATCGTGTAGCCATGCTCTTCGGCCGGCCGACTCCATTTCACTACTATTTATTGCCTTCGAATCCCTGTGACCTTGCCTCGCTGCTCTAATTCCATGCCCATCCTCAGTGAGTGACAGGTGATAAGAAAATGCCATGAAGATATTCACATGGGTACCTGTGCCTCCAACAGTAACTCTTGCCCTTTGACCATCGGAGCCTTGATACTCATAATGTATGTTCCTGCATTGTGTTTGTACACAAAATGTGTACAAACACAATGCAGGAACATATGTTATGAGTGCCGTAGTTCAAAGATTTTTAATACCAGAACACAGTTATTTCATTTTATATTTTTACTGTATGACTTAATTTCATAACTTAAAATGTGCAATAAATCACCTGATGATTAATAAATTACTTTGCAAGAAAAGCGCTTTTTGTTGATTCCATAAATGCTGAACTGAACTCTTTGGACTTACAGGCCATGAGTGATCCAAAGGAATATCTCCCAAAGTTATAGGCCAATGACTTTGCCTCCCTATGTCAAAGGCTGTACAAAGACTAATGTGTCCAATCACTTATGATAGAATTTACTTAATGTCCAGAACGTTAATTGGCTTTACCAGCCCTGAACAAATTGATCTTTTTTAATTGCACGGATTGTTAGACGTAGTGACAGGCTGAAGAAGCAGTGAGGTGATGGGGCTGGAGGTGCAAGATGGAAGGGGTGGTGTCAGAAAAATGGATAACATTTATCTTAGAGCTCAGGCCTACTTAACTCGGGTGCAAGCCTGCCGAGGTTCTTTGAAGCTGACAGAATAATTAAAAACATTGACCCTCTCTCTATTCATGAGTGAGGGAAAATGAAGCTGAGATTTGCATTTTGACCTTCTTGATTCAATGGTGTAGCTGCCCTTTCTAACTGGCCATCAGTTCACAGCAGAAAGACATCAAATGCCACTGGCTTGCAAAGGTGTGAGTAAGGGATAGTTGAAGGCAAAGATTAATGACTCATTTTCCATTCATTTCTTTATTATAAACAGTTTCCTTTGAATTGTAGGATATTTAAATATCTACATTTTTGTGCGGCAGGGAAATGACAGGTAATAACCTTGTGTCCTTGTCAAAGATCTTCTGAAGTCAAAGTAAAACTTCAAGCACTGGAGGCCAGCACAGCAGTAGAATTTCCCAAAGGCAAATGCCACAGAAAATGGAATTTATTATTATTTTACATTAATACTGAATTATAAAGGTCTGGTCCAATCAGCACATGCACAATTTTAGGCAACTTGCATCAGGAAATTGATCTCACAAATAGATTTCCAGACAGACAACACAAATATTTTTAAGGAAAAAATATATGATACATAAGAAAGATATAAACAACATGGGGTGCTGGGGGAACTTTAAAGTTACTAGATATTCACATACTGTTTTGAGGCTTTCTTTATCAGGATATCAAATATAAGACAGCAGGTTAAATCATGTTCCAGCTTGTTAAACTGCAGTCCACAGAAAGTATGCATTGTTAACATGAAGCATCCCATTTAACACCAAGTACAATTATCCTTATTCAAAGCTAAACCATAGGAAATTGCTATTTGCAAAGTCTTGTTCTTATAAGCACAATGCTAGGTGAGTCAATTTATCTCAAAACAAGAAAAATAAGATGTATTTTATGTTTTCATTATAAATAGATACTAATGAATCAATTTCATTAGCTAGTAACAAGTAATCAGTAATATCTGATCACAGATATTTGGATTGATTTGACTTTTGTCCAATTATGATTGTGTTTTGCCATTTTAATTTAAATGGTACTTCCTGGTTTAGAAGTTTACCACCTATGGGTGTCCTTGTTAAAATTTTCTTGTATTCCAACAATCATGTTTTGCCACAGCTGCTTGTCAGAAGTGTTGCCTGACAGAGTCATATTTTTCTTCTGAATGAGAAGAATTTGTGTGTGAGACAACATGATTTAAATAGGCTATGGCTGCAGTAACTGATATATCTCAACGCAAAAAAACAGCAGTTTGCTCATGTTGTAATTGGAACTGCCAAACCACCTCCTGGTGGTAGACCGGCTTGCGTTGTGATTGAAATGCTGAGAAGTCTGGATACAGTCTGGCCAGGAAGTTAGGCTATGTCATGCATATAACAGATGACATCATTACATCATGCCTGTCAGCCTATGCAGCAGGTTGGTAGCAGTGAGGCCTGTGGCCTCCACCTTTGGTGGCCGCACTCCTGTACTCTGTTCTGAGGTAGACAATTCAAGTGTAAAGTGCTCTCCTCTGCTGCAATTTCCGCAATAATGCAGGTCTTGTATGCTCTCTACCTTGGCACAACATGGGGAATAACTCTGGGCTTCAGTTCCAATAATATCTGTGATAATCCCAACAGTTTTCTCATTCATTGGTTAATTTTGTTTATGCATCCTGCTTGTTTCTTGCTAGCTTGCTTATTGAAGTGGTAGATGATATATCAATTTTCTATTTTATTTTAAAAAATCCTATTTCTTTTAAGGAGAACAAATATGGGATCATAGATTGACTCATCTGCAACGGCTAAAGATAACTAGCTAGGTCTAGCTATGCTATATGTACTTGTGGCCACACTGGCCAGGTAGCTCACTTGCTATAGCAAGCCAAAGTGACATTTATTTGATTGAAGTGACATCCAAAACTCCTCTTCAACTAGTTATAGTTCTACATTTCATATCAAAAACTTAATTTTACAGGCCATTAAATGGCTCATGGAGTAAAAGTGCCTATTCAGAGTGCAGAACTGGGGCCCACAGTGTTCAAGTCCCAGTCATGAAATTACTGGAAATGGCTAGAGGTTCACAACTGGCTCAGTCTCATGTTGCAGAATAAGGGTTTGGCCAGTTGAAGTCTAAGTCTCATGACTCTCCAGCAACCTCTCCTGGCTGGCCAGATGCTTGTGAAAGGATGTGGAAATCATATCATGATTTATTTTGTGTTAATAAGCATGGGGTCAATATGACTGAGGCTGCATCTGCAGTATGGAGTGATGTAAGGGCTAGTCAACAAGTGTACTGGAGGAGCCTCATGTGTATTTCCCACTCATTCCAGGTATGGAGGGAATACCAAGAATGTCTTTGCTAAGAATTACAATTTTATATAGAGAATTGAATGATAACTAGCTATCATTCAAATTCTGATATCAAGAACAGAAAATTTAATGTAACCAGTTATAACTGCTGGTACAGATAATGAGGAAATGTGTGGGCCGGCTTACTAAGTGGCTGGAGTAATTAAATGTACCAAAGTGGCAACTGAGGCAAAGAAGGTGATCTGTTTTAACTAAAGCAAGAAGTTAAGATCCATGAGTGAGTCTCTAACCAACAGCAACCTGCATCAAGCATGTTATTCACTTTTTTTCAGAACAGGAACAGGTCTCATTTAGTCTAATACAAGACAATAAACACCATTCATGTCTATTTAGCACCTGGTTGTGCTACAAATTTGTTCATTTACACCTTACACCCAACACAGAATGAAAAACCAACTAATTAAAACTGAATAAGTGTATGTGACATATTACTCCCTTAATATATGCCTAATTAATTCCTAATAACCATGGAGCATTTCATAATCATAAATGAGAGATTTTTGTTAATTTAGAGTTAATAGAGTTATAAGACAACTATATTAATCAGTCCAATAAGAACCTCTTTAACCATAACTACAACTAATAAATTATGAATGAAAAATGAACAATTATCAGGTAATAAGAACGTCATTAGTCCCTTTTTATGGACACCTAAAATACCAAAAGTTACCAAACTATTTATTTCAAAATGGCTATGTCAGTTATTTTCACTAATCAAAACTAAGGATTGAAATTTTGCTGTGTAAGTTGTCCCTTGAAAGTTTCCCCATTCGTCTATGCTTTCAAAGAAACTATAGCTTCAAAGAAGCTAATACTTTATATGAGGCTATATGTTTTCACTATTGGACACAATTTTGCTTACACTCACACTGACATCAATGTTCTGGAATACTTTGTTTGGAAGAAAATGGGAATATACGAGTATTTACAAGTGAACCATTCTGCTCTGCAATACACTGTGCATGAAACGCATTCCTAGGTGTTCTATAGTTTTCCTTGTTGTTGTCTTAGAAAGTTTTAACCAGTCAGTATCCCTTTAAATGATGTAGCCTTGGCTTTCATGGGAAGACAGATGTGTCCAGCAAGTTGAACTGATGGTCTAAACTTCCAATTTATTGTTAAATCTGAAGCTATACAGAATGTTAAAAGAGTTACAGAGATAAAATGCACCTCACAAAACAGGGCAATATATTAATCTTTCTGAGGGATTGTTGCTAAAAGAAAAAGGGTTATAGGACACCTTGATCTTGTGACATATGAATTAATTTTTGTGAACATGTCCTTTCCCTGCCTTTGGATACAGATTCTGTGAAGAAATTTGTGAAGATCCTTTAAAGGGCAGACCAAAAATATGCTTTAAAGGATTTTTTTAAGTGAACCTCCCTCAAAAGATGTTACCTATGACCATTAATCATTTTTCTCTGGAGGTGTGCATTAAGAAAATATATCTATAAAAATAAGATGCCATTTAAAATGTACATTTATCTGAATAAATATCCTCTGTAATAGCCAGTACAATTAGATGAGTGTAAATGTGTTGATTTATTGTACCATTCTGCTGTAAAAACTCATCCAGAATTAGCAGCGCTTGGCAGTGTTCATATCTACACCACCACATGTTCAAATAAGTAGTAACAAGCCTAAAATTTCTGCCTTGTTCTGCAGGATATAATTTCACCATGTTTCATCCAAAGACATCTTTAATTGCAGTTATCCTGTTCACAGTCTGACAAATAGGCTGACATGCAAAAAATAAAATAATATTTGCTTCACCAACTGGACACAGCAATTTACTTACACCCTAAAACTTTGTTGTAAATGTATGGAAACATTAAGCCACTGTATTAATGTAATGCAGCATGATACTGTGTACAACAGATTGTTCTGGGAGTAAAAATGGTTGTTCTAGAATGATGTAAATTCAAAGCCAACAGTAGGCTGCTGTACTTATGAAATACTATGCATTGTGAGTACGCCTGAGCCAAAAGTAACATATTGTTAATCACAAGGTACCTTGGGCTGTTTGTTGGTTAACATTGGTCAGTTAAACTTCTGAGTGGGAAATTATGGCTTCCTTGTTTTACAATTATGTTTATAAGAGTATTTACCTTGAGAAATTACCTTGGCTGAACTAAAAAAACAGCTTTTGAACACAAAAAATATTTCTAAACTGACCCTGTAGAAACCACAAAACCTAAACACGCATATGTCCCTATAACATCGGAACAACATGGAACAATTCTTTGCTTTTTCATTGTTTAAATATGCAAATGCATGCCATGTTTCCAAGACAAAATTAACTACTAAAATAAAATGATGTCTCAACACACCAATCTGATAAATCTACATATCCTACATACATTTGATTGCTCCAGTTTTCATATTACCCAGCATACCCTATCAGGGAGCATAAGCTGCTATGACGATACAAAATATTGTATGTAGTTAATCATATAAATGTATTCATCAACACACTTCTGTACATGCAGCCCAGCACTGAAGATGTTTATTGTAAATTGATCAACTAACTCTCTTGCACTATATTTCTTCTTTGTAAATAACATTTGTTCTTAATGACTGATCTCTGATTCTTTTGACAACTGTGAACATGATTCAGGAAAACATATAGGTAATATGAAGGAAGTATTCAGATAAGAAGCATAAAAGAATATACAATGTATGCATGATGGGTAAAATGCTTATTTGAAGTGTCCAATGAAGTGCTGTAAATGCTCTGAACTTTGAGTTTCAGTGTGGTATAATGGTTTAGAAGCTTGTTTTCCAACTCAGAAGAGGAGGATTTGATTCTCAGGCAGAGCACTGCTGTTGTACCCTTGAGCAACAAATTTAACCTGCATGGCTTTAACCTGTGACCTTTCCAACTGTCTAATGGTCAGTGTGCAGAAATGTAAACTCTGTCTGGATAAGAGTGTATACTACATGCCCAAACAATGTATTACTGTATGTATTTTTTGCACCAATTCTAAGTTATTTTTACAGTACTTCCCTGAAAGCTTTACAGCCAGCAATATACTATAAATATATGAATACAGTCATTGCCTGTATCTTTGACTTAAAGCAAAATTTAAATTTATGCTGTATTTATTTCATTTAACCTTCATTTAACCAGGAAAAAAACCTGTTGAGATATAAAGTCTCATTTTATATCTCGACCTGGCCAAGAGGACAGCAGAGAACATCAAAGCAGTCACATGACATTACATGACAATTAAAACATTACAGCAATAAAATATACAACAACATATCATCAATGAACCATTCCAGCCTACAGGAAACATTTACACTCCTTGTGCACAGCATTTTGAAGCAAAGATTTAATTTTGGTAATTTTTGTCATTTTCAAAGACGATGTGAATGCTGTAAATAAATGGTACTTTTCCGGCCATCGCTTGTCAGTTATTTACTGTAAATTTACACAGAAAAGTTTTATAGTGTGCCTTAAAATAATCACAGAAATATTTCTGATTTGGGTGTTGAGTACCTCTGTGGTTTATTTTCATGCTTGGGCACATACACCTGCACAACTGACCTCTCTGTCTGGAATTATAAATATGCACTAACTTGGCTGAATAGTCACTAATACAAGAATGGAACATTTTCTGGAGTGCTTAAGCTATGGAGGTGAGTAACACTAAAGCGGTGAATCTTAAGTCTCTTGAGAGACAGAATCAGGTATTCATACACCAGTGCCCCTCCCCAGTTCTGTAACTGAGAACCAAGAAAGGCCTCGGGAACACCTCAGGCCCTCATTGGTAGTGTCAGACAGTATTTTCCCTGCGAAGGGCTAATGTGACTTTTCCCCTTGTGACTTAAAGAAGTCTGATTGTGTCATTCACAGACTTAACCAGCCGTGCAACTGTAATTCACTAAGGCGGAGGAGAAATGACCGTATGGCCCCGCTCCATTAGACAGGGCCCTGCAACCATCTACGCCTCATTCTGAGAGCGGCCAAGTCCCCTGGGGGGGAGGCATAGAGGGCGGACTGTCTGAGCATGGTCACACAGTGCTGACCCAGGGCACAACTGAGAAGGGATTTATTGTAGAGCTGAGAATGTGTTCACTGCATCTCATATGTTGTAACCTTTTGTTGTTTTGTTTTCTTCACACACACACAATAATGTGTTTCTCCTACAGGTTCAATCAAAAGATTATTTCTGAGCTCAGGTGCTTTGGTACTGTGGAATACCTGGTGTTTCTGTGTTACATTCCTCTATAGCCCCTCTTGCTATTCAAACATTAGCAAAGTAGCACATTACACAATAGTCTGTTGTGAAATGGCTTTACACAGGGCTTGTTCCTTTTTACAAAATTTGCATATGGGGCAAACAACCTCATAGAAATATTTACAACTGAAAGGGATTTGTCAAATATTCATACCTATTATCTAATTTTTACTTTACTGGCAGGAGGCACTGTTTTGGTGCATTTGAACACTATATCTTTTTTATTTTTCTCAATGTTCAAATGGCCAGTGGCATTTGGCCCCTCAGCTACCACTTGACTTGGTGTCCTCTGAATCTCTTTGAGCAGCAGTATGTGATCATGCATTGGTTGTGGTTGGCCTGCTGCTGCACTGTAGGGGAGGTGCTGTGGCAGCCAAGGCTGAGTCTAAATAATGAATTACTTACTGTCATGGCTTTCCATGGGACAGAGTGCTTTAAAATGACCTTCAGTCATAAGATACCATCACAAGCTACCTTCTATTTATTCTCAAGAATGAGGAAGACTGTTTGGCCAGAGCAATGCCTTGTATTCTATTACTAGTGAAAGCTGCACCATCTAGTGGAGGAGAGTTTACCTTGCAACTGGGGATAAAAAATGACACTGAAATACTCACCCTTAAGGGCCAGTGTGGCAGGAATAGCACAGATACCACTTGGTTTGGGATGATAACTTGATGTAACTATTATAAGGTGACATCTTGACATGCAGAATTTCTTCATGTTTGGCTCTCACTGTAAGAATCTTAGTTTCTCAGCACCTTATTTACATCAAACATTTCCAAAATACCTTCTGGTTGCTCTAGTGCAAACTTTCAGAATCCAATCGTAAATCTTTCCTGAAATCTAAACTCTGTGCACTTAAAATTATGAATAATTTGTGTAGTCTTTATTTTAATACCCAGATTTCTGTGATATCTGTGGGACTGTTTGGACAGCAGCTATTGAAGCCATGGACCTCCTTGAATGCTACTTGTGTAAAAAAATATTTCATATAGTTTTGAAATAAAAGCAGCAATTACTCAAGGTAATACATGCTATTTAATATGATGTATAATGATAGCATAATGATAAGATGCTGCACCATTAAAATAAAGTCCTTATCCGCATATTAATAATGACTGTCTCTTCATGCAGTTTCACATTGTGTGCATAAAATAGTCTGAATATAGTATCTCACAAGGCCGGAATGGATGAGGAGATGGAGAGGGAAAGAAATGTTAAGATGAAGTGAATGAATAAGTAAACAGTCCCTCTCTGCTTCTGGGAGCTGAGTGGAAAGTGGTAGAGGGAATCATTTATGTCTGTCAGTGCTGTTCTCTCTCAATGGGCCTCATTAGGAGGAAGTGGAACATTTATAGACTAGCATGCCATCAGGTTGCTGTGAACTGAGACAGATACCATACTCACCAGCGATGTCAGTAAGCACTGACATTCTCTCCTAATCTGGTTGTTTTTTTGTTGTTTTTGGACCCCTGACCCTCACAGATTTTCTTTGAACTTTCTTAGTTTGTCACACTTAGTATGCCCCAGAAAAAAATCCAGGCAAAAAAAAAATGTCAATGGTTGATTCATTTTAAGATATTTCCATATCTGGAGAATGTACAAAAGTGATTGTTCAACTTTTAGCTGTTTTTGGAAGGTCATAAAATTCCCCCAAGGTGAGTTGTATGCTTCAAACTTGAGTTTTTATCTAACCTAAATTAACCCATATTTTCAGAATATGCAATCATATTTCTTGTAGCTTGCCTACTTCAGGAGCTATTAGACCATACAAAATTCTTTCAATTGCATCTTTCCCCTTATTTTACTTTAATTAAGTGATTTGAAGCAAATCTGATTATTTATTTAGAATCTATAAACATCCAAAGTTGGACCCAGCATAAAATATGGCTCTAGCAAAAACCTCCATGGTACATTTATGTCAAAATACACATAAATGAAACCATTATTGCCAATAGATGAGAATTTGTATATATAGATGAGCAAAAAAGTAATGCTGTTTTTCTGACATCTTGGTGATACGTCAAGTAATGCCTCACATTACAATGGGGGCAAGTCAACACAAGTTTGGTGACCATGAACTAAGAGGGCATGTGTTGGCCATTTAATGGGATGAGTTTCATATGGTGTCAGGTATTATGTTTCATGCCATGGTTTGAAATAGTTAATACTGATTGGTTGGGAAGGTTTTGATTATTGGCTAATAACTGAGGACAGAAGCAGTATGACCAATTAAAGAAAGGTGAACTAAAGATGCCTCGTCCAGACTTTGACTGTATAAGAAAGATATTGTCCTCTGTATTCTTTGGACAAAGCTGATGCATTGCTGAACTGAGCGTACTGCAGACAAGAACAAACAAACAAAGAAAGACAAACAAAGACAAAGACAACTTTGACTGTTCTCCATTATCTACAGATATGGTTCATTATATATATATATATATATATATATATATATATATAGAGAGAGAGAGAGAGAGAGAGAGAGAGAGAGAGAGAGAGAGAGAGAGAGAGAGAGAGAGTGTGAAAGGGTTTTGCTTAAGAGATATATTCAGTGCACATTCCATATTTAACAAACCACAGTCAGGGAATTGTATGATACTTCAAGTCAACCTACTTCTGGCTTTCTCTCATCTTTGTCTAACCTGTTTGTAAGTGCTATACCATTATATTGTTCTTTCATTGTTATTTAGGCCTATAGTTCTTATTACATTTGGACCCATATGAAATAATCTTTCCATCCTTTACATAAACATGTAGCTGAGGATTTAAATAAATTATATTTATGACTGATTCCAGATGACAATTCATATCAAATCTCTAAATATACTTATATGCTTGTCAGTGGATTTAATGAAATGTATATGAATATGATTTCATTTAACTAAACTGAATGTTCTTAGGCAAATAAGCATTGTAAGTTTTTCAGCAAAAGATGTTGTGCATCTGGTACATAAACAATTGTAATAAACCACACTGTCATGGCTGCATACTTACCCCCCTCTAGTGGACATATCTACAAACTAAGAAACGTGTTCGAAATGGAAACATAGTACTTCTAAAGTGAGTCTGGTCATATGTTTTTTACAACATGGAGAGGTGCAATTTTGCTGCATGTTCTTGTGCCTCACATTAAACACAGAATTCACAGAAATAGTTGTTTTATCTAAAATATATTATCGGGTCTTTCTGAGGTATTTGCCACCCGTTTTGACAGCTACCGTTTTTGAATATATCTTTTGTCCTTGCCCACCCAGTGTAGCACAATGTTTCCAAATTGCCAGGAAACGAGCTGCAGTCTATTTCATAAACGGGGTATAACCTAGTTATTGAAATAATACATTCTGTTTACTAAGAACTTGAGCATCTTGAGATTATAGACCTGAAAACAGGTATATAACGACAAAAGTTGTTAAGTCAAATTAATAGATCAAGGAGAAAATACGTTTTTATTCATATAAGTTGATGTATCTTGGTTGTTAGTTGTTGCTATGGGTAGCAGCCGTACTTGACAACAATACGTAGTGTGCGCACGCGCAATAAAGACGAATGATGCACTCTGGGATTGCAAGATACCGACGTACAGGGAGATCAGTGCTAGCAAAATTTATACCAGCTGTCCTCTTTTTACGCATTCATAGAAAGGATTCTTTAGGGAGCAAATCAGACATATTGTAGATGCCATGAACGCTTCAGTGGCCAAAAAGACACAGGACACTTTGGGCAAAGTGATAAAGAAGCCTCCTCTTACTGAAAAATTGCTCAGTAAACCGCCGTTCCGATACCTGCACGACATATTCAGTGAGGTGAGAAAACGGCTATATATCGAAACAATCTCCGTTTACTAAAACCAGATCTTATAAATATCAACAGCAATAAATCATGAATAGCTGGTTGTATGAGACTATCGCTTGCTATCTGGCTCTAGGGGAAATACAACAACTGAAGCTGGTCTTGGTTTTCCGTGAATGTAACGGATTAGCTAGCAAATGGAAGCTAGCTAATTTACCCATGATAGATAGATAGCAGCTAGCAAGCTTAGCTGTCCACCTTGATCAGATGACTTTGTTTTACCGTTAGCTTTACCAGGAAGCTAGCTGTGGTTCTCCATTCAGTGATGTATCTCTCTCAATTACTTTGCTGTTTGTAGCGCTCTCTGCTCGGAGTTTAGCGATCAAGTTAGCCTACTTGTGACTTTTAAGTGTTAGAAGGTATTGCCATTTAATGTTGTAGCTAGCCAACTAGCTAGCGAGCGTCTTTTTGTTGCTAGGCGCTCCTCTACAGGTAAACCAAACGATTATCAGGTAGCATGTACCAAATTGAAGTAGTTAAGCACAACAATGTTATACTTTTTGCGTTTTGTTACAGTATTAACTTGTGTCAGTGAAAGATAATCAGAGAAACTTGACATTCGTTGGCTACTTAAAATGCAATTAATTTTAATTATTAATTGGAAAATGAAGTGTCCCCACCTTATGATGGCATAATAGCTATAGCTCTTATAGTGGGAAAACAATTTACCGACCGCTAACGGTCGCCCAGTGAATTCCCTCAATAATATAGACAACCAGGTAACCAGATACGGTAAATGTGTACAAAAAGTACAGCAATGGTGTAATCGCTTAATGCCATCTGATATAACAAATTGTTTGTCATGTCGTGACATTACCTGGTGCAATTATATTGAAGTTGTGTTACAATCAGTTGTCATCGTTGTTTTTTTTTGGGGGAAGGTGAAGTGTTAATCTGACTATCGATTCCTCCTCAGTCTTATATAAAGTAAAATGAGCTTGGTAGCTATTTACGTTTACTTAAATCTCAGAATAACCAGAATAATCCATTAACAAAGAGATTTGACAAATGTTACCTTGGAATAACGATAAAGGAATTAAATGTCGTTAACTATTATTTTTTGTGTGTGACAAAAGTGTGAAATTATAGTTTAATCTCAATAGTAAATTAAGGGAGTTTAGTCATCTGGGATACACTCAATGCATTATTAGGAACATTGATCTAATTTTTTGTCTTTTATTTTGGGTTTTGAGTTACTGAAATTTGTATTTATGCTTATGTTATTACAGGTTTTCCCTAGAATGAGTAATATATTATTTCTGAAATAGAGAGGTAGTTAACATTGTTACTAGTCATGCTGATGATGTCTAAGAATTACTGAGAATTTAAATGTTCTAGAAAAAGTACAGCTATTCCTGTTGCTACTGCCTAATGGTGTTAGTTCAGGGCAGGGAAATAAAATACAGCAGAGGTCTTGGGAGAGGGTGGGGTGGCCGAGTGTGAAAGAGTCCTGTTTTATTAGTTGGCAGGGGCTGGGTGGTTGCCATGTTTCAGGTACAACAGGCCTGAGACAGACCTGCAGACAAGGCTCATCCGAGATTATCCGGGGAGACAGAGCCTGTGTTAGGTAGATGGTAGCAGGGAACGTCTCCTGCATATAATGCTGTCTTGAAAAAAGGTTAAGCATATAGACTGTCTGTTCTGGGCAGGGCTCATGTGTAGCATGGTTTATTCTGTGAAAAATGTGCTCTTGGTGTATCTTTTGCAGATTACTGTTTAGTGGCTAATCTTCTGTTGTATCGTACCCTACCTTTCTGTGCTGGGCCATGTTTGATTATGTTTGTTGGAATGCTAGATAAGTGTTCACTGATCATTTGTGTGTGTGTGCCACTATTAAGTAGTGATAGGGGGCTAGCTGATTTGCTGGTTATTAAATTTATGGATGTAAGTGAAATTCTTCTTCTCATGTATTAATGTGTTGTATATGTAGTAAGTCCATATCATTCTATTCATGCAGGTAATCCGCACCACAGGCTTCTTGAAAGGCCTTTATTTAGAGGCAGAGATGAAGTCAGACAATGTAAAGGTAAGATGTACTAAACAGTATGTTTTCTACAGTGTACAGAGACTAAGGTCTGGCATTATTTTCATCTTGCTTCAAGTTTGAATGGCAGTAATACCATTTTTGTTCCATGTTAGTTTCAAAGGGATGTGTTGATAATATATTATTTTATGCAGAATAGCTGCAAAAGGACATTGCAATGGCACTGTTGTAATGTCTAAGCGTTCCCTCAGTGATTCCAGATCCAACTCACCAACAGGAATTTAGTTAATAACCAATTCTCAATACTGGATGCAGAGTAAAATTGTTCCTTATTCCCTATATAGTTTTGGATGAATGACGTCTTCACTCATGAACCCATATTAACAGATAAAAGGATCCAGTTTTTTCATTATTTATTGCTTGAATTTGTTTTCCAATTGATCTGCAGTTTTTCAACTGAAGGGCACTACATTTTTATGGAAACAGCATGGTAGATTCCACATATTTATTTGGTGGGAAGACATTTTGCCAGTATTAAATAACCTAAAGATATACAGTCACATGTCCCAGGGTTGAATTTGTTTTGCTAATTAATGTAACCATTTTCTCAGTTTTCATTTAGTTATGAAAACAACACAAGTTGGGGTTTAAGCAATACGTTGTTGATAATTAATTTAAGCATTGTTCACATCTTAGCAGCAGCTTTTTAACTGCTCTGAAATACATTTCAGAGGTTTCCCAAGGAAGAAGAAACAATAACAGAGGAGAAAAAAACAGAAGTAAATTTTAAAGAGCAATGCCCTCTGATTACCATAGTTATTTAGTGTGATTACTGCGAGGGTATATTTAAGGGTTTGCCTTCCCTTAGTGGTTTATTGTTAAATGCACATGGACACTCTGTTGCAAATACAATACAAGCTACTGAATTCATATATTAAATGTGTTATTGTTGTTATATTCTGGCAATAGTGATCTAAGCGTGGGTAATAAGAGCCAAAACATCTGTATTGCCAGTAGCACAATAACTCATGTATGACTTCCTGTTGATTGTTAATGGTGCTTCTGAAGTGAAACCCAAGATGCTATGTCCCATTGTACCATTCAAGTGTTCAAGAGTTGATGGCTCAATCACTCCATAGGTGTCAAAATCAAAGTTTTTCCTCCGTTGTACGGACAAAGTTACATCAACAGGGAGGTAGAGGAATTGCTGGATTCTTGGGTTAAAGTGTTCTTGTAGAAGTCCCGGCCTCTGTCCTGCTCAGACAGTGACCATGATCCAGAGGGCAAGGCTTTATCAGAACAGTGATCGCAGGTGAACTAAAGAGCCCGCACCTGATACTTTTAAAACAGAGAGAGAGGAGAGCATCACATTATTCGATGCCCGACATGCATAATGAATGTGTTCCCAACACCTGTGTAAATGACACAGTAGTGAGGTCTCACAAGCTGGCAAGAGATGAAAAGGATTTCACAGGCAGATTTTGCTGTGAAAGGGCTTTGTTTTTTGTTTTTTTACTGATAAGAGTGTTTAAAAGGGGCATTTTGTCCGAGTGGGCTAATTTCAGCGTTGCACAGCAGAGCCTGTTTGAAAAGAAGCTTCTGCTGCTATTCATCACAGACATAATGTAATAGTGTTGTGTTTGTACTAATGAAGACCAATGTGAAAGGTCTTAGGTTTGACCCACCAGAAGAAATTATTTGTGCAGATAGATCTGTGAATTACCACCTAATAAAAGCCCAATATTTGCATGAAACTATGAGCCTGCAGTCAGTCAGAATAAACTGTGATCAAACCACTGTATCACATGTATAATGTTAGCTTGGACCTGCTTATGAACCCAGGCATACTCATTGTTCAACACACAAGCAAAATGCTTTAGAATAGAAAAATTGCATCTGTTGCTTTTAATGTCTCAAAAAGGAAGTAGTTTTTATCCATATACCACTGATGGCATCTGCTGTATAGCTCTCCTCTATCAATTTTTCACTTCTTTTCCCTATGTGCTCTCAGGAGAAGGATGCAAAGATTGCATTCCTTCAGAAGGCCATTGATGTGGTCATGCTGGTAAGCGGGGAGCCTCTGTCAGTGAAGCCAGCGCGCATCGTGGCCGGCCACGAACCAGAAAAAACCAACGAGCTACTCCAGGCCATTGGCAAGTGCTGCCTCAACAAGGTTAGCGTCTCAACAACTTCATGCAAAGTATATTTCTTTGAGAGAGAATATGCAAAAGACTGTGTGCGAGTATAATTCTGTAACCAGTGAGTCTCTCAGTTAAAAATCAGAGAGGCCATTTATATCCTTGCCTCCTTTTAATGAGTCCCCATGAGGCTGTGAGGGAAGATGGAACTGCTCCAAATCAGAACCAGGGGAGTATACCGATGCAAGACCATGTAACAACAGGGATTATGAAGCAGTGTAAATTGTGCTTGCCTTAATTCATTATAGCTATCATTGACAGGGTGAGTGTACACTGATGCTAGCTTTGTGTCTTTATGCAGCATGGTGAGGACTAATGCTTGTAGTTTGTAATTAACATAATTAACACTCAAGTGGGTCTACTTGTTGTTTAGCTGTCGAGCGACGAGGCAGTTAAACGCGTGCTGGCAGGGGACAAGCCTGACCCCAAGGGAAAACCCACTACCTCCAAATCCCAGGACAAGGAGAACCGAGAGGGGAAGGAGCGCCACAGAGACAGGGAGGTGAGAGAGTGTCTCAGAAAAACCAGCAAAGCCCCTTCAGTCTAACTGGAATACTTACATAATGCTCTTCAGACCAGATTGGATACAGCCTGGCAAATTACCATGGACACACTGTGTACAGAGTGTCAGATGGCATGTCAGAAGTGTAACCCAAGATGCTGCATTCTCTGTTCAGTGTTAAAGGCCAAAGTCTCAATCACCTCACTGGTGTGAAAATCCATTTTCCCTCCATTGCAGTGCAGTATGTTGAATAATTTAAGGTTAGAAATAATGAAAAAGATGGGTATTAGTGTAAGTTAGATTAAGGACACAGACCTGCACCGATATGCAAGTGCCCAGAGCTTTAACAATAGAGCTTGAGAGAATACACTTTTCCCCATGAAGATCATAAAAGATTTTTAAAATAGTGCATCAAGAAATGTTGAAAGGACTACACAGAAATAGTGTTGCAGAGATGATATGACATGGGTATCACTATTACTAATGCCATTTGAATTTCAGGAGAGGAAAGAGATCAAAGAACGCAGTGGCAGCCGGGACAGGAAGGACTCCGATCAACAAAGAGAGGAGGGCAGGAGAACAGAGAAGGACCGACAAAAGGATGGAGAGAGGTCAGACAAAGCACGCGAACGTGAGAAGACAAAAGACCGTGACAGAGAGAAAGACAAAAGCCGGGACAGGGAGAAGGAAAAAGAAAAGGCCCGGGACAGAGACCGAGACAAAGCCAAGGAACGGGACCAACACAGAGACCGAGAGAGAGACCGTGAGAAACACAGAGAACGAAACCGAGAGAGGGAGAGAGAAAAGGACAAAGACCGCCACAAAGAGCCAGAGGAGAAAACCAAAGAAGCAGAAAAACCTGAGAAAAAGGTAAATCGTATAGTGAAGTTATCCCTTTGTCAGAAAGTCAGTTAGTTAATTTCCAGTCTATATGGGCTGATGATGTCAAGTATTTTATGTTTTCTGCCCAAATTTAGTCAAAATCCCCAGAAGAAACACGGAGCAGACAACCAGAGCAGACCATTAAATCTAAGAACACAGAGCCTGAAGAGGTGATTGCTCCTCCTTTCATTGTTGTGTTTTCTATTTATGAAACTGAATTAGTTCATTGCATTCAGTACAGTAATGTGGTTCCATCTTAATTGTCACCAGATTGTCACCAGACATGACACCAAAAAAGTAAGGTGCAGTGTGGTCTAAGAATGATGACATATGAACCATCTGAAGTTAGCTTCAATATTTCAATCTCAATCTCAGGCTTACAATTCTGTATTGTAATACACAGTATTATGGGTGTAGTGCGTTCATGAATTGATACAATCCATAAATGTTGCCAGCAAACCAATTATCCTCATTTGCTGAGAACTGCAATTTACACTGTATATATATTCAAGCAGTTTGATCAATAATGTTTTAATTTTACCAAATGTACAAATGAAGTGTACAGAACCATCACTGTGGCAGCCAACTTTTCCTTTCACTTGTCTTTTTATCACTATGCCTAAACTATACATTACATTTCTCTAGTGATTGAGAAGTGAGTTGATGCTTGTTTTCTGAATCTTCTGCTACATGGCAGGATTTTAATAATCTAAATATGAGCCCATATGAGCATATCAGCTGGCCATCCTGGACCAAGTATATGAAAAATGTCTTTTGAACAATCACTTATCAATTATGGCTGTGGGCAGTGTCTTTTTTGGTGCATCAAAAAGACTTAAAAATGCCTTATTTTAAAGTCAATACGTTATTTAAGGAGGAAGGTTTTGGATGCTCTATCAGTAGCAGACAGCTTAATTTAAATGTATTGCACTGAAAATTTTCAGTTCTTAATGTAGTTGCTTAGACACAGAAAAATCTGAATAGGAACTCAGATTTATTCACCCTGCCATTAAATCATACTTACCACTAATGATGTTTGCTTACTTGCCCTCAGCTATGAATTTGTTTCATAAGATGGTTGTTGTAGTAGTTGTTGGTATGTTATAGGGAAATAACACAACAAAATAACAATATATGCACTGTGTTCCTGATAGCCTCTACAAACACCAGAGGCAGAGGTAATCTCCATGAGTTTTCAGCCTTCTTTGTTTCATGTTGTTTCCTTGCATTGACATCGCATTTAGTGCCTTAGTTGCCTGTTTTCTGCTCTCAGCAGAAAACTGCTTGTAGTTGTGCTGAATCTTCCTGGTAATACTCATATTAGGGCTGCACGATATTGGGAAAGAAAAAACTGACATCGCAATATTTTTTTTCTGCGATATTATTGGGATATGAAAAGATTTTTCACCAGATGACTTGAATAGCTCTATTTGGAAAGAATTAATCATTCTAGAATGTTTGGGGTGATTTAGTGGGGGAGTGCATCTGCATAGAAAATAAAATAATAATAGGACCAAGCTGAAGAGAAACGACAGTCAACATCATCCTTTCTGTAGCCGAAATAATTCCACACAACTGACAATGCTTTTCTTTAGCAACCAAATCTTCCTTTACGTGTTTTTCTCGTGTTCCTCTCTCGTTTTCAGGTTGTGGTCGATGACTAATGGGGTGGTAGTCGTTTGATAAACTGATCAAGAATGATTGTGATTGGTGGTTCGCTGTGTATGCAGAGCCTGAATGTCTCTCATTAGCAATAAACTCCATGTATCCAAGAACTCTTAAAATGGATTAAATTATATGTAGATAATTTGCATTACGTCTTGCTTATGCGCACATTGCAGTGACAATGCTGGAAGGATATATCATGCAGCCCTAACTCATATCTTTATTACATATCTAAATTAGAGGTGTATGTTGGTAGGACCTTTGGAACAGTTTACAATTTAAGACAGAAAGATGGAGTGGAATCATGGGGTTGACATTTTGTTCATGTTTTGTTTTTGTACAGCCTGCAGATGTGTCTGAATCCCAGGTATTTACCTTGTAATGAGGATGAGCTGTACTAATGTCTTTTTCAAAGGCTAGGTTGTAGCTGATCATGCTGCAGCCATGGCTTCACTGACCTCTAGCACACGTGTTTCTGTTCAGTGAAAGCCTGAGGGACTCTCCCTCTGAGCCAGAATCACATGCTCACTGCCCTTGAAGTTGCAGAGCTGTGAAATCCTCCATCTGATGTCTCTATGTGGGTGTGCCTTGGCCCTCATTGAGACAGTCCAGCAAAAGCCTTTATTGCAGGTGTCCCTAATTTTATACAGAAAGGCCAGTGTGGCTACATGGATTTGTTGTAGCCCCCAGAACTAAATCTCCCGATTCAATTAATGAGATATTAATGGTTTTCATTCAAGACCTTGATTAGATGAATCATGTGGTCCACCCACACTTTTGGGTGAGATTGGAGACCAGCCTTGTTGACTGATCTTGGGGATGTAGCTTGAGATATTCCAGTGATTCAGGGTGAGGAAGCATGATTTTTAAAACAAGCAGACTCCAGCACTGTCCTTTAATTTGTCTCCAGTCAGAGAGCCCAGCAAGAATACCGCGGCCATCATCTGCCAAGGGACAGAGGAGATGGCCCAAACCTGGTGGCCAAGGTAACTGATTCAAATTATTCACTCTCAGATCCCCTGCAAAGCAATCACTCCTTTGAGATCTCAAACTTATTTCACAGCCTTAGCCATGACTCCTATTAGGAATTGTGATATGAGAACTTTTAGCAGAAACAATTACAAATATTCTTTATCTAACTGTTAACCACTTGGATAAAAATGTAAACCAGGGCTGTTTGATTTAGGTATTGATTTTTTTAAAAGTGATGTGCATCATCACTTTTGCTGTCGCATCATGTCAAATTAGTGGTGGCGCACCACGCTCAGCATGATGGAGAGCCCTCAGATACTCTCAAGGAAAGAATATAAAGTTACCTTAGAGTTCACCTGTCATTCCTTTAACAGAGTGTCTTCTCTAAGCATTATCATGAAGCTAATATTTAATCATGGCAGGCTCATCACATCATTACCCATGTAACTTGTTTGCTATGTTAGCTAGCAAGGTAAAGTAATCGTGTCAATTTTGTTGTTCATTTAACATTACTTTTAGAAGCTTATTATAATTTTTTTTAAGTATTAAAACCTTGCACATTTTTCTTTTGGGGGTTTTTGTGATCTGTAGAAACATGTAAACCTTTCTAGCACACAGCCAACTGCCTATATGTGGAATAGATATGTTAGTTGTAAGCTAATGTTACTTAGTGTAATGGTTAGTTAATGGCCCTAACCTCTCAGAACTACAACTTTTATTGGATTCAGGTTTACAGGTGGATACAAATGTTGCTCTGTAAAGTACTTGATAGCAGGGTGGCACTTGCAGCTACTAATCTTTTTTATGCAACACAAAATGATATATCCCCAGATTAGCTTTGCATACTGCATCAAGTATGTATGTTCATCCTATGTAATAGGCTAGGTGTTGGAACCAACCTGTCAAACAGAACTGAAACAGATAACACTGCATATGGAATAACACTGCATATGGAAAAATGAAATAAAATATCTGAATCGTGTATTAAATTGTATGTTAGCATATATCAAACTTTTTAAAGTCTTCTTGCTAATTATGAGGCAGTATTAAGCACCACGTGCAGTTGCACTGATGGTGTTCTTTTGTGTTCACAATTAAAAACTTACAGTTTAGCAATAGTATGTGATTTGATATACTACTTTTGTATTGACTCTACATTAATTTGATGCTTGAGTTCAGAATATATCCTTGATACATATATATATGAGTAAATTGGGTGATAAATACATTGTTTTTTTATTCAGTTGACAGCCCTATACATAGTTATACATTTGAATGTGAGAGGATATTCATAATATTTCTTTCCTTCATTTTCAGATGAAACAGACAGTGAAGGAGGTGAGTTCTTTTGGGAAAGAGTGTAACCACCTACTGTCTGTAGATGACACTGTTGTTGGATTTGTTATAATATATTTAAAAGGGAGTAAGCCTTAACCAGATGTTATCAAATGTGGTTAATTAAATGTTACCTTTTAGCTATATGTGATGAGATTTAGGACTCTTATTTTATGGTTAGGTTCTGATTAAATGCAGATTTTAAAATGTTGATGAACAGTAACAGTGGATTAAAAAAGTTAAAGAAGAATTTCCTCAGAGGACAAAAACATGAGAAATATGAATAGAATCTGAGGCATTAAATGAAATGAGAATCAGTTATTCATTCATTAGCTAGGGAAAGGCAAGTGTGAGTGTTATAAAACATGGCAAACACACATTTTGAATGCGCACAGTACAGCTTTGATGAGGACTAAGCTGAGTTAGGCCTTTCTCTTGTGTTGCAGAAGCTGAATCTCCTTCTGTAGAGAAGCCAGCCTATTTGGAGAATGGTGATGCCATAGACTCTCTGCCCCCTCATACTGCCCAGAGGTCAGCTCTCTCTCTATCTCTCTTTCTCTATATGTATCTGTCTATTACTCACCCATCCTTGCTCTCTCTCTCTTTCTTCATATCTCAGCCCCTGAAAATGTTTAAGATCTTGAAAATCTCTTGAAAGTCTCTATGTATATCAATCTCGGTACCTCTCTGTCTTTCTATCTCTTTCATGCACTGTATCTCTGGCTGACCTGTGTCCAAACACACTGCTGGGCCAGGATGGTGGTTGTGATATAGCAGATTACTAAGGCTTCAGGGCAAAGCTCCAGTGCACTAAAATTAGTTCTAATGACCTCCAAACCCTGCTGTTTTGAAATAGTGCAAGTATGGTCAATTTCACATCAATGGTGTGGAGAGAACAGTATCAGAGGTCTGCAAATTCCCGCCCCCTAATCTCTCTGTTATGAAGCCTGGCTTTTGTTGTCCACACACAACAAAAATAAGTTACTTATCTGACCTCTTGTTTCCATTTTCCACACTGACATCACCTCAGAAAAATTCTGTGCTTCCACAAGCAGATAGCCTTGTCTGGGGGGTTCTTTCCTGTGAGAGGGCTGTGGCTTTGTAGAGAGGGGTGTATTGGCAGTGGATGCTGGGAGTAATGGCTGTGGCCTATCTTACAGCAGCAGTAAGAGGATATCTCGGCCCAGCAGTGCTCGCCCCGCGCCTCCCCGAGTCAAGAGGCAGGAGAGCTATGCTGAGGTGACCCCTGCTGAGAGGTAAGAATTGGGGGCAATTGTCACCACAGGTCCACTCGATAGTGTGCATACGCCATTGATCATTACACATTCTACAGCCAAAATCTGACTCTATTCTGTGGCCTAACCGGATTTGTGAAAAAAGCTTTTATCCTCAGTGTCATAAAAAGTTATTCATCCATTTTTTTTCCATCCTTTCACCATTTTTGTTTGGTGAAAGGATGTGTGATTGCTTCTATACAGTTAATGTTTAATGTTTCTGTGGCTAAAGCTTGTTTTGCATACCACATGACTAAAACACATTTAATGTAGTGTGATAATGAATACTTATCAATACTTATCAATAATGTTGTTTTGAAGATTAAGGATTAACATAGGAGCAGATATGCATGTGTATGAAATCACAGGTAGACGCAACCTTTTGACACACAAAGAGAACTTCTGTGTGTGTGTGTGTGTGTGTACGTACGTGTGTGTATATATGTGTGTGTGTATATGTGTGTGTATATATATATGTGTGTGTGTGTTCGTGTGTCTATATTTATGTGTGTGTGTGTGTGTGTGTGTGTGTGTGTGTGTTTGTTTGTCTATATATATATGTGTGTGTGTGTGTGTGTGTGTGTGTGTGTTTGTCTGTCTATATATATATATATGTGTGTGTGTGTGTGTTTGTCTGTCTATATATATATATGTGTGTGTGTGTGTGTGTGTGTGTTTGTTTATATATATATATGTGTGTGTGTGTATATGTATATGTGAGATTGTGTGCTGAGCTGCTCTCCCTCCTCAGGCTGGGCAGTGCAAAGCCTTCCTCAGCAGTGATCATGGAGGGGCGAAAGCTCTCTGAAGATGAGGATGACGATGAGCAGTTTGTGGTGGAGGATGCACACCCCATCCCACCTGACATGCCTGAGATGGAGGTGGTAAGTGATCAAACCCAGCCTGGTCCCCCCTCTGGCGTGAAAGTGGTGTGCTGTCACTGAGGTGTGAGTGTGTCATATTCGTGTCTGTGGTCTACTGCGCTAACAAAGAAATACTTCAATCTCACAAGCACATGGTAATCCATGCAGTTTTCATGAACTTTATGTTCCCTCTTTCCCCAGGAACCCTCAGTGGAACTACAAGGGGATGAGAAGCATGGTAAGCCCCCTGGAAACTTTTCAAAGTTGAAAATGTTTTGTTTTCCTGATATGTATATGCTGTTTTATCCTGTTTTATGTTGATATTATTAAAAGCAATAATGTTTTTAATAATAACTTAAAGAATTTAATGTTGTATTATGTAAAGAATTTCAAATAATAATGATTCAAAATTCTTAACACATATACAACATTTAATAATTTGTAATTATTAAAAACATTAATTGAGTTAAATAGATTAGAAATAGACAATGTAATGGAAAGCTGGTCCATGACTCGTATTGCGTTCATAGTGTTGATAAACAGTCACTGAAAATTAACCCTGAAACTATAATTATAAGTAAGGTGTTATATTTTCCTCAGTTTGTTTTTTTTAGTATGGCATCTATGTAGTTTCAGAAAGCTTTGGATCTGCAGTGGGTCTGTAATTGTGGTGTACACGTTGTGCACAGTTACTTCTCTAATTGTTATAATTTTCCCAGGAGGGCTAGTGAAAAAAATCCTGGAGACCAAGAAAGACTACGAAACTTTACCATCCTCCCCAAAGTCAAAAGACCTGGTAAGTTGCAGTCACACTTCAAAGGGGGCCTTTCTGTAGGTGACTAGACCTTCCCCTCAGTCTTCCACTAGATGGTGCTATTGTGGTAGCATAGCACTATTCATACCACCGAGCAGCCTGAAAATCAAACCTTTCCTGTGTGTAAATACAGGAATTTCACAACTATACCAAGTTCTGTGGGCTAAGCATTCTTCTCTGACATGAAATACCTCTGGGATGTGTTTCTCATACATTTGTGTTTAAAAACACAAAAGCATGCAGTCTCTTGGCTAAGTAAAGTTGCTTTGGTAATGGAGTGTATAAGTGTAATTGTGGGCCTCCAAACCCATTGAGATATTACCCTTGTCAGACATTGGAGAAACCACACTGATTACCTCTGTTAATTTCTTATTGTGTAAGCCACATCAAGCATTCGCTTTCTGCGAGGGAAACACATTCCACACAGTGAAAGCAAATATCTACAGCTGGATTACATGCAAAAAAGCTTTGTGATGTTTTCAAAACCACTTTCTTAATTCAGTTTATTTATTTTTACCAGCTGCATAGAGCTTTGATTTTGGGCCTTCATTTTATGCAGTTACTTGATGACTGCTGACTTGTCAGTGCATGTGTATTTATCAATGGAAATATAGTTGTGTTCAACACCACCAATCTGTTCCTCATTTTCCCTTTTAAGACGAAATAATGCCAAAGGAATTGTTCATTGTCTAAAATCAATGAAAGTCTGTTGCATAGAAACTTGATATGGAGGTCTTTTTTTCATACTCAACTATACACTTAATGAGGCTGTGTCCCACCTCTCATTCAGCCACAGTCATTTTTTTCACAATATTTTATCAAGCATTTATTGTACCATGTCTTAAATATGCCCTTCATTCTAATTTCAGTAAGTTAGCGTCTTCGGTATTCCATTTCTTTAAGCATAGATGTACCCTATTCAGTGAGAGGTGCCCTGGTCAATATTTGGATAGTGATTCAGTTTGGAGGTCTCTGGTCAGTGGCATGGTGGTATGCAGGCCAGGGCTTGTGTTGGGTGGTCCTCCCAGCTGCAGTGTGCGCTCCACTCCCAGCTGTCCTCCGACCGGCACACTCTGATGAATTTTTGTTTTGTACTGCCACTCATGCAGAAACCCCCAGTTTCATTACCCCAGGCTTGGCCACATGCTTTCCATGAAGGCAGGTCTTGCTCCTGACAAGCCAGAACAAGCCGTCTGGAGCCCTGGCTGCCACCCAGCTAGGCCACTCTGCCTCAGACAAACAAGGTCCGTATTCAGAGTGATCCCATCTCCTGCCTGTAGAGAGCACCACCCTTTGTCTGTACAATAGGCTTCCTCACCTACATTCTCAATTTAAACAATAGCCTGTTTGAATTTCCTTTCTTTTCTAAATAATCAAAGCAGTTATTCATGGCATAGAGCTCAGGAAACATGAGAAGCACATAGAGGGTTCTCCCCTAATTGATTTATGCAGCTTCATCAGTTGACTTGAATTCCGGCACAGTGTTACAGAGCATGATGGGAAGGAATAGCTGGAGCAGGTAGCAGCTCAGAAATGCAGCAAGTTTACTTAGCAGACCTTTTTCGTCTTTCACCTCACCCAGGTCCTGCCAAGTCAGCTGTCTAAAGAACCATAATGACTTCCTTCCTGACTTGAAAGAGTCAAGTGTCAGTTTAATGAATACATTTCTCTCCTGTAATCACAATGTATAGCTGAAGACTGAAAAAATGTAAATATTGAGCTTCCTTACACCAAAAGACACATCTTAAATTACTGTCTTGAGTTTTTTAAAGACACTTAATGCTGTCATTCCATCTTACATGTTTCGGATAAAACACCATTGATAGCTCTGTGGCCATGACAGTTTGTTTCCTCAGTATTTGTTTTTGTTTGTCTTTGCTCATTGTCATTCATTTGCTCTCCATCATGAATTAATATTAGAAATATTCTACAATACAATTACTGCTTTTTGCTTTTGTTTGATTCAGCATTTTCCATGCTTGTTACCCAAGATCATTTATATTTCACAGCAGGGAAAAGCAGTTGTATAGTTTCCTCTGCTTTTGTCATTAGCGGCAGTTGAAGTTTGGCATCTCTCTCACTACTGCCTGAGACTGAAGTATTTGCTGTATATTTAGGAGGTGCCCTTCTCTGTGACCCCTGCAGATCATTTGTATATTATTGTAAGATGGTTCTTTGAGGGTGTCTTTTTTTATTATTTGGATGACTTCGGCCCTTTATAACAGCTGCGTTTTCTTAAGAGAAATTTTTCCCCTTAACGTTCCTTTTTTTTT